>JAADKA010000049.1:0-356598 GCA_009982855.1 Lizonia empirigonia | reverse complement strand
CCTAACCCTCGGACGGGCTCCCACCCACATCCCCTACTTATAACTAACAAACTAACAAACTGAACTTCTTTAACACTCTACTCCCCTACTGTCTACTTTCCATCTTCTCTTCTGCTTTCTTACTTGTTTACACCTCCTCACTTGTTTACACCTCCTCACTTGTTTACACCTCCTCACTTGTTTACACCTCCTCACTTGTTTACACCTCCTCACTTGTTTACACCTCCTTACTTAACTCTGCTTTTATTTCTTTTCTTTTTTTTTCTCTGCTTTAACTTCTTTATATCGTTTCTATCTATCCTATCTACTCTATCTATTCTATCTATTCTTAACTACTCTATTACTTCTTTTCTCTCTTTCTTTTTTTAAATCTAAAACCCTAACTGTATCTTTTCTTTAAAACCCTAACCCTGTCTCTACTTAAAACCCTAACACTGTTGTTCTTTTTAAACCCTAACCCTGTCTCTACTTAAAAAAACCCTAACCCTACTCTAATTTTAAACCTCTAATTCTTCTTTTCTTTCTTCTTTCTAACAATCCTCTTTACTTTCTTCTCTTGAAAACACTTTATCTATTTTACTTTTCATCTTTCTCTTTCTTCTTATACCTACTGTACTAGGACTTTAGTCTGTTCGCGCGTGTGCACAGACCATTTCAACAACGCGAACTCTAAAGAGGGGTATCTTCTTCAACTACACACGACTACATCAATATGAGAGCTTTTAGCACTAAAATTTCATCAAATCGAGTGCGCGGAGGTGAATTATCAGAAGCCCAACGGATATACTGCTTAGCCCAGGTTGAGGCTGGTGTGTCGACAAGCGAAGTTGCTGACGCGCTGGACTGCTCGCAGCGGTGCGTACAGAAAACAGTACTCCGATGGACAACCAGCTGCAGCACCACAACGCAGCCTCGGACAGGCCGGCCACCTACATTGACTAGTAGAGACCATCGCCGGCTGCTACGGATTGCTCGGAAAAACCCAGGTATTGAGTACCACAAGCTTATGGAGGAGGCTGGACTGTGGGACGCCAATACTACCTACCCCAGCGTTTCTAAGCGTACTGTGCAGCGCGCAATGACTGACGAGGGATACCGCAAGTTCAGAGCGAGACGTAGGCCAAAAATCAACAAGAACACAGCTGCGGAACGCCTCAATCTTACTAATGAATGGCTGGGGTTTGATTTTGGGAGGCGTACTATCAGGTTCAGTGACGAGTGCAGCGTTGCTCGTGGATCTGGCCACAACACGCCCTGGGTATGGCGACTACCTGAGGATAAATGGTCGCACGAGATGGTTGAGGAGGTCACCACTGCTCGCCAACCTGCTCGTATGGTATGGGGCTCAATATGGATGACTCCAGGTGGCCGAGCAAGGCGTAGTCGTCTAGTAATTATGAATCGCGACACATCAGCCAAACGCAATGGATACACAGCTCAGAGCTACATACGAGCACTTGAGGAAGGTCTCCAGGACAGCTACAGGCCAGGCGAGTGGTTTATGCAGGATAACGCACCTATCCACACTTCCCAGGTCTCGAAGGAGTGGCTAGAGGTTCATGGTGTTGCTACGATCAAATGGCCACCATACTCACCTGACCTTAACCCTATTGAACACATGTGGTAGGCACTTAAAAAGAAGCTCCATGAGCTGCATCCTGAATTTGACTATATGGGAGACTCTCTAGCTGAGTGGGAGGCGTTCGAATTGGGGTTGATTGAGGCATGGGCTGCTATACCTGACGCACTGATCAAACGCCTTATTAGGTCTATGCCACGACGCCTAGACGCTGTGCGACGTGCAAAGGGCTACCAGACTAGATACTAAGCGTAATGCGATTAATTTGCAACCCTAATTGTCTTATTTGGTCTATGTAGTAGAGAGTTATACTGCTTTGAAGTTGGTAATCAAATGTGGTTGTGGTGGTCCATGCGTCAACGCGAACAGACTTTTGGCACCCGATTGTATTCTTGCTTTCTACTCTACCATTTCTTCTGTCTCTACTCTTTCTTTTCCTTTCTTTTAATATAACCTTTCTTCTTCTTCTCTTGCTTGTTCTCTTATTCCCTTTGTATTCTTTTAAAACTATCTTTTCCTTGCTTCTTTATCTAAATACTTACCTTTTTCTTTTAATTAACTTCTTTACTTGCCTTTTTTATCTCTTTATTCTTCTTCTCTTATACCTATAACATTTGCGTTAACACCTCTAACCTCTACTCTCTTCTATTATTATTACCCTAACTATCTTTATATATTCTCTTTTCTATTTCCATCTTCTTCTTTCTTTCTATCTTCTTTTTTTCCCCTCTTATCTTCTTTACCTTTTGCCCCTCTACTTGCTTCTGTTAACGCTTTTTAAATAATCTAACATCTCTTTTTACTTTCTTTTTACTTTCTCTTCTCTTAATGAATTCCTATTTTAACTCTTCTATTTTAACCCTTTAACTTTTCTGTCTTCTCTTAATTTTCTTTATAACTACTAACCTGCTTATTTCTTCTTTTTACCTGTGTACTTCTATTTCTTTTCTTATTTCTCTTTATCTGTCTCTTTGAACTTCATCTCTGTTCTTTTTTAAAATCTTTTTTCTTAACACGTACTTGCGAACTCTTCTCTAATACTTTCTTTAAATTCTATACACTCTGTTTCTACTTCTTCTTTCTTCTCTACTACTTTCTTTATCCTCTATCCACTTTGTCTTCTACTTCTTCTTTCTTCTTTTTAACAATTTTGTTAAACTACTAAACTACTAAACTACTTACCTTTTTTTTTATTCTTTCTGCTTTCTTTACTCGCCTTTTCTTTCTTTTCTTTGCACCTGTAATGGTCTTTTTTTAATTTTTTCTTCTCTTACTTACTTGCTTTTGTTGCTCTCTTAACTTGAACTCTCTTCTTTATTCTCTTTACTCTGCTTATCTTTCTTCTGCTTATCCTTCTCTCTTCTTAAACTTTTTAAACTTGACTTTTCTTGATCTTTTGATCTTTTAATCTTTTGATCTTTTAATCTTTTGATCTTTGGATCTTTGGATCTTTTGGTCTTTTGATCTTTTGGTCTTTTGATCTTTTGATCTTTTGATCTTTCCATCTTTTCTTAAATTCAACGGCTTGCGGTTGCGGACTGCCAAATCAATTTTTCGTTACCGATTGCCGTAACGGATAACGGCTAACGGCTAACGGCATCCGGGTTACCGCCTCCGCCTTTGCTTCTGTCCTGTTATCTACCTTTCTCAAATATGGATAACCCTAATCCTAACTTGCGTCCGGCTCTGAACTCAACTTCACCCTGTAATACCTTGCGCGCCCTTCGCTTACTTTCTACTTTCTACTTCTCTTTTTGCTCTCTCTGACGGCTTGATGACGTGGTCCCTGCTGTCTGCTGCTGACGGTGAACCTCCTCGGCTTGCGGCGCCTTGTACCTGCGTCCTACCCTCTGCTACGGGTTGCCGCTCTTCTCCACCCAACTCTGCACCTGCCTCTTCGCTCTTGTGTGACATCTGACGGGCCTACCGCCCACCCTTCTCTTACGCACTACGGCATCTACGGGTCGGGAATGCCTTTTGCAGCTGCGGCACCACAATCGGATTTGCTAAACTTCCTCTAACTACTGTTCTATCTTGTAACAATACTATGTACACGCCCAAAACACCTTTTTACATGTCGTCCCTATTCTGCTCTATCTCCTTAAACCCCTTGGTGACCTGTTCGAATGCCTCTTCATCTCTTCATTCTACTTCTCCCAACTTTTCCTTGTCTCCATCCTGTGCTTTCTCCTTAATACAAACGGCCGCTTTCGGTCGGCGACTTACTTGGTTTTGCGTGCTTTCCCTGGGTCATGGGCTCTTTCTTCGTTGTGGGCTCTTCTTAAATAATCAACTCTTACTGATTTCGGGTTACTGATATGGATTCCCTTGGTTTGCGCGCGGGACCACTTTCGGGCCACTTGGGCTTGGGGTCTACTTTCGGACCGCCTGGGGTGGGGGACCACTTCTGGACTACTTGGGGTGGCGCATTGCTTGGCGCACGAATTGTGGAACCACTTGCGGAACTACTTGGGGAACCACTTGGGGAACCACTTGGGGAACGATTTGGCTTGTGGGCCTTCTTGTCGGCTTCTGTGTCCTTCTACATGCTGTTCTCTGCTCAACCCAAATACGGCGAACCCTAACCCTATCCTGACTTGCGTCCGGGCCCGACCGCAACTTCCGTCCCGCCCTGAACCCAACTCCACTACCCTCGACCTGCGGCCTGGCCTGAACCCAACTCGGCTGCACTGCTTCTATAAATTGTGAACGAAATACTCTTTCATTGGCTACCACTACCCCTACTACTTCTACTCTGCCATGAACCGCCTAATCCAACAAAACTCCCCTACCAACCTGTTGCTTTCAACACACTCCAACGCCTGTTTGCGCCCTAAATGCTTAATCAATCCTTCTATCGAGCTCGCATCCACACCCTGCTCTATCAACCGCCCAGCCCATTGCTCTACTACTCCCTCCTCGCCCCCGTACACCAACCCTAACAACCCTCCTACTAACACCCCTCGGTATCGACAATCCCTTCCGTCTGCCCTCTGATACCGTCCGCGTCCGTTGTCTTCCCATCGATTGCACACCTCCTGCGGTACCCCACACCAAAAACAACCCGAATACGCCTCGAACCGCATCTTCTCCTCCACCGCCTTGATCATCTCCTTTGCCTGCCGGCTCTCCGGCCTCCAACACCGCCGCACGTCGTGCTCGCTCTGTCCGTCGCCCGCTACCTCGCATATCCCACACCGCTTCGTCCACCACGCCAACTGCCTGCGCAACCACTCCACGTCGGCAAACTCTTGCTGCCGCTGCTGTATCAACGTCTGTCGCGGGCCGCGTCGTGCTTGCTGCTGCTGCTCAAACACCCGCTGTGCCTCCTCTCGCTCTGCCTCAACCGTGTCCGTACCCTCTGCGTTGCTGCTGCCTCCCTCGTCCTCCTCGCTCTCTTCGTCCACCATCTCTTCCGCGTCTTCTTCCTCGCCGTCTGCTCCTCTGCACACCTCGCACTTCTCCTCTCCCTCTTCGCACACCACCCGCTCCTTCTCTCGCCTGTCCAAATATCCGTCCAACACCACCCGCCTGCACGTTGCTGTCTCGTCTATGCCTTCCACGTACGCTCGCACCAACTGCTGTTCCACCTCCGCCTGCTTGTCCGAGCCTGCCCGCTGCTCTCCTTCCTGCACCATCATGACCGCCTCGCTGCGCAACCCGTCTCGTCCTGCACGCCCGCTTTCCTGTGCGTAATCCAACACGGTGAACGGCCAATCGATGTGTATAATGCACCGCATGTCCGCTATGTCGACGCCCATCCCTAACGCGCTTGTTGCTACCATCATACGCTTCTTGCCCGCGGCAAATTCTTCCAACATGCTTGCTTTGCCTACGGCCTTGTGATGGTATGCGTGACAACCTAACTTCTTCGCCAACTCCTTGACCTTCGGCACCGAATTGCCGTACACCACGACCTTGCCCGTCTTGTGCTTGCGCAACTTCTGCTGCACCATGCCCAACACCATCTCTACCACTTCCTTCTTCTTCGCCGCCTTGCCCACCCTGATCACGCCGTACGCCACGTTCGTCCTTGCGGTTTCCGCTCCGAACAAATCGACCTGATCTCGCTCGACGTACATCCGTCCGAACAACTCGTCCTCCTCGCTCGGCGGCAATGTTGCTGTCAACATCACCATCTGCGTCTCGGCGGCTGCCAACTTGCCTAACTTCTGCATCTCTTTGCGGAAATCATACCGGCGGTTCAACACGATGTGGCACTCGTCGATCACGATCCGGTCTAACTGCCGCGTTGCTCGCAACCGGTTCAAAAACGTCGCGAACTCTTCCCCAACCGCTGATTCGGGCGTCACCAACACGACTGCGGCTGCATCTGGCGGGCGTCGGCTGTCCCACTCGGCGCACGATATCCCCAACTTCCTGCATCGCCGCATCATGTCTCCTCGCAACGCGATCAACGGCACCACGACCACCGTCGTACCGCCCTGCTCGGCCCATGCTGGTAACATGAACAACATGCTCTTGCCTGCCCCGGTCGGCATCACGGCCACTACGTGACTCTTGCCGGCAACGATGGCGTCGATGGCCTCTTGCTGCACGCCGCGAAACTCGGCCGCCTTGCCCATCATCCGCTGCAGCTGTGCGGTCGTGTCCATCTTTCTCAACCGGCCCCACCGATCGATCCTTGCCTCGTCTGCCTCGCTCTCGAATGGGGCCCGTTTGCGCTTCTTGCACCCGTCGTCGTCGTCTACGCCTGCTTGGAACCCCAAAAACCGGTGCCAATCCGTGCTCGACATACGGAACGGCTGCCTCTTGTCTGCTACGGCCCCTGCCTGTTCCATGATGCCTCGTGCGTATATCATCCCCGCGATGTGCACTGTGTGCCCTGCCTGCATGTCCGCAATGGCTGACCACGTGTTCTCCTCGTTCCACTCCTCGTTCCCGTCTCCCTCGTCTGCTCGAAACGCGGTGGACCCGCGCAAAAACCGCCGACTGATGCCAATGGCCATCTCGCGATACGCTGGGATCGTCAATTCCAACCCTAATCCGATCCTGCTCTCGCGCTTCAACGCCTCTCGGAACCGGTCGCTCGTCCACTTGCGGCCGCTCGGGTCGGCCGGCCACATGTGCGACGATATCACCTCCTTCTCCCACACCATCGCCTCCAACCGCTGCTGGAACGGTAACACCAACCACATGTAATACACCAACCACATGTAATACACCAACAACTCGCCCACCTCACGCGGCAAATACCGGTGGATGATCTGGACGTCGCCGCTCACGCTGTATCCCTTGTGGTACCGCGTGACGAACACGACCATGCCGTCCTCGATGAATATGTTGCGGTGCCCGCCCTTGACCGTGTTGCTGTGCCGGATGCTCATCATCTCTGGGCCTCTCGCTGGCTGTCCGCCCGCCATGTGCATCAACACAATCAACTTCTCCCGGAACGCCACCACTCGATCCATGTACCGCTCCACCTCTTGCGTGTTGATGCCTGAACGGGTCCCCCGCTTTGTGAATCGGTCCCGGATGGCGGCGTCCTGCCCGACCCGCTGGAACAACCACCTCTCTCCATCGACGGGCATGCGGGTGCGGTGGTCCTTCAAAAAATTCCACCCGGGCCGCTCGTCGGTCGGGTTGTCGCGCAAACCGTCCCACGGCACACTGGGGATGGGCTCGGCGGCCCTGCTGTTGCCAAACAACAACTCGTCCATCAACAACCGCCGACTCTCTGTCGCCAATCCATGCACCATGCCGCGGAACTGTGCCATGCTGAACGGCAAACTCTTGTACAACAACTCGTCCCGGCCAACCCACTCGACGTGGCCGCGTGACGTGGTGTTGTAATGGATCTTCAACCCGTACGTCCGCAAATCCAACATCCACTGCATCGGGCTGTGGCTGCCGCGCACCATGAACCGGTCCATCATCTCCTGCACGAACTGTAAACATCCTTTGCGCCGGCGTCGGGGCGGGTTGCTGCTGTCGTCGCTCTCGTACGCGCTGTCGCTGTCGAACCCGTCGTCGTCCAACGGGCCTGACATCTCCAACGCCTGCTGCACGACCATGAACCGCGCCACCTTGATGACGGCCGACAAAACGGGCGGATACTGCTCGGCGCCCTTCCAACCGTCCTCCTTCACGCCCAACACGGCCAACGCGCACACCAACGGGCTGTCGTACTCCCTGCGGGTGATCTTCTGGCTCATCAACGCGATGCAAAACTCCAAACACGCCCGCTGGATGCTCGACAACCTCTCTGGCTCACTGATGGCGTTGGTGCTGGGCTCGGCTGTGTCTGTCTCCATCTCGTCGATGGCTTCGTCGACGTCTGCCATGGCCTCGTCCTCTCCGTCTTCAACCTCCATCTCTTTCTCCTCCTCTTCATCTTCTTCTTCTTCCTCTCCGCCCTCCTCTCCCTCGACGCTTCTCTCCGCCGCCTCGACCAACGCCTCCCATGCCTCTCGCTGCCGGCGGGTGAAACGATACTCTGGACTCTTCCACGCGTGCTCCCGTTGCGTCCGTGCGAAAAACATCAATATCTGCTGCCACGGCCGCGTGTGGTCGCCAATCGACTTCTCGTCCATGTACGGCTGCAACGGCTGGAACCGTGTCTGGTGCTTCTCTGTGCGGATCGCCTCTAATCGCACGAACACACCGATCCGGTGGATGACGGACGCTTGACTGAACCGCGCCAATCCCTCCATCGCCGCCCAAATCGCTGCCTCTACGGGCTCGGCCTGCTGCTCCTGCCTGGGATCGGGCTCTGCCACGGGTTCGTTGATGCACGCCAACAACTCGGGCCGCTCCATGCCCACCAAATACGGCAACCACTGCGTCCGCTCCAACCACGGGTTCACCTCGTCTCTCTCTCCCTCCTGGATGGTGTTTTGCTTCCGCATCTCGACGTTGGCCCACGCCTTGGCCATCTGCTCGCCCACCTGCGCCCACGCTGCGTCGCCATCAATGGGTACCGCCTCTGGGCCATCGTCGCCCGGCTGGTGGACCTCGAAATACTGCGAACCCTGGCCCTGGACCAACAACCGCTGGCAATGCACTTTCTTGCAATACTGGTTCATGCGGTCTCGTATTTTCTTCTGCTCAACCCGGGTTGGGTGTCCACCCTTCCCTGCTGGCGACCACTCGTGGGCGACTCGCCAATGCTTCTTCATCACGCCTTCGCTCCGGAATAGCTGGCGGCAACGGTCGGGGACCAATCGACATATCAATCCATCCTGGTACACTGGCAACTGCTGGATGGGCTCGATCACCTCGCTGGGCACCTCCAGCTCGCCGGCATACTGGATCAAACCGGCCCAACTGCCAACTTCTTCTGCTATGGCCTTGGCTTGCTTCCGCTTAGCGGGATGGACACGCTGCACATGGCTCTTGATCTGGCTGGGCAAAACGCCGTGTCGGCACTCTTTGCACACTGCCAACGCGTACTCGACCAAATGCTCAAAATGCTCGCCTGCGACGTTGCTCTCTGCCATGATGGTACAACGGTTATAATGGCACTTCAAGCTTACGATATGACGTGAAATGACTCTTTGGAATGGACTGCCAGGTACTACGGACTCTACGTTATTTATTGTGTTGTGGACGCGTCTTCCTACCTGTATACGTGATGCAGCTAATCGCGTATCTGGCGTTGGCGGTCGCTGCTCGCTATCTCGGAACGACTCCGAACCCTGGGGTCTGGGGTATTGCGACGTCACAAACCTAACCCCAACCTCTGAACACGAAACCCTAACACCATCAACCCTATCAGCTGCGCGGTTGCAAATTGGTGTCAACATGCAACTCAGCGCGCTGATCAACATATACAAATTTTGGAGCTGTTAGCTTGCAGGAATCTAACGCGACCGACTTGCGAACGCTACTCAACCAAGCCGCTATGCTGAACAATACGCAGTGTCCGGTATATCTCGTCCCTAACTAAAACATACCCCTAACGCAACCAAGAGCTTGGTCGACTTGAGGCCCTGGGATAGGGTGCGATGGATTAACCATAAGTGCAAGGTAAAACAGTAATGAATTCGATGGAGAAACTACACTACGCTTGTGCTGAGTTTATGTATCGCGTGGTGCTAGGTTCGAGAAACTTCCAGAGGTTCCTAGACCACCGATGAAAGTCCGAGGGTTCCACCAAACAACGCGCTAACGAAGGCTACAAGCCGAGTACTACTTATCAAGGCTTCAGCCTCTTACAGTACCCCCCTTCTTAAGCTCAGCCCCCTTCTGTAGGGCGTGCTTCCAATCTTTTAGAGCGTCGGTGTCTTTCAGGTTTAAGGCTGGTTCCCAAGTTGGATCAGGATAGCCCTCCCATTTTATAAGGTACTGCTTTCTGCGTCCCTGGCCTCTTTCCTCTAGAATCTCCTCTACTAGATACATCTCTTCTCCATCCACTTCAATAGGTTCTGGTTCGTTGTCATCTTGTGGCTGACTAGGTAACGGGTCCGATGAAGCGAGCCTCAGCATGTTAACGTTAAATACTGGATGAACTCGTCCAGGAGTGTTTAGCTTAACTGCACTCGGTCCTACAACTTCAAGTACTGTATACTTCAAGTTCTTCCAGTCAAGCTTCCTACTTGGCCTCTTAGTCTTAAAGTGATCGCCAAGCTTCAGCCATACTTTGTCACCAGCTCGCAATTGAGGAGCTTGTTTTCGCCTTTTGTTGGCCTGCAGTTCTTGCTCTTGTTGGGCTTCTCCCATGATCGCTTGAGCTAGCTGGATGCTCTGTCTTAATCTTTCAACGATGTTCTCAGCCTTTTCATGCTCGTCTCGCACTCTCTTTCCCTCAGGCTTGTTTTGCGGGCCGTACTTAGTAGCAATCTGAATAGGGTCCACTTCGTATCCGTGCTGCATAAAGAATGGTGACATCCTTGTAGACCGTGCTTCTCTTGCTGTAATTGCGATTTTGGCCATTCCCAGGTTGCCCTTCCAATTGCTCTGATTCCAGTCGCAGAAGGCGCGGAGGTAGGCTTGTACTGTCGCGTTCATTCTCTCCGTAGATCCATCGGTCTCTGGGTGGTATCCTGACGATAATCTTCGCTCGATACTCATCAGTTCACAAAGCCTAGCCCACATGTGGCTTACGAACTGTGAGCCTCGGTCTGAAGTAATGTAGTCCGGTAGCCAGTGGTATGCAACGACGTGATTCATGTACGCCTTAGCTACACTCTCTGTCGTAATGTCTGCCAAGCCTATAAGTACTACGTCCTTACTAAGGCGGTCTGTTACCACCATTAGGTTGGTACAGCCCTCACTTTCAGGCAAGCCAGTTATAAAGTCCATAGAGACTTCCTTCCAGATGCGTTCAGGAATCGGTAAAGGCCGTAATAGCCCTTGGAGGCCATCTCTCCAAGGCTTCACTCGTCCGCAAACAGAGCAGTTCCGTACATACTGGCGAATTGAATTGCTTAATGAAGGCCAGAAATATTCGCGTGCAACAGCTTGATATGTAAGGTTTCTTCCTGGGTGTCCTAAGGCCCTTGAAGAGTGTATTTCGTGTATAATGCTAGTCCTCAGAGGTTCACTGTCTGGTACCCATTTCCGATCTCGATATAATAGGTTACCAGAGTCGTCCAAGCAACACTCCGAGATCGATAGCTTAAGGTCTAAAGCTGTTGGAAACTTGCGTTCGCCGTCCCTAACCGCTTTCCAGGCCGATTGATACACCTGGTCTCTTTCCCTAGCTTCCTCCCAGAGTTGCTCCAATCTGTGTTGAGCTGGTAGGGTTGGGGGTGCAGACACTGGGTAGGAGAAAACTGTCGGTCTCTTAACACTACACCGGAAAATCTTCAGTGCTTCGTCATCAGCTGGATCTTCGTCTGTCGTAGCAGTAGCGGGTTTAAAGACCTGCAGGAAACGTCGAGAGATCCGTGCATCTGAGCCATTAGCTGGCATATCCTGATGTCTTCTTGAAAGAGCATCGGCTCTAACATTGTCAGCTCCAGGCCGGTAGGCAATCTCCATGTTTGGGAATTTTCCAAGAAACTGGGCCCATCTCATTTGGCGTTCGCTGAGCTGCCGAGGCTTCCCAAAGTATTCTAGGTTCTTGTGGTCTGTAATTACCGTGAACTTCTTCAAAGACCTTAGCATTCCGTCCCATTCAGCTATGCAGCAGATCACTGCAAGCAATTCTTTATCGTGGATTTCGTAATTGCTCTGGGCGCTAGTCATCTTCTTCGAATAGTAGGCGACTGGTCGTAGCAGCCCTTGGTCATCGTACTGAGATAGTACTCCAGCAACTACGTAACCAGACGAGTCGGTCTCTAAGATAGTCTCTCGATCCGGGTCCCATTGAGCGAGTACTGGTTCAGTAATAAAGATCTCTTTTAGCTTGTCAAACGCCTGTTGCTCTGCTTCTCCCCATCGGAAGGTAACATTTCCAGTCAATCTTGTAAGCGGAGTTGCTATCTCTGAGTAGTTCTTGATAAAACGCCGGTAGAAGTTCGCAAATCCTAGAAAGCTGCGCACTCCCTTCACATTTACTGGGGTTTCCCATTCCTTAATAGCCTTAACCTTCTCAGGGTCCATTTTAAGTCCCTTGCCAGCTTCAATAATAAATCCGAGGTACTTCGTGCTCTTGACGTCAAACTCGCATTTCTTAATGTCTAACGGTAAACCAGCTTTGCCCATAGCTTCAAGGACCTTGTTTGTGTTTCGCTGGTGCTCTTTCAAGGTACCGTCGGTGTAGATTAAGACGTCGTCTAGGTAGGCTGAGCAGAAGTCGTCGATGTACTCGCGAAGCGTCCAGTTGATATACCGCTGGAAGGTGCTAGGTGCGTTTGCCATGCCGAACGGGGTGACCAGCCACTCGTATAATCCAAACCGGGTACGAAAGGCTGTCTTCCATTCGTCTCCTGAATTAATCCTTATCTTATGGAAAGCAGCTGATACGTCAACCTTCGTAAACCATTTTGCCTTAGCGATATTGCTGAGGGTCTCCTGGATTAGCGGTAACGGGTATCGGTCCTTCTTAGTAATAGCGTTAAGAGCTCTGTAGTCTACGCAGAAACGTAGCCCTCCTCCTGGCTTCTTCGCAAATAGCACTGGAGAGGCTGCTGGGGAGCTACTTGCTCTAATCCATCCCTTGTCGAGAAGGGATATCAATTCTTTGCGTAAGACTAGGAGCTCTCCCCTGCTCATGTTGTACAAGGGTCCCCAAGGTGGCTCCTTCTCCTTGCCATTCTTATCCTTTTCTAATTCAATCCGATGATCAATCTCCGGTCCGCGCAGAGGAGGCATCTTTGCAGCTGTTTCGGGGTCAAAGATCCAGGCCATGTGCTGGTGTGCTTTAGGAAGATGCGACATGACATCAACCTTCTTCTTTGGGGCTAACGCTTTCTCAATGTCTTGAAGAGAGGCTGCAAATATCTGTACTGTCTTGTCGTTCTTTGAGCGCCGGATGTACGTGTAATAAGCTGTTGCACCGATTCGCTTCAGCCGTAGGTCCTTCGGGATAGGGCGGTCCTCTGTGCTAATAAGGCGGATTCTCTGGTGTGATGAATGGATATAGATAGACCTCTTAGATGGAGCAATAGTAACTTGTCTCTTGTTCATCCACGGGCGTCCAAGTATAAGATCGTATCCTGGGTGTGAAGGCGCAACGTACCCCCATATAGTGTCCTTGTAGCCTTGAATGTCGATAGTAAGCCTAGCGACTCTTCTAATAGTCCCAGGCTCTTCGGTAACTCCTTCTAACACGCGGGGGGAGATAGGTAGGCACTGTAAACCAGCACGTTTAACAAGGCGGGGGCTGATAAGGGAGTATGAGAGATTTCCAGTGTCAATTAAGGTTGAAGCAAAAGTATGCTGGTCAACTAATGTCTCGACAGTAATCCCATTGCTGCTCATGTCCTTCTTAAAGGACGCCCACTCTTTGCCAAATTGTGCTGACTCACATGCAGCTCTTGCCGGTGACTTTGGGCAAGAGCTAGTCTTTTTCCGAGTCGCTGTCTTCTTCTGGGGTATCCACACCACTTGATTCCTCGTCATTATTTAGTTCCTCCTTCTGGGCTTTCTTGCTCTTCCTTCGCTCTGTATTCTTAGAGCTAGAGACCTTTAGCACGGTTGTCTTTTTGTTCTTTCCTTTCTTCTCAGATAAATCTTCATCCTCAGCACAAGTAGCAGACACATGTCCTCTACGCTTGCAGTTGAAGCAACGTCCTTCACGGCGTAATCGGTCATACTCAGAGCTGCTGAGTCGGCGGGGCCTCCCGGATCTCCCTGTGTATTCTACCCCTTCCATTCTATCCTCCGGTGCTGGGGAAGGGGAGCGGTGCTTGCTCCCGTATTCTTTGTTCGGGGGTCTGTCTTCCCGATGGCGGTTCTTGGTTCCTTTGGTGTGCAAGTCCATCCGGTACAGCTGGTCGGCGATCTCGATTGCCCTGTTCTGTAGCTCCTCTAGATTCTTGCTCTTTAGGCCTACAAGCTTGTCCTGGAGCTTGTAAGCGAGGCCTTTTCTAAAGATCATCATCTTTGTATTCTCGTCCAGGCTGCTGTTGGAAAGCAGTAACTGCTCCTGGAAGTCCATCACGTAGCTGCGGATGTTCTTGTTCCCTTGTGACATAGACCAAAGCTTGTCACGAGCTCTCTCCTCCTTGTGTGGATCTCCAAACATCTGGTTAAAGAACTCAAGGAGTTGGTTAAAATCCCATTTGCCTGATATCCTCATCTGGTTCAGGTACGCAGCTTTGGTGTCCTCTACCAGCTTAAACCACGCGCCAATTATCTCTGGATCCTCCTGCAGTATCCTCTGCCTATCCTTGGCTCGGTTGAAGGCCATCTTAAGCTTATCTGAGCGCGTTACAAATCTCTCAGCCCAGTGCTTGCCTACAGGCTCTCCACCATGCACACCCAGTACTTTATCTGCCATATCTGCCACCTCGCACAGCCGGGGTGCAAATCCTCGTGAATCAAGGTCAAGAATGTATTGGATAATTGTCTGCTCTTCAGTTGTAGTAAGCTTGTGTCGGGCGTTACGAGTTTCTGAGCGATGTGTGATTCCGTTGAATCGACGAGCTAAGGTTGTGTGAGGTACGTTAAACGCCTGCGCAGCGCGTCGGAGGCTCTTAAATTGATAGTTAGTATAGGCAGAAAGCGCAAGTTGGATTCTGCCTTCTTTGTTAGATAATTGCGCGTCTTGTTGTTGAGACATTTCGCGTTGATGAGGGAGTAGGTAGTCTTGGCAGAAACTGTTTCACTCGATGGGTTGTTTCACTCGATGGTAGATTACGTTAACGTACTCCACGGGTGAGCGGATCATACGAGTGAGCGGATCACTCTGCCAAGACCACACCAAATCTCTACCCTATCATAGCCTGTATTGGCCCACGTTGGCCTTGTATACAGTAGTACAGCACATAATATTATTTAATAACACTTTCTACAGGCTTTTTACACGTGCGCGAGTTATGCCCTACCTCATGGCACCGTGTACAGCGTCTTTGGGTTGCCTCACCCCTGCTCGCTTCCTTGCCTTCTTACCATCACCACGCGCCCCAAACTCTGTCAGAGTTGTTAACCGAAGGCCTTCCTCTGCTGTCAGAACTCCCTCCTGCTGTAACCGCTTTCTTTTGTGTGATTTACGTTGTGATGCAGCCTCATTTGCCGCTCGAAGCTCAGCATTCTCCTTCTGGGCCAACACTAGCTTATGCGCTACTACAGCTGCGCCTTTGGCAAGCTTTTCAAAGGCCTCAACCATTGAAGTTGGTGAGCTGCCCATATGCCTTTGAATCCTCTGTCGAACCAGCGTTGATTGCGACCCTATTTGCAGGGTATTGTTTGGGGTTTGGGACTGCCAGGGCTCATCTTCCACAGTAGGTAGCGGTGGAGTACGTAGGCGGACATCAAGGCCCATTATGACCCGTTCTGGGTCAAAGGGAACCAATCCAGCGTCTCGGAACCCTCCTTGGATATTACTAGGAGTAAATGACTCCTTGTAGGCGCCTATAAAGCATGTCAGGAACTCGGTTTTAGTGATATGCGTGATTCTGTTGCGCATGAGATCCTCAGCTTGGCGCCCATACGCCTTCTTCAAAGGGGCAAAACAACCCACATCAAGTGGCTGCAAGAGGTGTGATGAGTGTGGAGGCATACACAGTGTGATAATCTTTGCTTCCTTGCAGTATTGTTGGAAGTTAAGGGAGTTGTGGCTCTCATGGCCGTCAATAAGGAGCAGCCGGTACCCTCCTCGGGTGCGCCTCTTTGTATGGGCATTAAAGTGCTCTAACCACTAGAGTCCAAGCTTGTTGGTAGTCCATCCGTTCCCAGAGACTCCAATAACCCAGTCCTGAGGCAGATTGTCCTCTTTGTACCAGGCAGAGAGGTGGTATTGGCCTTTGAAGATGATGAAGGGCGGAATGGCCCATCCAGTGCCATTAATGCCCTGTATGACTGTTGTCCACTCCCGATTGCCCTGCTGGACTGCCTTTGGCCGTCCTCGACGCTCTGAGCCTGTAACAACTGCTCCTGTTGATATCTGGCCCATCATAAAGCCAGTCTCATCAAAGTTGTACGTGTCGTCATCCTGGATGCCATACTTGGCTTTGGTATTCTCTACAAGGCGGAACCAGCCTTGTATGATCTCTGGATCGTCACAGAGGGCTCGCTTGTAGTCGTACTTGCGATTAAACTTAACTTTGAGCTCAGGGCGGCGCTTAACGAACGTACTGGCCCAGTTTACGCCAACATGGCCCATATTGCGCTCTTTGCGCAAAGAATTAGCCATGTCAGCCACAGCAGCCAGCCGAGGGCCGAACCCTCTGGCATCTAGCTCAAGTATGTGCTGAGTGACCACGTCCTCCTCAGTCTGGTCCAGGTTCCTTGATTTTGGCGTACAATCGGCTTGTGCAGTTCGTCCTGTGTATCGAGCATGTAGTGTGCTGTAAGGCGCGTTATATATAGCTGCAGCGCGTCGCAGTGTGAGCGTCGCGTCTTGTTTGATTGCCTGGAGCGCGAGCTGTATAGCAGCTTCTTTAAAGGGCTTAGATCTGTGTTGTTGTTGAGGCATCGCGTGGTAAGGTGGAGGTTTGGTGTGGTCTTGGCAGAGTGATCCGCTCACTCGTATGATCCCGCTCACCCGTGGAGTACGTTAGTAAAAAGCCGGGCGTTACCGTGTCTGTGCACTGATCGGGCCGGTTCAGTGATCGTGCCACCCCCACCAACTCGGTCACCTAATTTGACCCCCCACCACCACACCACCACGATGACCTTAGAAGACGCGCTTCTAGAGATAGATTCCTTGGGTCCTGGAGATACTTTTTCATACCGGAGTCTTGCCACAAAACACTGTTGTTCCCGCGAGACGCTGCGGAAACACCACCGTGGGGAAGCAGTGAGCCGTAAGGAGGCATCTGAACGTCGCAAACTTCTTAACCCCCACGATGAGGCAGAGCTTATACAATATATCAGAGACCTTACAAAGAGGCACTGCCCACCTACAAGGCAAATGATTATTAATTTCGCGACGCCCTTGTGCCAATGGGAGCCTTCTAATACCTGGGTTACAAGGCTCTTGCATCGCAATGACGACACACTTCTCACTGCCTGGACTACCCCCATGGAAAGCAATCGTCATAAGGCTGATAACTCTGAAAGATACCATCTATACTTTGGTCTTCTAGCCAGGAAAGTCGCAGAGTTTAAGGTGGATCCTGAGAATACCTACAATATGGACGAGAAGGGATTTATGATTGGGGTAATTGGTAAGACTAAAAGAGTATTTGATAAGGTACTCTACAAGGAGAGGCGCTTCAAACAAGCTAGTCACGATGCCAATCGGGAGTGGATTACCGTTATTGGTTGTATAGGAGCTGACGGTACTACCCTCCCCCCTGCAGTGATCTTTGCCGCAGCCGGAGACAGTGTGCAAGCCAACTGGGTACACGATATTGACCCAGAGAAGCACTCTATATACTTCTCGGTATCACGAACAGGCTGGACAAACGACGATCTAGGCCTTGCCTGGCTTGAGCAGGTGTTTGAGCCCGCCACCAAAGGGAAAGCTCGGAGAAAGTTCAGATTACTTATCCTTGACGGCCACGGCAGCCACGTGACGCGGAGATTCTTGGATTACTGTGATGACCACCGGATTCTGGTACTGGTATACCCACCGCACGCTACCCATACGCTGCAGCCCTTGGATGTGGCGTGCTTCAAGCCCTTGAGTCAAAATTACTCAACCCAGCTTGTTGAGCACAACTATATAACTGAGGGAGACATGCCAGTGGGCAAGGCAGACTTTATAAGCCTATTCTGGCCTGTCTGGGTTGATACATTCACAGAAAAGTTGGTATTGAGTGGCTTTGAATCCACAGGAATCCACCCCCTTGAACCCGACGTTATACTCGATAAGTTCAAAAAGTCAACTTCACCACCACCTGTGACGCCCACACCGCAGACTGGGCCTCAACCGGCTTCCTCTGGGCCCAATTGGCTCAGGTTCAAGTCAAACTTTGACCGTGCAATTAAGGATGGGGACCCCGGGGCTGCAAGTGAGGCAAGGCAGCAGATGCATCAGATGCACGTGCTCCTTGAGCTCAAAGATCATGAACTTCAGGGCCTCAAAATGGCTATGGAGAGTAAGAAGAAGCGGAGTAAGAAGAAGAAGGTGTTACCACTGTCACCGCGGGACCCTAATGTACAAGGGGGGGCCATATTCTGGGATCCTGCATCCAAGGCACGTGCCGATCGACGTATGAAGGATGCAGAGAAGGCAGAGTTAGCAGCAGCTGCTGTAAAAGTCGATAAGAAGCAAATTCAGTACAATAACAGGCTTCTTAGAGAGAAGACTAAGGCAGATAACGCGGAGAAGGCGGCAAGGAAGCGTGAGGAGACTGCTCAAAAGAAGGCCCAAGAGCAGCGTGAAAAGGACGATCGCGCGGCTGAAAAAGCACGCATCAAGGCACTCAAGGACGCTCAAAAAGTATCCAAATTGCCTAAACAGGCAAGGAAGAAGACCTCAAAGGAGCCGCAGTCAAGAATATCAAAAGGTGGTAGTGGTGCAACGAGGCGTCGTCCACAGGTGGTTCATGAGCCTGGCTTGGCGCCCCAAGGCGTCACAACCCGCGCTGGTCGCATGACAAGGCCTACAAATAAATTGAGATAGCCAAAAGATGCGCAAGAGTCAATATTATAAACCACTAGCTTCTTGTATATCAATAGCTACTCTACGTATTTGTATAGCCTCACTTTTGTGGAGGTGAGAAAGTTGGTGGGGTGGCACGAACAGTGAACCGGCCCGATCAGTGCACAGACACGGTAATGTGCTGCACGTCTTCGACATATGCAGTAGCTTTCGACTCCGGGTCCTCGCCGATGGTAGGTTGAAGCCAGAGATCATAGGTGCAGAAATTGTACACTGTTATCATGTCTGCCAAACTGTTCGGCCGATCGAATATACTAAGCTGAGGTAAGTCCACATGGTCAATCACAGGCATGGGGGTATCAGGCAACGGCCACGCAATTGTCCAGCATGTTTCCGGTACAGACCACGACTTCACGCGTGGGAGCGACAAAGGGCTTGCTGGCAGAGTCGGGTCGTGAGCAAGAATGCTGCTGGACTGAAAAGACTCAGGGTGTGTTAGTGATATAAAGCTAGTAGGTCGACCGCTATTGACTATTGTTCTTGTCAGTGTTGTAAGTTCAGCTCCTTGGGTCAGTCCAGCACAGCAGCGACACTCATTCTGGATCGTAACGGCCTTGGTGGCCAACGTAGATGTCGTGAGAGAAGCGAAGAGCACAGTCACCGCTATAAGCACTTTAGCATATCTAGTGTCTATGAATAGCCCAGGAGAAGCACTCAGCTTGCGCATGCGTGGACCTCCGAGGCAGGCATCTCGTCTCGCCGTAAACAGCAATGAATTCAGACCGTGTCTTTTGGACGGAGAAGTCTCACAGAAAGATCGGATAGACAACCTCATTGAAGACGGTTGAGAAAGGGAGAGAATATGGAGATTAGATTCCGAAGGCGGAAGTGTGATCTTAACTACCACCAGGTACATGGTTTTTTGGCATACTGTCTTTCAATCTCACGTAATCATACACAAGTTTGGCATTCCACAAGAGGCTTCATTACTGACGGTCTATCTGCAGAAACCAGCTTTTGACATGAGTTCGTTTCAGCGAATGTGATTAGGCTACTGCCACGAAGGTAATGTTCATGCACATAAGTATGAACTTTTTGCCCCCAGAAAAACTGTGACAGACCAACCGTTAACCGCAGATTCTAAAAATAGAGGGTCATCTCCAGATCTTTGTCAACCCACCAGCCTAACTCCGATGCAACCGCGTGGAGTCTGCTCGTGAAAGCAGGAAAGGGGAACTGATCGCGCTGGTCAACCGCCTTTTGCCCCAATCTGACTTTGGGACACGTTTTTCCCAATCAAGACTTTTGCAGACGGCTCTCTATTCTAATTGCAACAGCGTGCCCATCATATCCGATGGTGAGCATGGACGAATTGGCAAATTGACGCGGCAAGAATTGATTTGACCCTAGCCTGGGGTCTACCGGGTCATTTATTACACCTGGCATCCGGAAAATGGAGGGACAGATGTCTAAATATTGGCTCTCAAGTAAGTCACTCGGCATCCCTGGTACGGAGATACCACAATTTCCGGACCTTGCAAAGAATGCCGCGCATAGACAGTGATCGAATAAACCCGATATCTCATCCAAGCTGTAGAGGTTACGTGCTCAAACGTATTTGAAGCAGATCGCGCCACATGCGACCACAATCGCTGAGCTTCTCGGCGATACCCGCCACAGAGGCAGTAGTGCTACAAGATTGGAAATGTAATTGAGTCAAATGCACACCGGAGCCAGATTGTGATATCTTCTGGATCAACGGATCTGTGCCAATTGCAGTGATGGTAATGTGAGCCCTAGCCGATCAACTACTCTATCCGCTCTGAGTTATTACAGATCCTGCACTTGACAGAATGCATAACATCATCTTGGCATCAGAAGGATGTAGTCGGAAAACACTATCTATGAACGCGAAGACAGTACAAGAGGGGCATGTCGAGTCCAGCACTTCCCTTACCCGATCCTCTGCTGCTATCACCACTGTCGCTGCATCGATCCTCGCCGAGATGAGCGCAGGTTCTTGTTCAAAGATTGCTATCGTCGTGGCGCTCGCATTTCTGCCGCGAGCAGCGACACAACCATCCAGTCAACACATTCTTCCTCGGTGGCAAGCATTTGCTAACTGCACCTAGCTACGGGAGGGGGCTATATCGTCAACACGGAGGTCACTATCTGGTGCTCTTCAGCAGCAGACGACGGATATGGAGACTGGGCTCCTGTGTCGAGCTTGGCGTATAGCGTTGTGTCTAGTAGCTTCGTCGTTGACACTATCATTAGCACGGCGACAGAAACGTTAGGTAAAGTGCTTTACTTCACCTAAACGGCCTTCACGTCTGCACAAATATTGACCGTGTGTACAGATGTGTCAACGGACCACTACACCGTTGTCACAGTCACGACAGATCGTGATGCGTATCCCACAATCATCCCACCATCGAGTTCACCCAACGTTCGGACAACTACTGCAGGGGATGACAATGCAGTCAGTACAACCCAGATCTCATTCCAGAGCTCGGTTCAGAGCTCGTTGACGGGATCCTCGTTATCTGTCTCTACGCCATCTAACCGGATAACCTCCGAAACATACTCCTCATGTGTGTTTATGTATCTCAGTGAGTAGACTTGTGACACGCATGCTGATATGGATAGATCTTGTCACGGCTTCTTCTGATCAAGAGTGGTCATCAATACTTCAGCCATTGACAGAGAGCAGCATAGACAGCACAATCTTAACGGAAAGATCTACACAACCTACATCCTGGTCTGGCGTGTCTCACTACACCTCTGATGTTAGAAGGCCGCAACCAATGTGTTGACTGCAGTGCGCCCTTGGCTAACCTATTCAGGTCAAAACATGGATACCTTCGTCGTCATTGACTACGGTTGAGGTTACTGTAACTGCAGTAAATCCGTGCTACCTATAGCTAGATCAGTGCGGTATGACTAATCATTGTCAGCCGCCTTTTACCACCCTGCCTACTCCTAGCTCTGAGTATCCAACTCCAACCCTTTCTACAGGTATGTAATGCCAAAACGCGTTAGTAGCTGATCACACTTAACCTAAGAGTTGTAGGGTATACCACATCAATGATTTCATCAGCCTTCTCTTGCGCGCAACAATGCGGTGTGAATGTGACCGGGACGCTCCTCTCGTACCCCGGCCATTTAAGCACAGTCACTGTGCTGTGTCCTACCCAAAGGGTGAACGTTTGCATTTATGGGGATGCTTTGCATGTTAATAATACTATAGCTGTCACGACATCGCTTCCAGTACCATCCAGCAAGAGCCAGCCGCCTCCAGAGTGGGTGTTGGAGTCGTCGCTGACCCTGTATGACAACCCAAATAATTCTTCGCTCAGAACCAAGCTAATTGGACAGCACGTGGCCAACGTCATATGTTTGGTACAATGACTTCAGCTACACCCAAGTGAGGACAGGAAACAGTACTTGCATCACAACAGCTGGCAGCCTTAGTCTGCCGTCTCCCACCGCTCTGGGATCAGTCGTGTTTCCGGCAGCCAGCATCACAAACCCAACGCAGCCACCGAGCGCTCTTGTCGACTGGCTCGGAGATCTTCACACTGTTAAAGAGCAACTATCGGGCGTACCGATAAAGTCTTCGTGCGACCCAATCGTACGTGGCATTACTACGCTACCGTCGATGACCAATGCACCTGTTCAGTACCTGACTACCATGACTTCCTTGTACAAAGAGACGGTGACCCATCGTCTGCCGAGCCTTTCTTCAAGTAAAGCACAGTCCGACACGGCACATCCCACGGCAACTTCAGTGGCAGGCTTGCCAGTTCCAAGTGCAGCCAGTTCAAGTCTGTCCAGCCTTGTTCTGGTCACAGCCTCTCTTTCCGGTTCGACCAGCATTTTCGATGTCACAAATGGACCCCCCCGGTCTTTGCGATCCACGTCTACATCGAACTGGTTGTCTGTTTCAATGGTCACCAACAGTATCGGCAGCCCAACGACAGCATCGAACACCGCAGGTCAATCCGAGAAGCGACCTTCTTCGTCTGTCCTTCAAACATCGCGACCGCCAGCAAATGACGCCTCATCGAGTGTGACTTCTCAAGGTGTCTTTGTTCCAACCACTGCTTTGTCGTCGATCGTTTCACCAGGGATCCAGCTCAATACCCCTGCAGGCAACTACGAAGGCAACTACGGAGATGGCTCTAGTTCTGTGGCGATCTCGATCGTCACGCAGGAGCAAATTACTTCTCGATCTCTTTCTGATCCATCCTCGTCAGTAATATCTGCATCGAACGATCAAAGTATGACACGGGTTGCTGAGTCCGGAGCCGATCAAAGTCGCACAGACCCCGCTTCGAGAAGTGCGAGCATATCAGCAGCTCCGCTCTCAAGAACGACTTCATTGGTATTCTCAAGGCCGTCTCCACCCAGTACAGACACAGTCGGAGAAGCACATAATGACAGTCAGCTACCTGCCAAGTCAACATTGGGGCACTACGATACAGAGAGAACGTCTTCTGCGTACGGAGACTCAGCCGTAATGACAAATGACTCAAGGAGTCCGGGCGAGTCGTCAATTTATGATCCTGAAAGTCTGATCAGTCCAATGAGCCTGTCGCTCTCGCTCGGCTCGGACACAACAGGCGGTCCAACAACATCATGGAACTCGACACCAATATACAGCTGCCGAAAGCCGAACAGCCCAATAGCCACGCTGGGGACTTCTACAGCTGTGGTCGAATCGTCTGGTGGAGAATATACCGTGTCCAATCCTGGCTTTCTCGCAGGTCTAATGGCTTTCTGGTTATTGTTGCTTTCGGTTGGGAAGTCCTAGCATGAATTAATGCTACGCAAGATTCATTGCTGGAAGCCGCAGCTATGCTCGAGGAGTCAATCGAACTGTAACATTGTCAGGGTGGAATGAAGGGAGACATGATTTTTGAACACTCTCAAAGACATGCATATCAGCTTAGAGCGCGGCTTCTGCTTCTTGTACGAAGCAGAGTGTATGTAGTCGTTTTGCTGATAACTGATCTAAGGTGCGTCCCTGAGTAGAGAGGCACACCCCATCGCGAGACAGCTTCGCAGTTCGGACCTTCGGCGCCTCTCTCCCACCAGGTTGTGAAGACGTCGTGGGTTTGTCGTGATTCTGCACCTTTTTCTCTTACAGATCATGAGTCTCCGACCACGATTTCTGCAGGGTTGGCCATGCTGTCGATCGCTTCGTCAATGCCGTCAATCGACCCTTCGTCAAGACCCCCCTGTCTACTCGCGACCTAAAGCATCTCTGTGAGAATCGGAGGGTCTGGTAGAAGGCGAAGTTAACAAAGATCGTATGCTCAGGCTCTAGAAGCTCTTTTGGCGAAAGAAGTGTGCAGTCCGGCAGTTTCGCCGGTCAAGAGCACCGAACACCAACTTTGTGATTTTATGGTACCCTTCAAAACACGTCAAATCTTGTTAGAAACCACTTTGAAAGCGCCTACCAAGGCATCCCGTACCTTGCGTTTGACGCAGCCCTCCCTCTGACAGAGAGATGGCGGTCCCAGGTACCCCAGGGCAGAGACTTCGACCTCCAGAAGCTGTGCACACGCGCCCTGAGGACCCAAATACCCCTAGCCTAGCTAATCTACGCACCACAAAAAGACACAGGCAAGCTGAAGCAGCGCCTATCCCTCTAATCCTCGGTGGTGGTGCTAACAAAAGACAACCGGTGACAGGCGCGGTCACTGAGAAGATCACGGCAGCCCAAGAGGCCGCCAAAACCAGACACAGCATCATCACAGCTATCGCAAACGCGATAGATCAATGCCTCGAAAGCTACACTAGCAGAGCTGAGCGGCTAGTTGCACAGGAACTACAGCAGCGCGTAGTACATGCTCTAACAAACTCAGTTCACTACCCAACCACGAACACCCCACAGCCTGCGAGCGGCGCTGGATCTCAACCTACCCGCACATACGCGGACGTCGCAAAACCCCCCAACTGCCACTCTACGCAGGAAAGGGGCGCCGCTATAACTAATACGGCAGCAAACCACCGAAATGGCAGAGCTCCGAATATGCCGCCGAGTAAGCCCGTGCCAGATAACCGCATTCTTCTCCAGCTATCTACAGCACAGAGGGCAAAGCAGCCTTCGCCCTTTGTAGTGCGGAAAGCACTATGCACAAGGATTGATAACCTCACTATGCAAGATATCCCAAGACTCACTACAACAAAAACAGGCTGGGCACTTACACCAGCCAACGACACTATCAAGCGCCGCCTGCTGCAGCCAGATAACGTAGAAACCATGCTAGAAATGCTGGGAGCAGTTGGATATCAGCTCCCAGAGAAATGGATCAGCTACGCAGTGCAGCGCGTAGAAGCGGCTCTTGTAGGACTCCGGATAGGTGGAGACGCAGCAGTACCAATCAGTAAAGAAGACGTTGCAGAGGAGGTTTACTCGCAAACAGGAGTAAAGCCACGAAACTGCAAACAATCTCGCCACGGGCCCGATAGGTTTGGTACGATGACCTGGATAATATCCTTTGCTGAGCGAGTACGGCCATTTCGGATATTTGGAACGAGTGAATGGGCAAAAGAGATCAAGAAAAACCCACCGGTGGCTATCCACAACCCTGGATGCCAGGGCTACTGCAACACATCCAGATGCACGCGCGCAGCTCGATGCGAGAACTGCAGCCAGTTGGTGATGGGACACAACGGGGCAATAGGTACAGGCTGTGATCAGCGAGCTCGCTGTGCCAACTGCCATGGACCACACCCTGCGACCGACAAAAACTGCCCAGCAAAGCCATACTACTACCAAGGGAAGCTCGTCCGGCTAACAAGCAAGCAACTGCAGAGCGTACGTAGAGCCGGAAATCGAGCCTACCAAAGGATCGGACAGACCCAGGACACAGAAGGAGACACAGCCGCCGAACCTATTGTCATTGCAGAAGAACAGCCAAGCCAGGAGAGTCGACCTACGCCCCAGCAGCCTCTACTACAAGCCACCCAGCCAGGAAAGGCAAAACGAACCCAACAAGAAGAAACACCAGCAGGAACAGACAGCGCCACAGCCACAGCCACAGACACGGACACAGCTACGGCCACGATCACGGCACCCCAGAAGCCACAGAGCCGCCGACCACGCCGGGCGGCAGCCCCAAGAGAGAGTCTAAGCCTAGCAGCGCTCTCGACAAGAAGCCTAAGAACAGAGCATACAATGTCCACACAGTCAGAAGCCACGATACAGGCCGACTTATCCTCTACCATAGAAGATACTGAAATGAGCGAGGACGTATTGCAATGGTAGGACGCCAATCAATACAACACAACGGGCAGCACCGCCCAAGCTGTAAGCAGCTACGAATAGCATGGGCGAACGTAGGCAAAGCCTCCGAATGCCACGACACTATACTCTGCCGCGCCTCAGACGAAGATGTCGACGTGGTATGCATCCAGGAACCATGGACACTACCAGGAACTGTAACGAAAAATCACCCAGGATACCACATGCATGCGCCTGTGATGGCATGGGACAGCAGAGAGGAGCGCGAGAACGAAAGGCCACGGGTGCTCACCTACACCCGCAAAGGCGTTAATCTTAGAACTAAAGTGCTGCCTAGAGTCACGCGAGACATACTTTGGACAGAGGTGAACGGATACGCTATACTGAACGTGTACCAGAGCCGAGAGGCACCAGAACCAGCACTCACCTACATCCAAGAACTGACGCCACCAAGCAGATGCGTCATTGGAGGGGATATGAACGCACGGCACGAGAGCTTCGAACCTGGCTCAGTAACCACAGGAGGCGGATCGGAGCTCGCACGCTGGGCCCACACCCACGCCATGGACTTTATCGGGCAGCCGGGAGTGCCAACTCATCAAGCTGGTCATGTGATAGACCTTACTTTCTCTAACGTCCCATTCGCAGACACGACTGTACGGCCAGACATGCACTCTGGCTCAGATCACGCAACACAAGTTACAACACTGCCAGCCCGAGGACTAGCAGCAGAAGGTCTCAATAAGCACAAAGTACTCGAGAGACACCTAGAGAGATTCACAAGACTAGTAGGCCTGAACATAACAGGTATTGGGGACCCAGCGAGAGCCAGGAACCAAAGCCAACTACAGACAACCATCCAAGACCTCACACAGGCGATAGAGGAAGCGATTCAGACAGCAGGGGTTAAACAAGGGGAACAAACCCAGTCAGCACCATGGTGGACGACAGAATGCCAGGCAGCGTACCGTCAGCACCTACAGGACCATGCCGGAATAGGAACTCCTCCAACAGATGCAACCAGAGAGTTCCTAAAGACAGTGCGCCGAGCAAAGAAAGCCTACTGGCGAGACCGGATAGACGGTGTTAAGACCGACGCAGACCTTTACAGCCTGGTTAGATGGCACAAGCTCGCACCAAACCAACAAGACTCCCCGCTAGTAGTAAATGGCGAAACTATCACAGATACAGCAGAGAAGGCGGAGGCCTTACGCAGAGAACTGCTGGACCGATTCAACAGCGCAGACGATCTGCCTGCACCACCAGAGGCAGAGGACTACACGCAAGACCCGCTACCATGGGACACTGAGGTATCGATGGAAGAAGCAGAGCGCTATGCCATAGGCGTAGCTAGCACATCACCGGGTGCTGACGGAATAACAGTACGGCTGCTAAAGGCGTGCTGGGCAGATGTGAAGAACCTCGTTCGCGCAATATATCAGAGGTGCCTCGAGCTAGAATTCTACCCAGACTGCTGGCGCACAGCAGAAGTAACCATGATACCAAAGGCTGGAAAGAAAGACCGCACGTCAGCGCGGTCGATGCGACCGATAGCCTTGCTCTCATGCATTGGCAAGGGGCTAGAACGTCTGGTGGCAAGAAGAATTGCTACAACAGCAATAACGCACGATGTCATCAGCCCCCAACACGTGGGAGCTGTGCCAAAGCGATCAGCCATGGACATCGTAGCGGCATTCACGCACGACGTAGAACAGGCTCTAGCAGTAGGCAAACGCGTGACTATGGTCACAATGGACGTGCAGGGAGCATTCGATGCACTTCTCAAGAATCGGCTGCTACGCCGAATGGCCCAGCAAGGCTGGCCACCAGCCTGCATCCGGTTTATTGACTCTTTTCTGACAGAGCGCCGTGTGCAGGTAAGACTTGGAAACGAGACAACGCCTCGCTACCCAGTAGCCTGCGGCACACCACAAGGATCTCCGTTGTCGCCAATTCTGTACACACTGTACCTAGCTGAGCTTCTCAACCAGGACAGAGCGCTACGCTTCGGCTACGCAGACGACATCAATATCTACAGAGCATCAAAGACTCTAGACGAAAACGTCCAGCTTCTGGCCAACGACATACAGGCCATCAACCAGTGGGGAGCAAAGAACAAGGTTACCTTCGCCCCAGAGAAGCTAGAAGCAATCCACATCACCCGCCAGAAGGACAGCTACTCTCCAAGCATACCTATATCCGACGCAATATCGCTAGAACCAATCGCACCAGCCGCAGATAGATCGCAGACGGCACTACGATGGCTCGGAGTGTGGTTTGACCGCCAGCTTAGCTTCAAACCCCACGTAGCCCACAGAGCAGCAGCTACCAAGAAACTTGTCAACCACTTGAGAAGCCTAGCCAACACGGCTCATGGCCCGCCCCCAGACGCTATGCGAAAAGCAGTAGTTACATGCGTTCTGCCTTCACTGCTATATGGAACCGAGGCTTGGTATGAGGGACGAACAAGGAACCCGAGAAACAGAGGAAAAGCCAACCCTAGCGCCGTCAGCACAAGAGTTGGACAGCACATTGCGGCTATCCAGGCTGTGCTTGTACAGGCTGCAAGGGCAATACTACCAGCATACAGAACAACACCCCTACCAATTCTCTTTAGAGAGGCTGGGATACCGTCAGCAGAAGTTGCACTGGAAGAGGCTAGGTGGCGTCTCGCACTACGACTCCAGACAACAGACCGCCAGCACCCTCTCACCCACCGAGCAGTTATACCACACAATCGATCTGGCACCAGGATAGGAGAGAGGCAGCAACCAAGGACTAAGATCCAGAGGCTAGGTCTGCTACTGCCAGCCATCCCTCGGCCAGCTCTGATAGCGCCACACTTCTCGCAAGGGTGCCGCACAGATCCGACGCTAGGGTAGAGAAGAAAGCCGCTGCAAAGGAATTCAAAGAATGGTGGGCTTCTTTGGACAGCAGCACGATCACAGTCTTCTCTGATGGGTCAGAACAGCACTCTGAAGGGGAAATGAGAGTCACCTATGGGTATGCCATATACCAGGCCCAAGTGCAGGTAGCGACAGGACGCGGGTCTCTCCACTCGTTATCACACGTTTTTGATGCGGAAGCGATCGGGGCATGCAGAGCACTTCAGCACGCGGCCCAGATAGCAAGACCAGCAGATGCAGTCTATCTGTGCATAGACAGCACCTCGGTAATCTGGTGCCTACGCGGAACAGCCTCAAACTCCTCGCAATGGGCGTTCCTTCAATGCCAGGAGATAATGAATATAAGGCCTAATGTCAAGATTCGATGGGCACCAGGACACACCAACATCGAAGGCAATGAAGCAGCAGACCGCCTCGCGGATGTTGAGGCGAAAGAACCCTCTACCCCTTTCGGGCTAGCAGCACAACCAACCGTATCGGGCATACGCACAATAAGGAAAGCAGCACTAGCCACAGCCAGCACAGCTTGGTGGAGCAACGCAAAGAGCAAGCTCTCCAACTGGTACACCCAATGGAAGCTACCGTACCAACCCACCCGACCGCCACGTGAGCTCAGGTTGACACGCCCTACCCTAGCAAGGCTGCTGGCAATCCGGACCAGCCATGGAGACTTTGCATGGTACCATCGGAAATTCCATCATGACAACGCGACTCTCGGGTGCACCTGCGGACGCCCCAAGACTCCCTTGCACATCGCACTATGTCAGAAAACCAGAACAGCAAGCATCTTCCGGCGCTGGCCAAAGCGGCCACGAGCACCCCCCAGAACACCTAGCGAAGCAGCCAAGTACCTCCAGATGCTCTGGGAAGAGCCAGAGGACTTTGCTGCTTTCCTAGAAATCACCGGCTTCTACAGCGCAATATGTAGGCCTCACTAGACCCTACACTTGCCCTACCTTCTCTCCCCTCCTCTTTCTCTTATTCTGTCTTTCTCTTCTCTGTTCTCTGTTCTCTCTTTCTCTGTCTCATTTCTATGTTCTAAGAGCATGTCAAGCATTAATATCTATTGTTAGTTTGCTAGTGGCTAGTGGCTAGTGGCTAGTGGCTAGTGGCTAGTGGCTAGTGGCTAGTGGCTAGTGGCTACAATCCCAACATTCAATGTCGTCCAAACTGGATGTTGCCGTTGAGAATTCCGGCCTGGATGCTGTCTCTGCTGTTGCCGAAGGTATTGTTCTGCGTGCTTGCAGTTTGCTGAGGTGGAGGCTGTTCTGTAGACCGCGCACTATTACTAGTGTCTACCGCGGGGATCCTAGACAACAGCCCTTTAGCGTACGCTGCTGCAGTAGCTGCCGCGTAGTTCTGCCAGCCCTTGTTCTTGTGCGAGTCTGCATAGTCGCAGATGCCGCGAACGACGACACACGAGTACTCGTTCATCACGCCTGCTGCTTCCATCTCGAAGCAGATGGCGTCGTGCTCCCGCCGCACTCTGTTGCGCTCGACAGCAGATATCTGCAGCTGATTGCTCGAAGCAATGTTGCCGAAATGAACGGACGGGTTGTCAACCGATCGCTTAGCTCCCTCTCCTCGAGCTGAACGTGAAATAATGTACCTCGCATCGCAGCATGCACTGCAGTCGTCAAGCTCCGTGCCTTGGTGCTCGTAAGTGTCCTGGAAGAGCCGGTCAGCGTCGACGCCTGGGTCGTCGTACTGGTGCTTTCGCTGCTCGTCAAGCTTGAGACGCATCTGCTTCAAGACCTCTGCGATGTTGGTCTTAGACCAGCCGTCTGCGCGGAAATTGTTGACTGCGGCCAAAAGGTCGCCAGGAACGCCATTGGTGTGTCCGCGAAAGTTCAGTCGCCCTTGGCCCTTCCACGCGCCCCTGTCGTACTGCAACACCCCGCCATGGTTGCCTCGAGGAGAGCTGACGACCACGTCTCCAAGCACAATCTCCGAGACTGCACCGGCTGGTCCGTAGCGAGGTACGCCGCCAGCGATGCCGACCAGGAGGAAGTGTCTGATATTAGGAAAGCCAGCGCGCATCCTCTCGGCAAGAGATGTCGCATATTCAAGTCCTATTCCTCGCTGCACTCCCATGACGACCTTGTGTTTTCCTATCCGACCGCCGAGGTAGTATGCGTTTTGGTACTGAACCTCCTCTTGTGGGTACTCTTCGTCCAGCACCAGCCTTGCAGCCTCTTTCTCGAGCGGGAGAGGGCAGATCCATCCTATGGTAAACTGGTGGTTCTTAGCCATGGTAGTGAGCGGGCGCCTCTTGCGACAGCTTCTAGAGACGTAAAGCGATGCAGGTCGTGTGCGTGTGCAGCAGTAAATAGTAGCGAGCAATGGTTGTAAGCGGTGGGAAAAGCGCTTAGGCAGCAGCACCTGGCTACATTTCAGCCTTGTCGCAATTTCCAATCAGCCTTGCTCAATTAGTAAAGCACCTCAATGTTCAAGCTCTAGTCTATTAACACAACAGTACAGTATGTTATTCTGCGTATCTATAGTTGACCTGTTCCTATGGCGCAATCTGTCTGGCGCGAAAGATATCAGTTCTGGACCTGGAGAGCCGCAAGTGCTCAGCCCAACGGCTCCACCAGAACCACAAAGCAAGCGTTGAAACAGTCAGCGGGACAGAAAGTGCCCAGTATATCCAGAACTGAGGGGACACAGCAAAGGATGATCGCCCAGCGTCTCTGTCAGGCTGAAACGAGAAGAAGTTGGTCCCAAAGATCGTCTGTGCAACGGGTTGTGTGAGCCACATATGAACAATGAGAGTCAGTTTAAAGAGATCGGAAAACCCACAGAAACAAAGGTGGCTGGAAAGAAAGTCATCGTGACCACAGCGATCGCCTTCATCGCCGACGCTTCTCTCTTCGCTTCTTCTCCAATCTGCAGCTGGACCTTGCTGTCCCTCTGAGCTGCTGCATTGAAAGCCTGATATCGTAAGCTCGGGACACCACTACATACTGCCTATCGCAGACTGGGCTTACAAGAGTGATCTCGTTCTGGATGCGCGCGTTGTTCGCCTCAGACCGTTGGAGCAAGCCCTGTAGGAGGCCGAGCTGGAACTCGAAGCGACTGCCAACTTTGTCCCAGCGTCTGCGGCCGTTCTTGCTGCGGGCGAGGTCGCTGTCTGCACGGAACCGCTCATGGTGATGCTGCATGGCGTCAAGGGACCGTATGGCCACGCTAAGAGTCTCGCTGACGTGCACCCCGTGTCTGGCAATCTCGTGCAAAAGGAAGTAGTCGGTCTCTAGCGACCTCCTCTGCTGCTGCTCTAGCGACCTCCTCTGCTGCTGGTGAGCCTCACTGGTATTAGCGACAGGCGCGGCGAACGAAACTTACCGCTTCCCACTGGCAAATGTGGTTTCTGATCGCCCAGACCGAGTCATCATACAGCCGAAGCAGCGCATCCAAGACCTGCGGAAACACGGCGTACGGGCAGGAATGAGAGACGTTCTGCGAACAGAACGTCGAATGAATATCCGATTGCGACTTCGCAGGCAGATCAAAGCACAGCAGCGTGAGCGACCCCGACTGCGTCCAGCAAGCGAAGAACCCCATCTCGTACCATTCCCATCCGTGTCGCGCACTCTGCGGCCCATGTATCGTGATGTCAGCATTCCACTCACCGGAGCCGTTGTGATGGTTGGAGATGTGTGGTGTGAACGTCCTCTTTGGCTGGAGCTTGTCGTACGTCTGCTTGACGGTGAAGCGGGACCAGTACGCTAGGGCCTGATGAGCGACATCCCGACAGTGTTCTAAGCTTTGCCGGCGCTACTGTACATAGTGTAGAATTCTAGGTCCTCGTTCTTGTCCAGCCAGACGTCATACCCGCAAAAGCCGCTTGACTGAAGATGCATTCTGTCGAAGAACGAAGGGATCTTCAGCTTGCCTCTGAGGCTTTCCTGGAGTTTCGGCGTGGTACTTAAAAACGATTTGGCAGACGCGAAGCTACTTGGTGTCAAATCGTAAACAAAAGCTGCTCTGTCGGCAACTTACACTACTTGGACGCGTGCAGCGTGGCCGTCCTATAGTTCAGTCAGTACCATACATGCAGATCCTACACTTCACTAGCCTGTAGCAGTTCTTCCCATGTTGTTTGTCGAGACTGGAACACATGGGATGCATTGAGGGCTGGTTGTTCAAGTCAAATACTTTATCTTACGCGTAACGTAGGATACCTGCCTAGCCGGGTGACTTTGTCTGTGTCCATTGTGCTGTAAAGATTCCGTCGGTGTTGCTATGTGGTCACAGTCTGTCGGATACGCTACGAATCCAGGGCGGTACGGCGGGGCGAGTAGGGTGGTGATCAGGCGCATACATGCATGCTTGGTCCCAGCCTTGGACCTCGCGACTGCTGCAGGCTGCATGGCCGCCAGGCTGAGGCCAAGCAAGTGCTGCGCCGCAGACCACCATCGTTGCAGACTCTATCACTGTAGACACACCACCGTTGGTGCATGCTCTTCTGCAGCGATACTATGGCTTCTACAACATCTAACGTAGAGTTCGGTAACGCCTACTCCAGCGTCCAAGCCAACACCATCAACGGCTCTGTCCACATTGGTATGTCACGGGACCGCCCGAGGGCCGTCAAGCTGTCAAGAAGAAGCGGGGCGCTAAGCAGACACGTGAAGCAGGACACGAGAACACCCTTGGTCGTCTACCGCAAGCTGCCGATGCGCCCTTCAACTCGTACGTGAAGCAGGACGAGCCCGCCTGCCTCCCCGGCACGCGCGTCGACCTCCTTCGCGAGATATACAGCTGGGTGGACGGCACTGATGAGCGGTGCATCTTCTGGCTGAGCGGGCTGGCGGGCACGGGCAAGTCGACCATCGCCCGGACGGTGGCCCGCAGGTACTACGACAGGCAGCGGCTCGCAGCGAGCTTCTTCTTCTCGCGCGGCGGCGGCGATGTTGGGCACGCGGGCAAGTTTGTGACGAGCATTGCAGTGCAGCTCGCGCACAGCGTGCCAGCGGTGCGGCAGCACATCAGCGATGCTGTTGCAGAGCGCAGCGACATTGTGAGCCAGTCGCTGCGCGACCAGTGGCAGCACCTCGTCTGCCGTCCGCTGTCGAAGCTGTACAAGCTAGAACAAGGGCCAGAAACATACGTCGTAGTCGTCGATGCGCTCGACGAGTGCGACAGCGACAGCAACATCCGCATCATCGTGCAGCAGCTGGCCAAGGTGCGGTCGTCGATAACAGGCGTCCGGCTGCGGGTGTTGCTGACGAGCAGGCCAGAAGTGCCGATCCGGCACGGGTTCGGGCAGATGGCGGATGCGGAGCACAAGGACGTTGTGCTGCACGACATCTCGCCGTCGATTGTCGAGCACGACATAGGACTCTTTCTTAAGTACTACCTTGGGATCATCGCTAAAGAATGCTATCAGGCGGACGACTGGCCGGGTATAGAGATCATTGAACTGCTAGTGCAGAGCGCATGCGGTCTGTTCATCTGGGCCGCCACTGCCTGTCGCTTCATCCAGGAAGGCGGGCAGTTCGTTGCTGACCGACTGCGCGCTGTTCTTGAGGACGGCTCCTCTGCAGACAGCGGCTCGCCAAAGGATAGCTCAGCTAGCGAGGACTCTGGCACAGACGAGCGCTTCGAGGTCCTGCCCGAACAGCGATTGGACAGCATATACCTTACAGTGCTCAAGAGCCCTGTTCGCAGGTACAGGAAACAGGAAAGGAAGAGATGGTACACGCTGATCAGAGAGACACTGGGGGCCATCGTGCTTCTGCAATTGCCGCTTTCTGCATCTTCGCTGGCTCGGCTGCTCCAGGTTCCTGCAGAGGATGTACATCGAACGCTGTACGAGCTGCACTCGATTGTAGATGTCCCACAAGATCCGAACCGGCCAGTGCGCTTGCACCACCCTTCGTTTCGCGACTTTCTGCTCGACAAAAAGAGATGCGGCGACGACAGCTTCTGGATAGAGGAGAGGAGCACACACGAGAAGCTGGCGACTCTCTGCCTTAAGCTCATGGCTGCGCCTGGCGGTCTCCGACAGGACATATGCAGTCTCTCAGGGCCCGGGACGCTGAGACGCGAGGTGGAAGAGGAGACAGTGGCCCGCAGCCTGCCGCCGGAGCTGCAGTACGCGTGCCGCTACTGGGTCGAGCATGTCGAGCGCAGCCATCCGAGCATTACAGATGGAGACGTAGTGCACATCTTCCTGCAGATGCACCTTCTGCACTGGCTCGAAGCGATGAGCCTAATGGGGGAGACAGGGCAGTGCGTGCGCCTGCTGGCAAGGCTGCAGGCCTTGATAGCGGTAAGAGTCGGTACGTGGCAAACACGACAAGACAGACACTGACTTGCAACACAGTCACCTACAAGCGGATGTGCAGGCTTTCTCCGCGATGCGAACCGATTTGTGCTGCGCTTCTGTTCCGTTCTAGCAGAGGCGCCTCTGCAGGTGTACTCGTCAGCGCTTGTGTTTGCACCGGAGAGGAGCGTTGTTCGAAGGGCGTTCGTTGATCAAGTCGCTCAGGAAGTGCAGATGGTGTCAGACAGAGATACAGACTGGGACGCGTGTCGCAGCGTGCTGGAGGGCCACAGAAGCGGTGTTACGGCGGTGGTGTTCTCGCCAGACGGACAGCTGGTCGCCTCAGCATCTTTGGACAATACAGTGCGAGTGTGGGAGACGGCGACGGGCACGTGTCGCAGCGTGCTGGAGGGCCACAGAAGCGATGTCACGGCGGTGGTGTTCTCGCCAGACGGACAGCTGGTCGCCTCAGCATCCGACGACAGCACAGTGCGAGTGTGGGAGACGGCGACGGGCACGTGTCGCAGCGTGCTGGAGGGCCACAGAAGCCGTGTCAATGCGGTGGTGTTCTCGCCAGACGGACAGCTGGTCGCCTCAGCATCCGACGACAGCACAGTGCGAGTGTGGGAGACGGCGACGGGCACGTGTCGCAGCGTGCTGGAGGGCCATACAAGTTATGTCATGGCGGTGGTGTTCTCGCCAGACGGACAGCTGGTCGCCTCAGCATCAGGCGACACGACAGTGCGAGTGTGGGAGACGGCGACGGGCACGTGTCGCAGCGTGCTGGAGGGCCATACAGACAATGTCACGGCGGTGGTGTTCTCGCCAGACGGACAGCTGGTCGCCTCAGCATCTTGGGACAATACAGTGCGAGTGTGGGAGACGGCGACGGGCACGTGTCGCAGCGTGCTGGAGGGCCACAGAAGCGATGTCAATGCGGTGGTGTTCTCGCCAGACGGACAGCTGGTCGCCTCAGCATCCGACGACAGCACAGTGCGAGTGTGGGAGACGGCGACGGGCACGTGTCGCAGCGTGCTGGAGGGCCACAGAAGCCGTGTCAATGCGGTGGTGTTCTCGCCAGACGGACAGCTGGTCGCCTCAGCATCTTTGGACAATACAGTGCGAGTGTGGGAGACGGCGACGGGCACGTGTCGCAGCGTGCTGGAGGGCCACAGAAGCGATGTCAATGCAGTGGTGTTCTCGCCAGACGGACAGCTGGTCGCCTCAGCATCCGACGACACGACAGTGCGAGTGTGGGAGACGGCGACGGGCACGTGTCGCAGCGTGCTGGAGGGCCACAGGAGCGGTGTCAATGCGGTGGTGTTCTCGCCAGACGGACAGCTGGTCGCCTCAGCATCTTGGGACAAGACAGTGCGAGTGTGGGAGACGGCGACGGGCACGTGTCGCACCGTTCTGGAAGGCCAATCCTCGTTCATTAACCATCTCACGTTCTCGCCAGATGGCCGTGTTCTGCGTACTAATAAAGGAGACATCCCGCTGCCTCCAGGTCTCTCCCCGATGTCATCTCTCAGGCAGGAAGAACATCCTTCGCAGCTCTCAGTAGAGGAACAGTGGGTGCTGTGCAAAACGCACCGCTTACTGTGGCTGCCGTTCGAGTATCGGGCAGACATCGCAGCAGTGTGCAAAGACGTAGTCTGTCTTGGATGTCCATCAGGACGCGTAGCTCTGCTGAGGCTGCGACAGTGTGCGCGGGAGCATTGTAGTTAGCCAGGGTGCGTGCACAGGCGTTATGATGGAGAGTGCTTGAAGATTATGTATACTAATTGCAGCAAACAGCTACTAATGGCCATTAAAGCATAGACGCGCTCCCTGCACAGCATCTTGACGATGTTCTTAGTACTGTGGTCAAGTCGCAAGCCAGATGCTGGATGAACGCTTCTCACGTTACGCCGGCATCGGTGCGCAAAGACTACGCACAGCCACAGCAGCACGTGGTGTCATTTCAAAAGAGCGCGCGTGTAAGGCTGTCTTGCGCTAGACAGCGTTGGCAGCCGCTCGCTTCGGAGGCGGGCAGGTCACACGTGGAGCTTGGCCGCAGGGATGGACTTTGTGTATAGCGCCGGAAATCAGGATTCGTCGCATCTTGCGAGCAGACCTCAGCACGCTACTGCATGCTGCCGCGAGCGAAGTGACGCTAGCGCATCCCGACCTGCTGGGTCGCTTCTTGCAATCTTCGCTCTTGACCGGCGAGTGCGAGTGCGAGTTGTATTTAACGTCTATATATAAAGCCTCCCTTGGGGCATGTAGACGGGCTATGCCTATGGCTTGCCGTGCTCTGCCTAGGATGCCTATTCTTGTGTACATGATTGTCGTCTCGTAGTGGTTGCTCCGCCTGTTGATCGCCAATACAATAGTTGTGCAGTAGGCACCTGTCCGCCTTTAGTTGTTATAGCTAGTGCTTACGAAGGAGCGTATTAAATAAAGAGATAGAGAAGAGAAATGAGACAGAGAAAGAGAGAACAGAGAACAGAGAAGAGAAAGACAGAATAAGAGAAAGAGGAGGGGAGAGAAGGTAGGGCAAGTGTAGGGTCTAGTGAGGCCTACATATTGCGCTGTAGAAGCCGGTGATTTCTAGGAAAGCAGCAAAGTCCTCTGGCTCTTCCCAGAGCATCTGGAGGTACTTGGCTGCTTCGCTAGGTGTTCTGGGGGGTGCTCGTGGCCGCTTTGGCCAGCGCCGGAAGATGCTTGCTGTTCTGGTTTTCTGACATAGTGCGATGTGCAAGGGAGTCTTGGGGCGTCCGCAGGTGCACCCGAGAGTCGCGTTGTCATGATGGAATTTCCGATGGTACCATGCAAAGTCTCCATGGCTGGTCCGGATTGCCAGCAGCCTTGCTAGGGTAGGGCGTGTCAACCTGAGCTCACGTGGCGGTCGGGTGGGTTGGTACGGTAGCTTCCATTGGGTGTACCAGTTGGAGAGCTTGCTCTTTGCGTTGCTCCACCAAGCTGTGCTGGCTGTGGCTAGTGCTGCTTTCCTTATTGTGCGTATGCCCGATACGGTTGGTTGTGCTGCTAGCCCGAAAGGGGTAGAGGGTTCTTTCGCCTCAACATCCGCGAGGCGGTCTGCTGCTTCATTGCCTTCGATGTTGGTGTGTCCTGGTGCCCATCGAATCTTGACATTAGGCCTTATATTCATTATCTCCTGGCATTGAAGGAACGCCCATTGCGAGGAGTTTGAGGCTGTTCCGCGTAGGCACCAGATTACCGAGGTGCTGTCTATGCACAGATAGACTGCATCTGCTGGTCTTGCTATCTGGGCCGCGTGCTGAAGTGCTCTGCATGCCCCGATCGCTTCCGCATCAAAAACGTGTGATAACGAGTGGAGAGACCCGCGTCCTGTCGCTACCTGCACTTGGGCCTGGTATATGGCATACCCATAGGTGACTCTCATTTCCCCTTCAGAGTGCTGTTCTGACCCATCAGAGAAGACTGTGATCGTGCTGCTGTCCAAAGAAGCCCACCATTCTTTGAATTCCTTTGCAGCGGCTTTCTTCTCTACCCCTAGCGTCGGATCTGTGCGGCACCCTTGCGAGAAGTGTGGCGCTATCAGAGCTGGCCGAGGGATGGCTGGCAGTAGCAGACCTAGCCTCTGGATCTTAGTCCTTGGTTGCTGCCTCTCTCCTATCCTGGTGCCAGATCGATTGTGTGGTATAACTGCTCGGTGGGTGAGAGGGTGCTGGCGGTCTGTTGTCTGGAGTCGTAGTGCGAGACGCCACCTAGCCTCTTCCAGTGCAACTTCTGCTGACGGTATCCCAGCCTCTCTAAAGAGAATTGGTAGGGGTGTTGTTCTGTATGCTGGTAGTATTGCCCTTGCAGCCTGTACAAGCACAGCCTGGATAGCCGCAATGTGCTGTCCAACTCTTGTGCTGACGGCGCTAGGGTTGGCTTTTCCTCTGTTTCTCGGGTTCCTTGTTCGTCCCTCATACCAAGCCTCGGTTCCATATAGCAGTGAAGGCAGAACGCATGTAACTACTGCTTTTCGCATAGCGTCTGGGGGCGGGCCATGAGCCGTGTTGGCTAGGCTTCTCAAGTGGTTGACAAGTTTCTTGGTAGCTGCTGCTCTGTGGGCTACGTGGGGTTTGAAGCTAAGCTGGCGGTCAAACCACACTCCGAGCCATCGTAGTGCCGTCTGCGATCTATCTGCGGCTGGTGCGATTGGTTCTAGCGATATTGCGTCGGATATAGGTATGCTTGGAGAGTAGCTGTCCTTCTGGCGGGTGATGTGGATTGCTTCTAGCTTCTCTGGGGCGAAGGTAACCTTGTTCTTTGCTCCCCACTGGTTGATGGCCTGTATGTCGTTGGCCAGAAGCTGGACGTTTTCGTCTAGAGTCTTTGATGCTCTGTAGATATTGATGTCGTCTGCGTAGCCGAAGCGTAGCGCTCTGTCCTGGTTGAGAAGCTCAGCTAGGTACAGTGTGTACAGAATTGGCGACAACGGAGATCCTTGTGGTGTGCCGCAGGCTACTGGGTAGCGAGGCGTTGTCTCGTTTCCAAGTCTTACCTGCACACGGCGCTCTGTCAGAAAAGAGTCAATAAACCGGATGCAGGCTGGTGGCCAGCCTTGCTGGGCCATTCGGCGTAGCAGCCGATTCTTGAGAAGTGCATCGAATGCTCCCTGCACGTCCATTGTGACCATAGTCACGCGTTTGCCTACTGCTAGAGCCTGTTCTACGTCGTGCGTGAATGCCGCTACGATGTCCATGGCTGATCGCTTTGGCACAGCTCCCACGTGTTGGGGGCTGATGACATCGTGCGTTATTGCTGTTGTAGCAATTCTTCTTGCCACCAGACGTTCTAGCCCCTTGCCAATGCATGAGAGCAAGGCTATCGGTCGCATCGACCGCGCTGACGTGCGGTCTTTCTTTCCAGCCTTTGGTATCATGGTTACTTCTGCTGTGCGCCAGCAGTCTGGGTAGAATTCTAGCTCGAGGCACCTCTGATATATTGCGCGAACGAGGTTCTTCACATCTGCCCAGCACGCCTTTAGCAGCCGTACTGTTATTCCGTCAGCACCCGGTGATGTGCTAGCTACGCCTATGGCATAGCGCTCTGCTTCTTCCATCGATACCTCAGTGTCCCATGGTAGCGGGTCTTGCGTGTAGTCCTCTGCCTCTGGTGGTGCAGGCAGATCGTCTGCGCTGTTGAATCGGTCCAGCAGTTCTCTGCGTAAGGCCTCCGCCTTCTCTGCTGTATCTGTGATAGTTTCGCCATTTACTACTAGCGGGGAGTCTTGTTGGTTTGGTGCGAGCTTGTGCCATCTAACCAGGCTGTAAAGGTCTGCGTCGGTCTTAACACCGTCTATCCGGTCTCGCCAGTAGGCTTTCTTTGCTCGGCGCACTGTCTTTAGGAACTCTCTGGTTGCATCTGTTGGAGGAGTTCCTATTCCGGCATGGTCCTGTAGGTGCTGACGGTACGCTGCCTGGCATTCTGTCGTCCACCATGGTGCTGACTGGGTTTGTTCCCCTTGTTTAACCCCTGCTGTCTGAATCGCTTCCTCTATCGCCTGTGTGAGGTCTTGGATGGTTGTCTGTAGTTGGCTTTGGTTCCTGGCTCTCGCTGGGTCCCCAATACCTGTTATGTTCAGGCCTACTAGTCTTGTGAATCTCTCTAGGTGTCTCTCGAGTACTTTGTGCTTATTGAGACCTTCTGCTGCTAGTCCTCGGGCTGGCAGTGTTGTAACTTGTGTTGCGTGATCTGAGCCAGAGTGCATGTCTGGCCGTACAGTCGTGTCTGCGAATGGGACGTTAGAGAAAGTAAGGTCTATCACATGACCAGCTTGATGAGTTGGCACTCCCGGCTGCCCGATAAAGTCCATGGCGTGGGTGTGGGCCCAGCGTGCGAGCTCCGATCCGCCTCCTGTGGTTACTGAGCCAGGTTCGAAGCTCTCGTGCCGTGCGTTCATATCCCCTCCAATGACGCATCTGCTTGGTGGCGTCAGTTCTTGGATGTAGGTGAGTGCTGGTTCTGGTGCCTCTCGGCTCTGGTACACGTTCAGTATAGCGTATCCGTTCACCTCTGTCCAAAGTATGTCTCGCGTGACTCTAGGCAGCACTTTAGTTCTAAGATTAACGCCTTTGCGGGTGTAGGTGAGCACCCGTGGCCTTTCGTTCTCGCGCTCCTCTCTGCTGTCCCATGCCATCACAGGCGCATGCATGTGGTATCCTGGGTGATTTTTCGTTACAGTTCCTGGTAGTGTCCATGGTTCCTGGATGCATACCACGTCGACATCTTCGTCTGAGGCGCGGCAGAGTATAGTGTCGTGGCATTCGGAGGCTTTGCCTACGTTCGCCCATGCTATTCGTAGCTGCTTACAGCTTGGGCGGTGCTGCCCGTTGTGTTGTATTGATTGGCGTCCTACCATTGCAATACGTCCTCGCTCATTTCAGTATCTTCTATGGTAGAGGATAAGTCGGCCTGTATCGTGGCTTCTGACTGTGTGGACATTGTATGCTCTGTTCTTAGGCTTCTTGTCGAGAGCGCTGCTAGGCTTAGACTCTCTCTTGGGGCTGCCGCCCGGCGTGGTCGGCGGCTCTGTGGCTTCTGGGGTGCCGTGATCGTGGCCGTAGCTGTGTCCGTGTCTGTGGCTGTGGCTGTGGCGCTGTCTGTTCCTGCTGGTGTTTCTTCTTGTTGGGTTCGTTTTGCCTTTCCTGGCTGGGTGGCTTGTAGTAGAGGCTGCTGGGGCGTAGGTCGACTCTCCTGGCTTGGCTGTTCTTCTGCAATGACAATAGGTTCGGCGGCTGTGTCTCCTTCTGTGTCCTGGGTCTGTCCGATCCTTTGGTAGGCTCGATTTCCGGCTCTACGTACGCTCTGCAGTTGCTTGCTTGTTAGCCGGACGAGCTTCCCTTGGTAGTAGTATGGCTTTGCTGGGCAGTTTTTGTCGGTCGCAGGGTGTGGTCCATGGCAGTTGGCACAGCGAGCTCGCTGATCACAGCCTGTACCTATTGCCCCGTTGTGTCCCATCACCAACTGGCTGCAGTTCTCGCATCGAGCTGCGCGCGTGCATCTGGATGTGTTGCAGTAGCCCTGGCATCCAGGGTTGTGGATAGCCACCGGTGGGTTTTTCTTGATCTCTTTTGCCCATTCACTCGTTCCAAATATCCGAAATGGCCGTACTCGCTCAGCAAAGGATATTATCCAGGTCATCGTACCAAACCTATCGGGCCCGTGGCGAGATTGTTTGCAGTTTCGTGGCTTTACTCCTGTTTGCGAGTAAACCTCCTCTGCAACGTCTTCTTTACTGATTGGTACTGCTGCGTCTCCACCTATCCGGAGTCCTACAAGAGCCGCTTCTACGCGCTGCACTGCGTAGCTGATCCATTTCTCTGGGAGCTGATATCCAACTGCTCCAGCATTTCTAGCATGGTTTCTACGTTATCTGGCTGCAGCAGGCGGCGCTTGATAGTGTCGTTGGCTGGTGTAAGTGCCCAGCCTGTTTTTGTTGTAGTGAGTCTTGGGATATCTTGCATAGTGAGGTTATCAATCCTTGTGCATAGTGCTTTCCGCACTACAAAGGGCGAAGGCTGCTTTGCCCTCTGTGCTGTAGATAGCTGGAGAAGAATGCGGTTATCTGGCACGGGCTTACTCGGCGGCATATTCGGAGCTCTGCCATTTCGGTGGTTTGCTGCCGTATTAGTTATAGCGGCGCCCCTTTCCTGCGTAGAGTGGCAGTTGGGGGGTTTTGCGACGTCCGCGTATGTGCGGGTAGGTTGAGATCCAGCGCCGCTCGCAGGCTGTGGGGTGTTCGTGGTTGGGTAGTGAACTGAGTTTGTTAGAGCATGTACTACGCGCTGCTGTAGTTCCTGTGCAACTAGCCGCTCAGCTCTGCTAGTGTAGCTTTCGAGGCATTGATCTATCGCGTTTGCGATAGCTGTGATGATGCTGTGTCTGGTTTTGGCGGCCTCTTGGGCTGCCGTGATCTTCTCAGTGACCGCGCCTGTCACCGGTTGTCTTTTGTTAGCACCACCACCGAGGATTAGAGGGATAGGCGCTGCTTCAGCTTGCCTGTGTCTTTTTGTGGTGCGTAGATTAGCTAGGCTAGGGGTATTTGGGTCCTCAGGGCGCGTGTGCACAGCTTCTGGAGGTCGAAGTCTCTGCCCTGGGGTACCTGGGACCGCCATCTCTCTGTCAGAGGGAGGGCTGCGTCAAACGCAAGGTACGGGATGCCTTGGTAGGCGCTTTCAAAGTGGTTTCTAACAAGATTTGACGTGTTTTGAAGGGTACCATAAAATCACAAAGTTGGTGTTCGGTGCTCTTGACCGGCGAAACTGCCGGACTGCACACTTCTTTCGCCAAAAGAGCTTCTAGAGCCTGAGCATACGATCTTTGTTAACTTCGCCTTCTACCAGACCCTCCGATTCTCACAGAGATGCTTTAGGTCGCGAGTAGACAGGGGGGTCTTGACGAAGGGTCGATTGACGGCATTGACGAAGCGATCGACAGCATGGCCAACCCTGCAGAAATCGTGGTCGGAGACTCATGATCTGTAAGAGAAAAAGGTGCAGAATCACGACAAACCCACGACGTCTTCACAACCTGGTGGGAGAGAGGCGCCGAAGGTGCGAACTGCGAAGCTGTTTCGCGATGGGGTGTGTCTCTCTACTCAGAAACGCACCTTATCTGAGCGATGGTCCCAACATCAATTTAGCAGCCACGTTTCCTGTCTTCGCTTTCTAATGCCAATAAAGCGCAATTTTGATGACTTCATAGTCTGGGTAAATCCATATAATCTTCGAAGAGTGAAACTGTCATGTGTCTCGTTACAATAGGTATCGGGCAATGGAAATTGAGGTTCACTGAAGTTGAATTGAACTAAGCTGCGTGTATAAATAGTGCGAGGACAGGGAGAGCTGACTGTGAAGCTGTTGTGTTACTGAAATCGTTTGAAGGAGTACCGTATCGGTCCGTTTATACTCAACCTCACTGTACTAAGCTCACTGTACTGTGACAGAAACTCTTTTGCACAGCGCGCATTTCACAATCAAAACGCACGAGATATGCCACGGCTACGCCCGGTGTCTGGCAACAACAACGTGAGAGGAGCTGCAACTTTTTCATTCAGCACGGCTGTCGCTCCAGTTCAATCTCGACTCATCGGTAGCAAGGTTTTGCTGATCACTACATGTGGGGCGACAGCAATGCGGTTGTGCTTTTGGCGATTAGTACCCTAGTCCCAATTACAGAGTAAATTATATTGGGGTATGCCATGGAACAGCATACCGCCGGCGAAGCTTCTCTGAACTCGTGTCAATCATTAGTCCTGCACCATAATTGCTGCTTGCGACTCTATAGCACCGGTCACCCAAGATCACTAGCGTACCATCCTGGGCTCCGGCGGGCGCCACCGATAGATGTCCCGATATACTTTCCGCAATCTGTGCTACTTGTCCCGGGGTCAGCCAGTTGCGCAGATGGAGGATCTGCAGGTGCGAGTGAGCAGAGAGCAAGGCCTGGTTCATATTAATTAGCATAGAGCACGAAAAGACGGGGGTAAGGCCTACGTGGCTGCACCCTAATCTTGATGGTTCCACGGACATTCCGATCACGCGAAGGCTTGGTATGTCACGTAGAAGCACGTTCACCTCATCCACGGTGTACTGATAGTTAAGCGCAGGCGTAATGCTGAACAAACGTGCTTCCACGATGAGCACCTCGATAGATGATCCCAAGGGACGCAGGCCACTCAACGGAATCTTTGACGTCCTGCCTCCAACCAGCAGAGTGAGTTCCCTGAGCATCGTGCACGACCATAACATCTGCTTCAAATTGGTCAGGTCCCACACGTCTTGAGCCGAGACCAGCTCGAAACTCCTTAGACACGCCAGATTAGGTGTGCACGACTCGTACAAGCCGTCGCCCTCGGTGCACATACGGAAAGACAGCCGCTCCAGCCGAGTGTTAGGCGGCAGAATCCAGAAATCGACGTGGACATGCTCTAGCTCTAACCACTTCAGAGACTCGAGCTGTACCGTGCGTGACGGCGTGACCGTCCGGACGGCGTAACCGTCCGCCCGAACACCAAAATCAACACCCCAATACAAAGCTACTAAGCCCCGTACGACAGCTATTGTCGCGATATTTTTTAGAGGTAAGCTCTATAGGCCTTGATTGATATATATAGCTATCTATATTTTGCTGGGAGCTTAATTGCTCGGCCGTGTCGTGATAGAGATGATGGTGGGCCTGCTGCAGCACCTAAGGCCTCACCACCACCTTGGGGTTGCGTAGCTACTCTCTTTTTCGAATCTGCCTTAGTAGCTGCCTTCAGTTGTCTCCTCTTGCCCCTCTGGGCAGTTTTTTGAGCTTGCTAGAGTCGTTGTTGAGTCCTACGAGCAGAGTTGGCAACAAACAAATCAAATCAAATCAAGTCCCGCGAACGGCCCTACTGTTGGTATGTGCCCGCTAGCACGGACCAGATGGTGCTGCGTGGAGAGACTTGATTTGGACTTGATTTGTTTGTTGCCAACTCTGCCTACGAGCTGCCTGTCGTGAGGCTCGATCAGCAGCCTCACGAGCATTCTCCTCCTGCCTCATCAATCGATGTTGCGGTGTGGAAACAGCGCATATGCGAGAAGAATTGAAGGATTGAACTCTGGTTGTATTGCAGATGCTATGGAAAGTTTATGTAGGTGAGTGACCGTAAACACACACAATTTATTTACGCCCGGCGGCCGAACCGAAAGGGCTACTAACGCTGGTCTGATACTACACTGCTTATGCTACATCGCGGCCTCACTAGCCCCTGTGTCTTCTTTGACTCGCGTCTTCATGCAGCTTGTTATCCAAGTCAAAGCCCTTGCTTGATATCCAGGTCGCTTGTTCTCCATCTACCGTCTCTCATCAGGCGCTCGTGGGTTAGTATTGTTGGTGGCAGACTGGCTCAGAGTCGGCATCTCCAAGAGATTCTCCAAGTGTTCAGCGTCCTATCTTCGGCGGCTGAAGCGCTGTCTGCTCTATGCTGTACACGGTAGTTGATGAGCTTTGTGTTAGTAGATGAGATTCATCCGGTCGTCAGATGTAAATGTGCGTCAAGTCTTCCTGTCGCCATCGCGAATCGAATCGTCGCTCGCACTGCGTCCATGTCTGGCGCTGACCGTAAACAGCGCTAGCCTAGATAGGCGTAGCTCGCTAAGGTGAGTAGTCGCGAGCAGGTGAAGAGCAGGAGCAGAAGAGACCCCAAACCGTGACAATCGAGCTGCTGCCCTTGCTTTACGCCTTGCCTCAACCGCTAGGAGCTTCTCCTGCCTCTTCTCCTCACGTAGGCGAGCTGCCTTAACTTTCTGATGTTGTAGTTGCTCCTCCTCGAGCTCTTGTTGGTGCTGGCGATCAAGTGCCTCCTTCACCTTCTTTGGGGACCAGAATACAGCCCCACCGTGATACTCCTCAGCTGCTTCTACAGGCAGAGCCTTGCCTCACTTCCTACGCTGCCTCTCATTGATGAGAGCCTCCTTGAGTCTCACGTTCTCATGCTCAGCTAGGACTGATCTGATCGAGAGTCGGTGGATCGTTTGGTTGAGCTTTGAGATCTTTCTCTGGTCTCTATCAGCCACAGCGTGATCAACCAGCTGCCTGATCTTCCTCCAATCAGAGCCGCTCAAGGCTGAGGAGTCGCTATCGCTTGATTCACCTGATTGAGCTAGCTGATTGAATCGTGATGATGGTGGTAGAAAAACTGTCGATTGAGTATTATGGACAACCCTGGATATATATGTGCGACCTGACGCACGGACTGAATGAGCTTGCCAATAAGAGATCGCAGAGAAGCACTAGCGCCCTTGCGAACATACCCCCACAGTGAATAAAGCCAAAAATCAAACAAATCCTCCAACGCCTATCCTTATACCCAACCTGTTTGTGTAGTGGAAAGTTTCCTAACCCTAGTGACTTAGACGTCATCGCATGTATCCTTGTCAAGCGCCTTGGTGGCGATTATTGTGGGTTTCGTAAGACCAACCTGCGTGAGATAGCGAGCGTGAGCAACTTGATCAAGTGGTTTGGTGAGACCGTTGGCGGCCATTGCTGTTATTCAGACGTGCTCAATCTTGAGATGGCCTGCCTTGACGCGGTCCTTAATGTAGTGGTAGTAGATGTCGACATGCTTAGTACGAGCGTGGTGACCTTTGGCGTGAATAAGCTTGATAGAAGGCTTGTTGTTGCCATAAATAAGGATAGGATAAGTGTCTTCCGCGGCGTAGCTGATTTGGTGTAGTAGTTAATGGATCCACGTGGCTTCTTTTGCAGCGTACGTGAGAGCGACGTATTTAGCCTCTGTTGTAGAGGTCGTGACTAGATTCTGCTTAACTAACTTGTGGCACACAGTACCGCTGGCGAGCTTAAACAGGTACCCAGATGTTGACTTACGATCTTCGGCGTCTGCGAACAAGGCGTCGCTGTAACCATGTAGGGAGAGGTGGCCACTAGGAGTGGTTGTAGAGGATGTAGCAAACATGCTTAACGTAAGGTTAGAGACGCCTTCTAGGGCCTTGTACGTCATAACCAAGTCCTTGTATGTGTTAAGGTAGTCAATGACTTGCAGAGCGTAGTCGTAATAACGCGGGGTGGGGTTGCTTATAGCACGAGCTAGGAATCCAACATGGAAAGCAACGTTAATACAAAGCTATGTTGATAGATATAAAAGCTTGCCAATGATAGTCTAATAGCGCTTGACCTTAGCTTGTGTTGCTATGTCTGTTAGAGAACGCTTCTCAAGACGCAAGATAGACACGTTAGTTGGGGTATGACGAGCCACAGCACTGTCACGATTAAAGTCGCTAACAAGCTTGTTAATATATGGCTCCATGGAGAGCTTAATATATCAATTGTCACGGTCTTGACAGATGCGGATACCTAGGTAGTGAGCGATTGCTCCCAGGTCGCGGCACTTGTACTTTGCAAAGACTGCTTCCTTAAGCTCTGTTATTTGTACCTTTGTGCGTGTGATAAAGACAATGTTGTCAACGTAAGCAAGGATAATGTTGTTGTGCTTATTAATAAAGACACACGAGTCTGCTTCAATAGGTATGAAGCCAATGGACTTGAGAAAGCGGGAGAGCTCCTTATACCAGAGTCGTGGTGAGCGGCGGAGACCGTATAAGGCCTTCTTAAGCTTCGCGTAGCAACCATTGGGTAAGCGTATGTATACTATTTTGTTAGTATCCATAAGGCCATTAAGGAATGCTGTGATGACGTCGGCTTGCTCACACTCTAAATCAAGGGCAGCTACCAAGGCAAGAAGGATTTTTAGAGTAGACGCGCACGCAACCGCAGCGTATGTCTCACGCCATAGATCAACGTCTTGGCGATTACCGCAAACAACAAGGCGTGCCTTGAATCGCTTGAGTTGTCCACCGTCCTTGAGTTTGTATTTGTATACCCACTTGGTGGGGAGTGCGAATACGCCTGTTGGCAACACCAAGACAATGTCCCACGTTGTATTTTCGTTATGTGACTTGTACTTGTCAGCTTCAGCGAGGAGCTATTCCTTAGAGTAGGCGTGGTTGCGTGCTTGTCTACTATTTGTTGGCTCAGGAGGTAGCTCAAGTCGCGTTGCTGACGGAGCTTGTGCGATAGCTGTCGCAAAACAGCGTGCCAGCGTGACTGGTATGTGTGTGCTTAGCAAGGTAATCGCTGCTGCTAAGACCTTGTATGTTGGTTGTTGGAGACGTTGGCTAGTGAGTATATTACGTGCATCGACCGTCGCGGAGATGTTGAGGTGGCGTAGAGCTTCACGTTCTGAGTGACGTGGCAGCGTCTGTGAAGGGATTTAGGGAGATGCTTAAGCATTGGCGACCTCAATAAGGCTGCCGTTGGCGTCTGCATCGTCGCCTTGTACTGTAGGAGTTGGCTCGTCAATTGCAGCGTCAAAGTCAAAGCTTGGTTTGTTGTTGAAACCTTGAAACTCAAAGCCAGAGCCTATCTCAGGCGTGTCACTGTTGGAGTTGCCTTTGTTGTCGCGCTCACCACCTTCGTTACCCCCATGTTGTTGGTGGTCTAACCCACCCCCAGGTTGTTGATCTTCTTCCTGGCCTGTTTCTGCCAGTGGAGGGGTGGGTGGTGGTGTAGGATAGAGGCGGAGAGAGAGAGAAGGTTTGATAAGTGGAATGCTTAAATACCTGTAGCTGCTGGGGACAGGCTTGTTGATTAGTAGAGGCGCTGGCTTATTGATCTGTTGGTTAGATGCCTGATGCCAGATAACGCTGCTCGTGCGAACCACCTTTTTGTTAACGGAGTCCCACATCAAGTAGATGCGAGAGTCTTCGCGCGTAATTAAGTACATAGGAGAAGCGCGGGCGTCTAGCTTTGCAGACTTTGCACGTCGCTGCGCTGGGATGTGTACAAATCCTCGCTCGCCATATTTGCGGATAGAGCTGAGGTTAGGGATGGGATTAACTACCTTTATATGCTTAAGAAGGAGCTGACGTGGAGTCTTGCCATCCGCAAGCGCTGTCGTAGGTGTATGATTTAGTAGCTTAATAGCATACTGCGCCGCGTACGGCCACAGTTCCTTGGGTAGATGAGGAGCCCTATTCACCATACAACGTGATCGAGACTCTGCCAATTGGTTGCTAGACTCAGCAACGCCGTTCTGGTGCGCTGTCCATGGCATGGAGGGCTCAAAAACAGTGCCCTTGCGTGCCATAGAGGCCTGTGTGGCCTTGTTGATGACTGTGGTGTCGTTATCCACATGTACAATGGCGATACGTACACCGTGTTGGGTCTCCATTTGGTCAATAAAGCGGACGAAAGTACCGCAGATTGCCTGCTTGGAGTCGACAACGTCTATCCAGCGATAGCAGGAGTTGTCGTCTGTGTAGATAATCTAGTATTGCTCACCATTAAAGCCAACAGGCTTAATAGGTCCAACAATGTCAACATAAACTTAGTAAAGGAAGCCTACTGCTTAATTTAGTGAGCGTCTAGAGACCTGCTTCTGCGACTTGTTAAGCATACAGACCTCGCACAAGAAGGACTTGCTGTTAGTGACTTGCAAACCTGTTGTTGTAGCAACTAGCTGTCGCAGCGTGTTGATGTTAGCGTGACCAAACATGTTGTGAAGCTCACACAATGTGACCTTACGTGTTGGCGTTAAGACTGAGCTACGCTTTGTGGTGTTGACAGCTGCAAAGGCAAACGCGTAAGCTGCTTTAAGCTTATTGTTAGCCATCAAGAGAGTGGGTATGCCATCAATCTCTGGGGTGTACGCAATCTCATGATTTCCAGGCATTAAGAAGAGAGCGTCATGTCAGCCGTGATAGTAGAGGCTCTTTTCTTTAAGAACAGAGTGTGACAGTACTGATACAAACATATCTGGTGCGTAGAGCATGTTGGTGAAGCGTACTTTGTGGAGAGATCTGTCAGACGTGACTACATTGAGTTTAATAGTGCCCTTCTTGTTAATATAAATGGGACCAGCTCTAGTCTTGATAACCGCGCGATATAAGGGATTATTGTCGAAGCTAACGAACTTACTGGCGTCGTTGCAGACGTGGTCTGTACTACCTGTGTCAAGTATGACTTGGTGTGTCAACTAGAATGTTCTACTATCGTCACAACTACGTAACACTGCTAATCTAGAATGCTCTAGATACTCTCTACTCCATGTATATAGTTGCTCTCTGTAGCTCTCTTAATCGAACAACCTTCTCTCTCCTCTGGTCCGTTCCAACAGTTATGAGCCCGGTATCCCCGCATTAAGCTGCGATATTCAAACCAGATTGTTCACTCTACACAGTTCACGTTGTTGTATACGTTGTTCTTGTGTCTGGCTGTAGCGTTGAAACGAGCTGTCTCACGCTATCTTTTTGAGATCTATTCTCACGTCTTTTGAGATCTATTCTCACACCCTTTGAGACCTATTCTCGAAGCTCCTCTGCCGCTCAGCAAGGCAGCTTGTTCGCTATTATGGCATCCTCAAGCGCTCTGGACGATCAAGTCGTCAGTCGCGCATCGATCATCCTCGAGAAACAGAGCGATTGGAAGCTCTGGTATTCCATGAAGAAGCAGTTTGCTACCGTCAAAGGCGTGTGGGAGTACTGCGACCCCTCCACTACGAAGCAGCCTCCATCTATCGACGATGAGCCTTTGGACACTGCTTCAGACAGTGCGTGGAGGAGATGGGAGATCAAGACGAATGCTCAGAGGGCTACTCTGAAGGCTATCGGCGAGGTCAACCTTGAGATCATGAGGACAGTAGCTCGATCGAAGCTACACCTCATCGCCGACCTTGATCTGGACGTACGATTACGTCTCAAAACACTCCAGGATCACTTCCGGATCACCAATCAACAGCAAATTCTGGAGCTTTCTTCCCAGTACGCTGCTGTTCAGCAGAAGCGAAAAAATCAGAACGTGGACACATGGCTGAACGAATATTCTCGAATTACGTCTCTCTGCCGATCAGAGGACATGGCTGAGATGAAAGGAACACGTCGACAGTGGGCCTTCATACAAGCTGTAGAAGCCCAAGGAGATGCCGACTGGTCTAACCAGCACTTCACTCTGATGATCGGCGGTGAGGAGGACGAGAAGACTCCTCCAACACTTGAAGCTTTGATCAATCGATACCGCCGATGGATCGCGACGAAGCGTACCCACACGAAGGCTCTTGCCAGCTTTGCAGCCCAGAACGGTACGCAGGCTACCCTAGCTATCACCGACGCGAGGCCAATTGACCGTTCGAAATGCGTTTGCGGCCGCCATTACAACGCCTTAGAGTGCTACACTCTGAACACGACGGCAGAAGGCCGTCCTGAGGGTTACCAACCAAGCCAAACGACTATTCGTATGATTCGTACGGCTTTTAAGCATCGCGAGCTCTTGAAAAAGATTAAGAAGCTCTACAAAGACAACAACGTCCGATGGACGTTTGATACAGCGCAAAACCACGATCGATCCGAGAAGGCATCCGAGAATAGGGCCGAGAATAGGGCCGACAGCCCCACCTCAGCATCCGGAGGCCGCCGACCTCATGCCGACCGAATCGACGACAACGATTCGAACAGAGACTATTACGCAAACACTGCGTTTCACTTGGCTCAGATCAAAGCACCGAAAGGTGATACTCTGCTTGACAGATGGATCGTGGATCCTGGTTCTAACGTCCATATCTGTAATACGACCTATTTCAACTGGCGTAAGACGTCTGATGCTAGACCTACCGACGTCATCTTCGCAGGCGCAACTGGCTATCAGGTTGCTGCCTGGGGGAGGTGATCGTCTGCGTCAATCGAGGCAATCAGAAGAAGGATATACTCCTGACGCATGTCGCGTACGTACCAGGTTTTCTCACGAACCTCTTCGCCCTTGGACGCTGCCGACGCTCAGGCATCCATTTCGATTCAGGGCGCAACATCCTCTACAAAGAGAGGATCTCTAATGTTGTAGCCAACCTTAACTACAGCCATGGTCACTGGCTGCTCGATGCAAAGGAGGCTGATCGCCCTCCTCGCCATGAGCTTCTGAGCATGGCTGCAAGATCGAGCCAGGAGAAGTCTCCTCAAACTGTCACCGCAATGCGAGCGCATCAACTGCTTGGACACCCAAGCTATCAGGCACTTGAGCACCTTCAAGATGCAACTACGGGCCTTAAGATAGGCACACACGGAAAAGGAGATCCATGGACAGACGATTGTGTATCGTGTATTCAAGGCAAAATGAAAGAAGATGTCAGCCGCCGTCCTCGTACGGATCAAGCCTGTCGACCGTTCTATCGTATCTCTATCGACATCATCCAACTACAGGAGCGTGGAGATGTCTGTTACAACGGCGACGTATGGGCATTACATGCAGTGTGTGAGTACACGAAGCTCCATGAGATCTGTACACTCAGGAATCGACACAAGGCTACGGTCGTTCCTGCTATCATTCGACTCGTCAACAAGATTGGACGGGTATACGGCTACCAGGTAGCTATAGTCTTCATGGACGGAGACGTTGGCTATGGCAGAGCTGAGGCACACCTCGGCTCCTCTGCTCAAGAAGAGCTAGCATCAGCAGGTATCAAGGTAGAGATGAGATCTCCTGATACTCCGGCACAGCTGGGGGGAGCGGAGAGAGCTGGAGCTGTGATCGTTACAGTCGCCAGAGTTATCCGTATCCATGCTGGTTTACCCAAGGCACTGGCTAATGAGCTAGTCTGTACTGCGGCCAGGCTCCTCAACGTCACTCCAACGAAAGCTCTTGGATGGCGTACGCTACAGGAGATGGTCACTGGCATCCGGCCAGACCTCTCACGACTCCACGTCATCGGAAGCCGTGGATTCTTGCTTAACAAGCACCTCCCAAGAGGAGACAAGCTGGAGCAGCGCACCCTTGAAGGGTTTCTCGTTGGTTACGACGCTTCAAACATCTATCGAGTATGGCTACCTCACTCAAATCGCGTTATTCGCGTACGAGACGTACGCTTCATTGATGAGCTTTACAAAGAAAAGCCATCAACACCACCCGTGGAGTCTCGGATCATTGAGACTGTCCACATTCCTGAGGAGGAATACGATGGAGACACTATCGTTGTGGCTCAGCCTATACGGCAACGACAGGAAGCAGCAACTACACCTGTCCACATTTCTGAGAAGGAGTACAACGGCGACACTGTTGCAGAGTCTCAGAGGCCTGTTCGCCAACTCCTCTCTCCTTCTCCTACTCCCACTCTCGAAGGACAAGATCGAAGTCCTTCTCCTGATCCAGTTGAACAACAACTACTGCAGGAGTCCTCTGCTCTGATGGACTCTCCGCACAGAACACCTGGGGGGTGGAACGACTATGAGACCGAAAACGACGCTGAGACCTACATACCAGATCGACGGCAGAACAATGCTCCGCAACGACGAGACCCGAATCTCTCGCAGGACAACATCATCACTGGCAGACGACGTCGCCAGGCTAATTTCATTGAATCAGCTCCTAATCTTTCCAAGTACTTTGCTTTTGCTGCTACGATCGCTCAAGCAAATGAGGCTACATCAACTGCCTCACAATCAAGGATCAACCATGATCCTACTCGTATTCATCGCGATGATCTTCCTCCTCCACCACGTCACTGGAGAGAGCTGAAACGTCACGCTCACGGAAAGCAATTCGAAGCTGCTGCTGTAGTAGAATTCGATAGCTGCTGGAAGAAGGCCACCTTTGCCAAGCCAGACATTACAGCAGACAAGGCAGAGGCTGTACCTCTTATGTGGGTATTCACCTACAAGTTCGATGAAGATGGATATCTTCTCAAATACAAGGCTCGACTTGTCGTACGAGGAGATCTGCAGGATCAGTACGGCGATACTTACGCAGCCACTCTTGCTGCTCGCCTATTTCGAGCTCTTATGGCCCTTGCGTGTGCTTTCAACCTCAAGGCAATGCAATACGATGTGCCAAACGCGTTCCTTAACGCCACACTTGATCGTGCTCTCCATGTACGAACTCCAGACGGATTCCAGGACCAATACGGCCAAATTCTCCGACTCTTGCGCGCCTTGTATGGCCTGAAAGAAGCTCCACGCTTGTGGGCTCTACATTTCCAAGCCTCACTGCGAAAGCTTGGCTAACATTCCGTTCAAGGCTTCCCATGCCTTTGGATGAACGACAGGGTCATCCTCTTCTTCTACGTGGACAATATCATCATCCTCTATCACCCTAACTACCAAGAGGATTTCGAGAAGTTCGAACGACAGCTTATTAAGCTCTATAACCTACGTCAAATGGGCGATGTCAAATGGTTCCTCGGTATCCGAGTTGAGCGCGTCCTTGCCAGCCGCCAGCTCTACCTAGTCCAGGATGCATTCATCAACAAGGTCTGCACTGAGTTTGACCTTATCCGCTCTGATGGCAAATACCCATCAACGCCTCTCTTATCCACTTCAAGGCTGTTACCCTACGATGGAGTGTCCAAACCATCGAATACAAAGACCTATCAACGTCTTGTAGGCAATCTGGCCTACATCGAGGTCATGACGCGACCCGACGTCGCGCATGCTCACTCGGTCCTTGCAAGGTTTCTCACGAACCCAGGACCAATCCACCTCTCTGAAATCAAGCATGTATGGCAATACCTGTACGGTACTCGATACCTAGCCATCAGTGCTCGAGGGGGTGAGCCTACTCAGACCTATGCCACCAAAATCGACTCATCAACTCCTACCTTCTTTGGTGCTGCTGATGCATCATTTGGAGACGACGAAGAGACTCGTCGGTCGTCTGCTGGATACGTCTTTATGCTTTACGGCATGCCTATCGACTGGAAGGCTACTGTACTCCGATCAGTTACTCGCTCAACCACTGAAGCAGAACTCTACGCTCTCTCTGCTGCTGGAGTCGAATCACAATACTGGGATCGATTCTGCCGCAACATAGGCTTCACGCTTCATACCAAGAAGGCTCTTTGGTGTGATAACGCTCAGACTGTACGCCTCGTGGAAGGCAACGCAGATCGTATTCAAACAAAGCTTCGCCACGTTGACATTCATCAGATGTGGCTCCGTCAGGAGGTTGAAGCTGGAAGGATCACTGTTGAGTGGAAGCCTACTGCTGAGATGCCTGCTGACGGCTTCACTAAGCTGCTTCCTCGACAGAAACACGAGAACTTCATTCGCCAGCTTGGCCTGAAGGACATTCATCATCTTATTGTCAAAGACGTGCCATGTCCTGTCCCTTCACCTATGGCCTAGCCTGTATGCCTTTTGGTATTTCTGTCTTTCACTTTGGTTTTGAGGTATCCATCAAATATGGGAACCTCAAGGGGGTGTGTCAACTAGAATGTTCTACTATCGTCACAACTACGTAACACTGCTAATCTAGAATGCTCTAGATACTCTCTACTCCATGTATATAGTTGCTCTCTGTAGCTCTCTTAATCGAACAACCTTCTCTCTCCTCTGGTCCGTTCCAACATGTGGGTATGTGAACCAGCAGTCCTTGCCAGCTCCAACATGCGTGTGCTTGCACTAATTGCAGTACTCGCGCTGTGGACAAGACTGGTCCTTGTCACCACTGTCGTTGTTGTTGTTGTGGTTGAGACGACTAGTATTAGAGCTGTCGTGGCGTCCACCTTGACCTCCTTGTCCGCTGTTGCGACCACCTTGAAATAAGGAGCCGTTGTTGCTGTTGTTGCCACCTCGCTGCTTCGCCATAACGGCCGCAGTCTTGATGGGATCGTCGCGACGTGCTTTGTTGTTAAGCTCATTGCACATCTTGTTGACTAAAGGCATAACGCCGCGGTGGAGGTCCTCACGTCGTGCGCGGGCATACTTGGGGTATGTGTCCTGTATTGCCAGGATAAACTAGTAGGTCTCGCACTTGTTGTGGAGCGTTGCGTCCATCTTGTCAAGCTTTGCAATGCCTGCTTTGAACTAATTAGTGAAGGCTTGGGTAGAAGGGCAATGGTGAGCGCGCAGCGCGAAGAGGTTGCCCCAGTTGGTGCACTCTTCCACAACGCCGTCCTCGCGAACGTGGCTGAGGATAGACTTAAACTATTTTGTGAGTGTGTAATCTGAGAGTCCTTTGTAAATATGGTGAGGGATAGTGTTTAGGAAGACAAGCTAAATCGCTGCGCCTGCTGCCCTGTACGCTTGAAGCTGCGTGAGTTCACGGTCATACTGTCAGCGCTTGTGCTTGTTGGTAGAGCAAATGTATGTGACTATTTCTTGTAGGTCCTTTAGTGTTGGTATAATTGATGTACCATATGTTGTAGGTTCTTCTTCATAGTCAGGGATGAGAGCGTATGGCTCCTCCCACGTGCTATCAAGAATCTGTTCAGAGCCATTGGCGACAGCATAGAGACGGACTGCTGCCTCCTATTTCTAGAGGTTGCCACCGTTCTTGTCCAACAACAGGACAGCGGAGGAGTCTGTGACCGCCATACTACGCTGTTTCTACTGTGAGTTGGTGTTGTTGTGAAGGATCCGCTGGATGCGGGGTAGCTTTGTGTTCAGACAGCCAGATGCGGGGTAGCGCTGTGTTTTGACAGAAAGCTACTAATGTGCAGGAAAGCTCTCTAACAGCGTCGCAACTCCCGTGTAACACCTGCTCACGCTAGTTGTACCAGGTCGAATGCTTGTTGTTAAGAGAGGGGCTCATAACCTGATGATAGTGGTAACGTGTTGGATAAGCGAGTGACGCAGGCAAGCGAGCGACGCACCCTACCAATTTTGCGCACCTCTACACGCGTATATCTCAACCACCTTATAAGATAATGTATAGATATTGATAGAGTAGATTAAGCAGTATCTAAAGTATCTTTCTTGCACGTACGAGAGTTATGCCCAGTCTTTCTGCACCTCTTACAGCGCGCAAGAGCCTGGCGGCTAACACCTGATTGCTTTCCTCCTTGACGCTCTTCAAGAGCAATCTGCTGGTCAGCCTCACGTTGAGCGAGTAGATCCTCTCCAGCTCCCATTATTAATACTCCTTGCTTCTGTATGCGCTTTTTCTTACGCTGTTTACGCGCACACGCTGCCTTGTTGGCTCTCTCAAGACTAGTAATCCGATCGCGCATTAGCTCCGCTGAGAGCATCATCACCTCAGCACCCTTCTTGAGCTGGTCAATCGCCTCAATGATCGAAGCTGGTGAGGAGCTCTTATGCCGTCGCACGCGATCACGTATCAACGTGGATTGAGCCTCAAGCTCACGTACGTTGCTCGGCGTACGAGCCTCCCAGAGAGCCTCTGGTAGAGCAGGTGGAGTAGGTGTACGCAGCTGCACGTCAAGCTTTGACAGAACAACATCTGGCTGGAGAGGCACAAGGCCTGCGCCTCGAAAGGCTGAGCAGATATTGGCTGAGGTGAACGACCGACTAAACGCTGCCTTGAAGGCTGGCAGGAACTCAAGCTTGGTGATGTGGTTAATGTGGTGGCGGATCAGGCTTTCAACCTCACAGCTGTAGCGCGCTTCAACGGCGAGAAGCAGCCAACGTCAAGAGGCTGCAGCAGGTGGGATGAGTGAGGCGGCATGCAGAGTGTGTAGATATTGTTCTCCTTGCAGAGCTCTTGAAACTCAAGAGAGTGGTGGCTCTCGTGGCCGTCAAGGACGAGCAGGCGACGCGCACCGACGACGCGAGTCTTCGTGTGAGCGTTGAAGTGCTTCAACCACTCCACTCCTAGCTCGTTGTTCGTCCAGCCATTGTCGCTAACTGCAATCACCCAGTCGCGTGGGATCTCTGCTTCCTCGTACCAGGCAGACAGATGATACTGGCCAGCGAAGATGAGGAACGGCGGGACTGACCAGCCAGCAGCGTTGATGGCAGCGATCGCCGTCACCCATTCACGGTCGCCAGGCTGGACAGTCTTTGGCCTGCCTCTTCTCTCTGACCCTGTCACGACAAGCTGAGTCGTAATCTTCCCCATCATGAAGCCAGCCTCGTCAAAGTTGTAGACGTCATCATCGCAGATGCCGTACTTGGCCTTTGTCTCCTCTACAAGCTCAAACCAGCTTCTGATCAGGGCTGGATCCTCGCATAGAGCTCTCTGCCTATCGTACGCTCGATTGAAACGCGTCGTGAGACTGTCTGTACGCTTGACAAAGTTGGCTGGCCACTTCTGCCCAACCTGCCCAGCGCCTCGCGCAGCCAGCAGTTTATCAGCCATATCACGTACAGCATCGTACGTAGGCGCGAACCCACGTGTATCCAAGTCGAGTATATGACTGACAATTACCTCCTCCTCACGCAGAGAGAGCTTCTTTGAGTTGGGCTGGCAATCGCGTCGGGCAGGTACTCCAGCGCGTCGGCGGCGGAGCGTGGCTTCAGCTACGTTGTAGATCGCTGCAGCAGGACGATTGCCCTGGATCTGTTTAGCATTAATAGATGAGATAGCAAGCTGAATATCTGCTTCATTTGAGAGTAATTGAGTAACGTTGCGTGGAGCCATTGTAAATTGAGATAGGAGCAGTGCGCAAAGTTGGTGGGGTGCGTCGCTCGCTTGCCTGCGTCACTCGCTTATCCAACACGTTAAGTTAGAAAAACTATTAATTAAGTATTAACGTAAAGCACCACCGAGCCGGCAACACCACCGAGCCGGCAACTTTTTCTTGGCATTGCGAACACCACGTACAAACAACAATGGCTCAACAACGCAAAGCTAAGCTACTCCAGCAAGAAGGCAGGATAGACCTCGCACTCCAGGCGTACGAATCAGGTCAATTTAAGAGCGTGCATCTTGCTGCTCTAGCATACAACGTCCCACATCAACGGCTCTCTGATCGGCAGAACAAAATCACCTTCCGGCTGTCTGCTACGCCCAACGGCCGAAAGCTCTCTGCGACAGAAGAGCAAACGATCGTACGATACATCCTTGACCTTGATTCGCGTGGATTTGCCCCCCGGCTGTGTGAGGTGGCAGATATTGCAGATAAACTGTTGGCTGTACGTGGTTGGTTGGTTGGTATTCGATTTTCGTCCATAGGATGGGGATTAAGTCCACCATCACCGCCTCCCGAAGGGCATATAGGACGTGCTAAGCTATGGAATTACAGTGCTGACACACTACCTTAGAAAGCATTTCTTGCCTGCGCGGGTATTGCTACCATTTCAGAACTACAGCTCCCCTTCCAATTGGGGAGACTGAGCAGTGTGTGTACATTAGGGTGGGACCCTTGTGTGTGTTCAGAGGCATTTTAGTGCCGTGAGAGAAAGAAAAGGAAAGAGTAGGTAGGTGTGGAGAGCCGGTGCCCTGCCGAATCGAAGCCGTGGCTCTGCGCAAGGAGAGCCTTTGTACTAGGCTTGGCCATGCCTGTGTCTGAGGAGATAGGTGTAGTAGGTAGGCAGAGCCAGGCCTGTCCTTCTTCTTTATCCCCAAGGGTCGTGAAATCTAAGGCCATGCTGGCTGCCTTGTTTGCGTGTTGTGTCAGGTCTGGGACGCTGACAGTCGGTCTTCAGAGAGCTGAAAGCAGCTCTCATCGTTGTGGGTGTGGAGAGCCGGTGCTCTGTCGAATTGCGCCGTAGCTCTTCGCGTGGAGAGCCTTGCGGTAGGCCTGGCGATGCCCTTATACTGCAAGAACAAGGAGTGGCAAAACTGTCTCCTTGTCTTGGTGGTGGTTGTGGCCTTCGACCGAACGTGAAAATCTGAGTAGCGCACGGGCCATTTTGAAGAGAATTCAGCTCAGCGAAGAGCTGAAAGACAAAAGAGGGCAGCGCGCCTGCCACAACGCCTGCAGCGGGGAGGGGACGTTGGGAAACAGATTTAAGAAGGCATTTGAGTCGTGTTTGAACGAAAAATCGATGGAAATCGACCTTTCGCTGACCTGGAAAAGTTGATGTTCGGGGTGTGGCTGTACGTGGTGGGACACCTATTGGCAAGAACTGGGCTGAGCGATTTGTGTCGCGTACGGAAGAACTCAAGATGGCTTTCAATCGCGCAAAGGACCGTCAGAGAATACTCCAGGAAGATCCAGAGGTTATCAGCGCGTGGTTCAAGCTCGTACAGGAGACAAAAGACAAGTATGGGGTCCTAGATGAGGACATCCACAACTTTGATGAGACCGGCTTCCAGATGGGAGTTATTGGCTCAATGAAGGTAGTTACAGGCTCAGAGAGGCGTACAAGACCAAACCTTATTCAGCCAGGCGATCGGGAGTGGGTTACAGTTATCCAGAGCATCTGCGCTGCTGGGTATGCTATCCCACCCTTCATTATCTACAAGGGGCGTGTCCACATCTCTGCCTGGTATGAGGAGACTAATATACCGTACGACTGGAAGCTCTCTGTCTCTGAGAACGGATGGACAAACAACGCGCTTGGTCTTGAGTGGTCGAAGCATTTTGACGTGCATACAAGAGCGCGTCAGAAGGGGTTGTACAGGCTGCTTATCTTGGACGGCCATGAGAGCCATCTCAACCAGAATCTTTTTTTTTAAGGACTACTGCCTGGAGAACAGAATCTTAACCCTCTGTATGCCTCCTCACTCATCACACATACTTCAGCCACTTGATGTGGTGTGTTTCTCACCGTTGAAACTGAAGTACTCCCAACGCGTACGAGCCTTGGCATCCAAACGCGTCTTCCACATTAACAAGGAAGGCTTCCTCCCAGCCTTTAGAGACGCGTTTTTCGACGTGTTTACGTACAATAACTGCAAGAAGGCCTTTCAGGCATCAGGACTAGTGCCTACTGACGCGCAGGTAGTCATTGATCGGCTTGAAGTGCGATTTCATACCCCTCCACCAGTACCTCTACTAGAAACACCATGGCAATCCCAAACACCAAGCAATACGTACGAATTTGGGTCGCAGTCAAAGCTTGTAAGCGAGCGCTTCGTACGGTCACCAACATCTGCTCAGGAAGGGTTCTCAAAGCTAGTAAAAGGAGCTGAGGAGATGCTGCATGAAAATGTTCTTATTAAGGCTCGTGTACGAGAGCTTGAGGAGCAATTAGCAGAGGTTACTAAGCGCAAAGGGCGTAAAAGAAAGCAGATTCAGTATGGTGGGACAATAGAGTATGGTGCTGCAGCGTTGTCTGTAGCTGAGAGCGCAGCTGCAGCTCGTACGGTGTCAAAGAGAGCGCGCAGTGGTAGTGGTCAAGAAAGAGCCCAGCCAGGTCAACGGCACTGTGGCAACTGTGGAAAGACTGGGCACAACGCTCGTACGTGCCAAAAAGATGCAGAAGAAGATTCTGCATCTAATACAAGTGCGTCGTACGCAGAGGGTAGTAAGTAATTGCTTGTTTTGTACATGGTGTTCGCAATGCCAAGGAAAAGTTGCCGGCTCGGTGGTGCTTTACGTTATAGCTTTGTTATCCCGTCCACCGCCTTGCTAGTAAGATTATTTCTCCAATCTCACAAATCGAATATGCTCGAGAAGCGAATAACGCTGGCGGTAGACATGGAGTACTTCTAGCACCCTGAATTGAACAGTGTGCCTATAAACATTAACGTAATCTACCATCGAGTGAAACAACCCATCGAGTGAAACAACCCATCGAGTGAAACAGTTTCTGCCAAGACTACCTACTCCCTCATCAACGCGAAATGTCTCAACAACAAGACGCGCAATTATCTAACAAAGAAGGCAGAATCCAACTTGCGCTTTCTGCCTATACTAACTATCAATTTAAGAGCCTCCGACGCGCTGCGCAGGCGTTTAACGTACCTCACACAACCTTAGCTCGTCGATTCAACGGAATCACACATCGCTCAGAAACTCGTAACGCCCGACACAAGCTTACTACAACTGAAGAGCAGACAATTATCCAATACATTCTTGACCTTGATTCACGAGGATTTGCACCCCGGCTGTGCGAGGTGGCAGATATGGCAGATAAAGTACTGGGTGTGCATGGTGGAGAGCCTGTAGGCAAGCACGGGGCTGAGATATTTGTAACGCGCTCAGATAAGCTTAAGATGGCCTTAAACCGAGCCAGGGATAGGCAGAGGATACTGCAGGAGGATCCAGAGATAATTGGCGCGTGGTTTAAGCTGGTAGAGGACACCAAAGCTACGTACGGCATCCACGACGACGACGTGCACAACTTCGACGAGACTGGCTTCCAGATGGGCATGATTGGCTCTATGAAAGTCGTCACAGGCTCTGAGAGACGTACAAGGCCTGAGCTTGTCCAGCCAGGCGACCGCGAGTGGGTTACAGTCATCCAGAGCATCTGCGCTGCTGGGTATGCGACCCCGCCTTTCATCATCTACAAAGGACGCGTCCACATCTCTGCGTGGTACGAGGAGACAGATATACCGCACAACTGGAAGCTCTCAGTCTCTGAGAACGGCTGGACAAACAACGCGCTTGGTCTAGAGCGGTTGAAGCACTTTGACGCGCATACAAAGACGCGCCAGGTGGGGGTGTACCGGCTGCTCATATTGGACGGCCATGAGAGCCACCTCAACCAGGATTTCAAGGACTACTGCCTTGAACATAAGATCCTCACTCTCTGTATGCCACCTCACTCATCACACATCCTCCAGCCGCTTGACGTGGTCTGCTTCTCGCCGTTGAAGCGCAAGTACTCTCAACGCGTCAGAGACTTGGCACCAGAGATGTCAACAATCAAATGGATTCAATACAGTGACCGTGCACGCCGTGCACACCTTCGCGCCGTGCACACCCTCACCAAAAATCCACTATACTCCTCAACCCCATAACTCAACACCACGATGTCGTTAGAAGAAGCGCTTAAAGAGGCAGATGTAGCAGATGCACAAGGCAAACTTTCATACCAGGCGGTTGCAAAAAAATACAATGTGTGCCGCACAACTTTGTCGCGACACCACCGACACGTTGTCGCGTCGCGTGCTAACGCTGATCAACAACTGCTTAAACTCCACCCTACACAAAAGCGAGAGCTTTGTGAGTTCATAGTTGAGCTTACTGAGCGAGGCCTACCTCCTACAAGGCAGATGGTACAAAACATGGCTTCTGAATTGGCTGCAGATAGGGTCTCCAACTCGTGGGTTACTCGCTTCCTAGACCGTCACCGCGACCAGCTCCTATACAAATGGGCCAACGCTATCGACGCACAGCGCCTCCACGCCGATACCAGCGAGAAGTACACACGACACTTCAAGCTTGTGCACTCCAAGATCACCGAATACTCGATTGAGCCACGGCACACGTACAATATGGATGAGAAGGGCTTCGCAATTGGCGTACTCAATAGGCGCACCAAACGAGTGTTCAGTAGGGCTTCTGTGGAGTCAAAAACAAGGCGCCAGCCTATGCAAGACGGCAACAGGCAGTGGGTGTCGATACTCGCAAGCGTCTGCGCTGATGGTTCGGCACTGCCTCCAGGCATCATCTATCCAGGCGCTCCTAACGAGATACAATCGACCTGGGTAGAGGATATAGAAGCAGAAAAGCACTCAGTATTTGTTACTGCAACGCCCTCAGGCTGGACGAACGACGAGGTCGGCCTTGCGTGGCTGGAACAAATCTTTGATCGCTATACTCGAGAGAAGGCGCGCAGAAGTTGGCGACTACTTATAGTAGACGGCCACGGCTCGCATATAACCTGGTCCTTCATCAAGTACTGCGATAGGAATAGGATACTGCTACTAGTGTTCCCTCCTCACAGTACCCACACGCTGCAGCCGCTTGATGTAGCACTCTTCTCACCTCTGGCTACAAGCTATACAAACCAGCTCACTAAACACGTTTACACAACTCAAGGCCTAGTAGGCGTGAAGAAGCGTGACTTCTTCCACCTATTCTATAAGTCCTGGACGGAGACCTTTACCCCAAGCCTCATCCTCAAGGCCTTCGAAGTCACAGGCCTATCGCCACCCAACGCAGCTGTAATCGTCGATAGGTTTCGGAATAAGCGCAGGCAGCTGCCTCGTACACCTTCACCAATTGCAGCAGATAACTGGAAGCAAGCTATCCAAATTCTGGACAAGGTGGTAGAGAATCAGGACGCAGAGGAGGTGCAGCGGTTGCGGCGTACTATCTCTCACCTCTCCGCCCACACTCAGCTTGTACAGCTTGAAAATGAAGGCCTGCGCAACGTAATTGGAGAGCTTAAGCCCTCTAAAAACAAGCGGAGGAGGCTTGACCTGCAGCATGATAAGGAGTTCTGTAGTGCAGCTGTTCTTTGGAGCCCTCACAAGATCCGCCAAGCCGAGGATCGCTATAAAGCCAACAAGGAGCAAGAGCTGCAGAAGAAGGTAGATAAGGCTCATCAGAAGAAGCTTCAGGCCCAGAAGAAGCTTCAAGATGAGCAGGACAAGCAGCAGAGGAAGGCAGAACGAGAGAGGGTGAGGGAAGAGAAAGCCTACAGGGAGGCTGCTAAGAAGGCTGAGAAACAACAAAAGAAACAAGAGAGCGACGCTGCCAAAGCTATCCAATTGCCCTCAAGAGACAAGCGCAAGGCTTTAAGTAAGCCTTGTACAGAGCCTGCAGCCAAAAAACAGCGTAAGCGTGGTGCAACTCGCGTTGTAGTTGAAGCGTCGCCGTCCCCAGCACCTCCACCAGTTACCACGCGCAGCGGCCGCGCAACAAGGCCAAATAAGAAATGGGAGCAGGGCATGTACTGTAGGACCTAGTAGACTGTTATAACGAAAAACCTCGCAATAATATCTATTGTATGTGGCTCTGCAGCCTCATTTTTCGGGTGTGCAGGAGGGTGCCAAGGTGTGCACGGCGCGAAGGTGTGCACGGCGTGCACGGTCACTGTATGCGCGCCCGCGCCGTGTGCGCGAACATCAAAATAACGCCAGTTTTCAACGCGTCACCACTCCACCAATATGGACCCTGTTCAAGCTGCGATCGAAGATTATGAATCGCAAGAACCTGGAGAACAATCAGTACAAGAGGTGGCAGATAATCATGGCGTGTGGCGGTCTACCATGCAGAGGAGAATGGATGGCCAAACAGTCCCACGAACAGAGCACACAACCAACACTCGAAAGCTCAGCCTACAGCAGGAGGATGAGCTTGTCCTGTATATTGAGAGTCTTACTGCTCGTCGTCTTCCACCCACAAGAGCTATGATCCAAAATTTTGCCTCTGAGATAGCGCGCGAGCGAGTCTCAGAGCGCTGGGTTTCGCGCTTCTTGATCCGACACAACAACAGCCTTACACCTCAATGGACCGACGCCATGGACAGGGATCGCCACCAGGCTGATTCAGGACACAGATACAAGGCTTTCTTTGAAGAGATATATGATCAGATAGCCAGGCATAAGATTGAGCCCCGACAATCATACAATATGGATGAGAAAGGCTTCCTTCTTGGAAGGATTGGGAAGTCAAAGAGGATCTTCAGCAAGGCCTTGTGGGAGCAAGGGGGGATACAGAAAAACATGCAAGATGGAAGCAGAGAGTGGATAACTACTGTAGCTTGCATATGTGCTGATGGAACTGCTATCCCTCCAGTCCTCATCTTTGCCTCAAGAAACTCTACTCTTCAATCTACTTGGGTGAAGGATATCAAGGCCACAAAGCACTCAGTTCATATTGGATCATCACCTACTGGATGGAGTAATGATGAGATGGGCTTAGATTGGCTCAAGAATGTATTTGATCGATATACAAGGGAGAAAGCTCGAGGTTCCTGGAGGATGCTTATCCTTGATGGCCATAGCAGTCACCTTACCTCTACTTTTATCGCCTACTGCTTCGAGAACAAGATCCTCTTGATCATATATCCACCTCACGCTACACATACCCTCCAGCCACTTGATGTGGTCATGTTTCGGTCCCTTTCCTTCAACTATAAGGAAGTTCTCTCTACCCAGGTTCAGGACAGCCGAGGACTTCTGCCAGTAAAGAAAATGGATTTCTTTTTGATGTTTTGGACTGCCTGGACTGTCTCATTCACCAAAGAAAATATATTACAGGCCTTCAAGTCAACTGGGGTGTGGCCAATGGATCCAGAGCCAGTCCTCAAAAAGTTCCCTCCACCAACAACAGATAACAAAGAAGATCCAGAATTTGAACAGCTTGAGAAAGTACTCTGTTGGAAAGACCTCCAAAGGTTGTTTAACAAAGTTGTGCCGGATAAGTCTACTAAAGAAGCAAAGACTCTGTCTTCATTTCTCCACTATCTCTCTACCCAATTTGCACTCATATTAGCTGAGAACACAGGACTAAGAGCCTCTCTTCAAGGCAAAAAGAAACACAAGGTCAAAGGCCAAGTCCTCTCCCATTTGACAAACAACAGCGGGTCTTTGACTCTGTCTCCAGCAACAGTAGAAAAGGCTCTTGAGGCTTTGGCACAGAAAGACCGAGAAGCAGAGGAAGAACTAGCTAGAAAAGCCAGATCAAAGGCTGCAAGGCAGGCAGCCAAAGAGAACAAGCTTGCCCTGCAAGCAGTAGCAGCTGATAAGAGGAAGGCAGACAAAGAGAAGAGGGAGAAGGAGAAGGAAGAGCGGGCCCAAAAGATAGCTCAAAGGAAGAGAGAGAGAGAAGAAGCTAGGTCTATCCCAGCACCCCCAAAGAAGAGGAAACAGGCCTCAAAGCCAGCATCAAACAGGCCCTCCAAGAAGCAGGCAATCAGACAACCAGGTGGCGGTACATTGGGTGTGGGAGGTGGAGGTGCGGGCTCAGAAGCAACACTGGTATCCCACCCAAAGTCACCAAAAGTGGGCGCAACATCAGCCTTCCAAGTAAATTTAGATAATATAACTTTGTCGCATTGATCCTGTGAGCCACCTCTGAGAGTTGCATGTAATTTGGCCGAGTGGTGGTGGAGAAACAATTCACTGGAGTTGGGTCATGGATTTGGTGTTCCCGCGCACACGGCGCGGGCGCGCATACGGTGACCGTGCACGTTATATAAAAAGTCGCGCATGTGCCTGCGCGCGAAACTCAAAAAGGTCGCCAAGCTTTGCCCCGAGTTCTGCATGTCGCTCGCTTAATTTCAATCAAAATCAAACAAAATTTTGAAACGATTTTGATTACTGGCATCTCTGCGGCCCATGACCCTCGCAAGTCCTCTGCACACTGACAGACACGAACCATCTACGGCCAGCTCTGTACGTCCCCTTACTCTTGTTTGAGCTGTCTGTATTGCCAGTTGCGTCTAACGCACGGTTTCTAGCAGAGTTTAGTACAATAAATTAAAATGTTACAGGGGCGCGGATGTTTAGACAAGAAAACAATGTGATTTTGACCCCGAGTGAGTTCTTCCGTTCATGCCACGGTGCGCGCGTCCGGCAGGCAAAGCAGGCCCTTCTTTCGTCCAGATCCAATAATACAAGGTCCTTCTACCTATTACAGGCGTCAGAGAAAGAAGAAGAGAGCAACGCGTGGCTCTGTCAGCAATGCTGGGTGATAATAGCGGTTGGTTGTTCGTCGTGAAGTCGGATTGAACTCGGAACGGGGTCCTCAACTAGGCGACCATTCGATGAGGGACAACGGTGCATCACTCAGCCACATCACTGCACCCTATCTTGTGTGCAATGTCCCGGATATCTCTGAGTTCCCCGTCAGGATGCTTAGGATCCGACATCTTCGAATCGCATAGAGCAACGTCTAGCCGTGTCTGACATGAATAGCGCTGCCGCAACTGAGACATGGAGTTCGTCATCAAGCTAACGTGTTCCACAGGCGAGCGCCGCACACGGGCAAGCGCCGCACCCTACCAAACCTGCACACCTTATTCAACGTATAACTTAACAACGTTATAATAATATATATATATATTAATAGAGTTAATAAAGCAGTATCTTAAGTATCTACTTTGCACGTACGTGAGTTATGGCCAGTCTCTCTGCACCTCCTGCAGCGCGCTAGAGCCTGGCGGCTGAGGCCTGATTGCTCTCCTGTTCGACGCTCTTCACGAGCAATCTGCTGATTAGCCTCACGTTGAGCAAGTAGATCCTCGCCAGCTCCCTTTATTAAGACTCCTTGATGCTGGAGTCTCTTGTTCTTACGTTGTTTCCGCTTTGACGCTGCCTCGTTGGCTCTCTCAAGACTGGCAATCCGATCGCGCATCAGCTCAGCTGAGAGCATCATCACCTCAGCGCCCTTCTTGAGCTGATTGATCCCCTCAATAATTGAAGCTGGTGATGAGCTTTTGTGTTGGCGCACGCGATCACGTATTAACGTGGATTGAGCCTCAAGCTCACGTACGTTGGTCGGCGTACGAGCCTCCCAGAGAGCCTCTGGCAGAGCAGCTGGAGTAGGTGTACGTAGCTGCACGTCAAGCTTTGACAGTACAACGTCTGGTTGGAGAGGCACAAGGCCTGCGCCTCGAAAGGCTGAGCAGATATTGGCTGAGGTGAACGACCGACTAAACGCTGCCTTGAAGGCTGGCAGGAACTCAAGCTTGGTGATGTGGTTAATGTGGTGGCGGATCAGGCTTTCAACCTCACAGCTGTAGCGCGCTTCAACGGCGAGAAGCAGCCAACGTCAAGAGGTTGGAGTAGGTGAGATGAGTGAGATGGCATACAGAGAGTGTAGATATTGTTCTCCTTGCAGAGCTCTTGAAACTCAAGAGAGTGGTGGCTCTCATGGCCATCAAGGATAAGTAGGCGACGTGCACCTACAACACGAGTCTTTGTATGAGCGTTGAAGTGCTTCAGCCACTCAACTCCTAGCTCGTTTTTCGTCCAGCCATTGTCACTCACTGCAATCGCCCAGTCGCGTGGGATATCCTACTCATACCAGGCAGATAGGTGATACTGGCCAGCGAAGATGAGGAACGGCGGGACTGACCAGCCAGCAGCGTTGATCGCAGCGATCAACGTCACCCACTCGCGATTGCCTGGCTGGATAGCCTTTGGCCTGCCTCTTCTCTCTGACCCTGTCACGACGAGCTGAGTCGTGATCTTGCCCATCATAAAGCCAGCCTCGTCAAAGTTGTAGACGTCGTTATCGCAGATGCCGTACCTCGCCTTTGTCTCCTCTACGAGCTTGAACCAGGCGCTGATTAGGACTGGATCCTCACACAGAGCTCTCTGCCTATCGTACGCTCGATTGAAACGCGTTGTGAGACTGTCTGTACGCTTAACAAAGTTGGCTGGCCAGTTCTTCCCAACCTGACCTGCGCTGCGCGCAGCCAGCAGCTTATCAGCCATATCACGTATAGCAGCGTACGTAGGCGCAAATCCACGTTGGTCTAAGTCGAGTATATAGGTAACAATCACCTACTCCTCTCGCTGGGTAAGCTTCTTTGAGTAAGCTTCTTTGAGTTGGGCTGGCAATCGCGTCGGGCAGGTATACCAGCGCGTCGGCGGCGGATTGTTCGTTCAGACACGCTAAAGATAGTAGCAGCCCTGCGATTGCTCTGTATTTGATGAGAATTGATAGAGGAGATAGCAAGCTGAACGTCTGCTTCATTTAAAGCTAATTGAGTAGCGCTGCGTTGAGCCATTGTACGTTGAGATGAGAGAGGTGCGCAGGTTTGGTGGGGTGCGGCGCTCGCCTGTGGAACACGTTATCCGACGTCAGAAGTTTCAAGTTGCGTTTGGTACTACTCCCGACATTCCTAGCGCGCTATTGTGTTCATCGCTCATCCATTGGTTGTGCGAAGCCTCGCTTAATGGGAAAGAAGCAACCGACGTCGCTTCTAGATTGCTTAATCTGTCAACAAAACAACAAACACTATGCGGCTAAGAGTATCCGGCAAAGCTCTATAGTAGTTTCTCTGTTGCAGCCAATCAGTCGTTGGTTTCTGGGACTTGGACTATCTAGATCACCAACGTGGAGATATTCAAATTGCCCTATGGATTGCATGTGGGGTATGCCGAAGCTCCATGGGTGCTGTTTCCTTGTTGTGCTTGAGAGTTGTACCGGCCTGGGTCTGTAGAGGAACTACAAGCGACGGGCTGAGAATATTTAAGACGAAGGCAATCTGCACAACCATCCATCCATACAAGAGTTCAAGCATCTGCCCAGCCTCGATCCTTGTAAAGCCGACATGAAGCTTTCCACTTCTCTTATCCTCGCCGCTGCGGCATCATCGGCAACTGCGCACACCATCATGGTCTCTGTCAACAATGGCGCCGTGGGTGATGGTGTTCGAGACCCGTCCTATGACGGCGTACGTGACCCCCTTTGGCCCCTCATACCTTGACTCACAATGTACAGCCCATCACAGATGTGACCTCCAACGATATTGTTTGTAACGGTGGCCCCAACCCAACCACTTCGACCAGCACCGTTATCACTCTTCAGGCTGGCTCATCAGCGACCCTCACTTGGCGCCACACCCTGAGCTCTGGGCCTAACGATGTAATCGATGCCAGCCACAAGGGTCCCGTCATGGCATACCTGAAGAAGGTTACCGATGCAAAGTCAGACTCCGGTGTTGGAAACGGATGGTTCAAGGTGCGTTGCTAATCAAGTCTATACCATCGCGTTATTTGCTCGGGACTGACAATGATGTGATAGATTGCGGAAGACGCATTCGACGGCACGACGTGGGGTGTCGACCGTCTGATTTCGAACCAAGGCAAACAGACTGTCAAGATCCCCGCTTGTATCGCACCCGGCCAGTACTTGCTCCGCGGTGAGCTGATTGCTTTGCACTCTGCTAGCACCTATCCTGGTGCGCAATTCTACATGGAATGCGCTCAAGTCAACATTATCGCCGGCAGTGCGAGCAAGACACCTGCGACCGTCAGTTTTCCTGGTGCGTACAAGGGGTCAGATCCAGGAATCACTTACAACCTATACAATGGGCAGAAGACGTACACAGCACCTGGGCCGGCCGTTTTCCAGTGCTAGACTAGGGATTGCGCGCGGAGATTGAAGTGAGCAGTATAACAAGCATAGATACACAATTTAGCAGCAATCATGATTCTAAATTTAGTGTAGTTACAGGTAGATGATGTATCAACGTTCAATGCCCACCAGGAATCGTAGCATTCATAGTCCTTGCGTAATGAGCGCATTGGAGGCAAAAATATCAGAAACTCATCGCCAGCCTCGTTTCGAGCGTTCAATTCTATCGAGCAAGTTTTGCTATGGCTTATTAATGGAAACAGATTGCGAGTAGGGCTGTGAGAGGTCTGATACTGCCATTTAATTGCGATTAAGGCCCACCGGAAGAGAGTGTCCTAGGGATGTAATGGCTCGGGGAAACTTGGCGATCGCAGCTGTAACGTTGATCGATCGAATTCCATACATTGCCGGCGATTAGGAGGTTGTAACGCCAGATGCGGTCGTGAGCGATATCCTGTGCTGCGGAACAAGAAGAAATGCCGATGTCTTGGTTCTTCAGCGCACCGCCGGGCCGATATCCAGGCTCTCTGCCTGAACGGGCGCCTGAACGGACTGGAAAGTGATTTTACTTGCACTGAACATCAGGTAATCTTCTACAAGGGAAACCCCTATGTGGCAGAATCTTTTTCTCGACTGTTCAGGTACCCCCGCCTGTAGTTTATAGATCCCTGGGGTGAAACATTAGATGATTGATCGACTGATAACCTAAACAACCCACAATCAACGCGGAGCTCCTGGTGCAATTTTGGCCGCAATCGTGATTGCGCGTTCGATGGCTTCCTCGATTTGACTGGAACTTCCACTTACCCAATGATCGTCAAATTGACGTTCAAGCAGACCTGCAAAATCTTGAAAGCCCTGCGCGTAGAAGCCATGATTAATAAGCTGCTCATACCACAAGACAGGTGCTTCGAGCGCACACACAGGAACCATTTTACACCACGGAGATCCTACTCTTGACTGATGGTGATGGATAGACTGACATCGGCCCTGTGCGTGAGTCATACTGTGATCATTCTACCAGTCTTGATACTTCTTGCCGAGCTCCCTGGGTGCTCCATGAACGTTCCGAATCATGACACAAGTCTTGCCAGATGCAGAGGCCTCGAACTTCGATGCTATTTTCTTCCACTGCAACTCGGGAAGATATTTAGAAAGTCGAAGAGTGATTTGACTTTGGTTGGCTTAACTAGCGACGCTATGATAATAGGATTGTGGACTTCGGTCGATCATGCTTTAGTTTGGCAGCTCACTCATCTTTGGGGTGTCGCGGTCGCGATGGCTCGCTGACAACGAAAGGTAAATCGAACTATGCTTATTTGGTCAAAGACTTATTCCACCAGGCTTTTACTTGTGGTGCTCTGCATCAAGGTTAAGTGGCTTAGAGCACTCAAGTTCTTTCCAAGCTGAAACTGGAGGTGATTACAGCTGACTACGCAACCTTGAACATTTTGACATGGTACCTTCGCCAGGTAATCCACAATTGTACCTGACTGGGAAAAGCAAGTTCGCAGTCATTCTAATGGTCAGAGACTTAGCCTTGTTTTCAATCTCCTATATGCTTGTCATCGCTCACTGCTTCATCAGATGAATAGGACGAATTGAGAGCCGACTACAAACGATTCCGGATATTGCCATACGCAGTTTGCATATGTATTGCTTACATCAGACTGCCTTTCGAACTCTGCAAGCGCTGGATAATCAATCTGGTGTTTGTAGGCGTGATTATCGTGTTGCGGTCATTACGACCAAATCTCTTGCTCCTGGAAGAGGAGACTGACGTCCTGCTCGTATGCAACTGACCTTAAAGTCTTAAGACGCTGAAACACTTAGTTGGTCACTGTGAAGGACATTGAGAACCGTTTGAAACTTTTGCGAGAGACCTACCCTTATTCGCTGGCAGTTAAGACTTGTGCAGTCCTAGACGAATGGCAAAATTACCGCTGAAATCCCTACCTCCAATTTAAGAATGGACTCCTGATGAAGTAACAAGCAGGAGTACATTTATGAGCATAAATTACAGTCTGCTTTTTTGCGTGTAACCCTTTTCTTGGAAGAGCGCTCTGAGTACATATGCAGCAAGGTTTTGTACGCTCATGTTGCACTACAGTGGAAATAACGACCACTTGAATGAGAGTTGTGTAATGGCTTCTTAAATGAAATATGCTCCGTCTACATCTACGTTAGCGCACGGCTACCACATGTTTAAAGAAGCCTAGCATTCCCGATTACGATGGCAACGGAGCAGTCGATGATAACGCTGACAACATCCTGAATGGGCTTGCGGTTGAGGACTTGGAGGTCGACCGCATTGCGGATGATGCAGCAAATGAAGGCAGTGCAGTGGGCGAAATGAATGGTGCCATCCTTGTCCTGGACTCCGGAGCTTCAGACGACGATGAAGATGATGAACAGATGAGTAATGACGAGTCGGGTGCTGAGAATGAAGGAGGCAACGATACAACCATTGCGACCGAAAGAGGCGAAGTAATCGAGGAAGAGGTCATCTCCGAGCCTTCCATTGCTCTATAGGTTTTCCTCAAGCAGCAGCAGTGCATTTCCAACGACCCCGGACCTTTGAGGCTTGTTCACCTTCTGTTAATGCATGGTGAACGTCTTGCCACCCCTGCGCCGGCAAGCGACTGCTGTGTACCGACCATGATTTTGTCAGGCCCATCTGCGACCTCCCCTGTCGGCCCTGCTTGGCTCACTGGAGCCTTCCATCTTGCAGTCTCAGTGGAGCTACAGGATTGATTGCAATGCCCGCTTGAAATTCTAATTGACACACATCCAGCTCAACATCTCTTCGCCATTATTGAACATTATCTTGTAGACATCTATTTTTTCGTGTAGCATCAATAATATAGCCGTTACAAAACGAGAGTCGTGTTGTAGTAGGTGCCGGAAAACTATGTGGGGCTAAGAAGTACATAGTTCGTACCGCAACTGAGCTTATTGACCACGCTAAAACACGATCTTGCCGCTTTTCCAGGGCCCTGCTGCTTGGCGTGATACGCGTTCAGAACAGGCAGCCATCACAGCGCAAGAAAGCGAATGAAATTCCTTTTCTGATCACGGCAATTGCGGGCTGCCAAGACAGCCGGTCGAGAAAGTGTACGTATACTTCAGCCTCAGGCGCGTGTCATGAAGCGAATCTAGTGCCTACTTACACTGTATAAGAAGGAGGCACGTTTGCGTATTCGTCTGCACCAACTATGGCAAGCATTGCTCCTCCTCCACCCCCTCCACCTGGAAACAAAATAGCCAAAACAGCAACAATGACTGCCTCAAGATCTGCATCCCATCCATTTTCCGTTAACGGAAGCATGAAGGAGGATCAAGTTTTTGAATTTCACGACGTACAAGATGGTGCTGGATCCATATTCCTCCAGCCCATCATCCGCCATTACCTGGGCGTGCCCCGAGTACGTCATGTTTCCGCATCCGATTTGTACAAAATTTTGGGGAGACCCAGGGGTTTGCAACATATAGTGTCAAAATACAATGAGGGCATTGTTTCATCGACACCTGCCTTCTTATGTTGGAGTGTACTTACCTGGCCAGTGTGGCGGCAAGAACACTGGTTCCAATTGGGTAACCATTCCTTAGCGTGTTTACTAGTTAAATAGACTTCCGGCCAGAACTCTGGTTCTGGCTTCATACAATCAACTCAGTTTCATTACACTTCAACATCTTACAGTACTGGAAACAGCGGACATTGAATCTGTTGTCAGGCTTTGGTTTCCGTATCAGTCGCACTGAGCAAGTCATCCAAATACCAGGACTAGAAGAGATTATTCAGACCCTCGAGCACACCTTTCAAGATCAGGTTCAGGAAGCGCGTGACACAATCAAGCGCGGCTTCATCACCTTCGAAGCATTGGGTGAACTCTATCGCCCTGAAGCCCCAGTGCAGGCCATGATGGGCTCTGGAAATACGGCCGCAGTCTTTCTTGTGTCCGAGGCTTTCTATCAAGAGAATCGAGGCTTGACAGGCGTTTAAAGGACATTTAATTGGACAATGGAGTTTGTGGCGACAATTGGAACATATTTCACCGTAGTGAAAGTGACCGAACAACTCAATGGCTGGACGGGCATTCGCGCAAGATCACTATCGGAACTCACATATACGCCTGTACCACCTGTCGAATTGAATGATTTCAGACAGCGAGGAGAACGATATGTGGAGTTTGCTACTGGTGGTGTCAAATTTGTGGCACACTCTTGCGCATCATTCTTTCGCCATGTCCGACCATCACGCCCAAGCTATTCTTCACTTGCCAGCACGTCAAGCAACCAGCTGCCCTCAGATGGCCGTGTGATGATCAATGTTGGTCGAGGCGCTCTTTTAGGGCACCATGCTTGCCAAGGTATGGACGAACCAACGCTGGCCATGACGAAGACTGCCGAACGTTATCGGCAGTGGCGCAATACCTCATCCAACAAGAGCTCTGCAACAGAGGTGCTCACGCTTTTAATGGTATGCGTCATGTTGGGCCTGTTGAAGTACCACTCAGGTATACTCTTCCTCACTACGAACCGCGTGCGCACTTTAGATCTGGCGTTTGAAATCAGGATTACACTTGCGCTGAGATATGAAACTTTGAAACCCGAGGCCAGAGCGCAGGTTTAGAGCAATCTGCTCAAGCGAATCTCGTTGCAGGTCGTAACTGACGTCAGTCCAATTTCACTTAGACAGCATGAATTGAACGGGAGACAGATAAAGAGTGCAATCAGGCTAACGTGCGCAATTACAAGGGAACGGAACCAGTCAAAGCTGACAATGGAGGTGCTGGAGGAAGTATTGATGATTACAATTCTTGGAAATTGCGCGAGGGATAAAGTGTCATATCTATAGCTGAATAGAATTGATATGGAATGTAACGTATTAGACTCGCAAGCTGTTTGAATTATTGAGCTTCTTGGTATTTGCTAAGCATTGCTACTACCTCTTTCCAATCTTCAGTCTCTATGGAGACCATAGGATCGGCTTTGGTACAAATTTATGTCGCTGCATTCCGGAACAAGGATGAAAGTGGCAATATAGATGCCGAAGAGGACGTCAACACCACCACGTCCCCTGATAACACAGTATTCGATATCGAGCCTCCAACAAGGATACTGCAGAATATCTTTCAGTCCTATCAAGATATAAATACTTTCTCTTAACAGCCTTGGAGTGCAACACTGTATCTACAATCGGGTGCCAAAAGTCTGTTCGCGTTGACGCATGGACCACCACAACCACATTTGATTACCAACTTCAAAGCAGTATAACTCTCTACTACATAGACCAAATAAGACAATTAGGGTTGCAAATTAATCGCATTACGCTTAGTATCTAGTCTGGTAGCCCTTTGCACGTCGCACAGCGTCTAGGCGTCGTGGCATAGACCTAATAAGGCGTTTGATCAGTGCGTCAGGTATAGCAGCCCATGCCTCAATCAACCCCAATTCGAACGCCTCCCACTCAGCTAGAGAGTCTCCCATATAGTCAAATTCAGGATGCAGCTCATGGAGCTTCTTTTTAAGTGCCCACCACATGTGTTCAATAGGGTTAAGGTCAGGTGAGTATGGTGGCCATTTGATCGTAGCAACACCATGAACCTCTAGCCACTCCTTCGAGACCTGGGAAGTGTGGATAGGTGCGTTATCCTGCATAAACCACTCGCCTGGCCTGTAGCTGTCCTGGAGACCTTCCTCAAGTGCTCGTATGTAGCTCTGAGCTGTGTATCCATTGCGTTTGGCTGATGTGTCGCGATTCATAATTACTAGACGACTACGCCTTGCTCGGCCACCTGGAGTCATCCATATTGAGCCCCATACCATACGAGCAGGTTGGCGAGCAGTGGTGACCTCCTCAACCATCTCGTGCGACCATTTATCCTCAGGTAGTCGCCATACCCAGGGCGTGTTGTGGCCAGATCCACGAGCAACGCTGCACTCGTCACTGAACCTGATAGTACGCCTCCCAAAATCAAACTCCAGCCATTCATTAGTAAGATTGAGGCGTTCCGCAGCTGTGTTCTTGTTGATTTTTGGCCTACATCTCGCTCTGAACTTGCGGTATCCCTCGTCAGCCATTGCGCGCTGCACAGTACGCTTAGAAACGCTGGGGTAGGTAGTATTGGCGTCCCACAGTCCAGCCTCCTCCATAAGCTTGTGGTACTCAATACCTGGGTTTTTCCGAGCAATCCGTAGCAGCCGGCGATGGTCTCTACTAGTCAATGTAGGTGGCCGGCCTGTCCGAGGCTGCGTTGTGGTGCTGCAGCTGGTTGTCCATCGGAGTACTGTTTTCTGTACGCACCGCTGCGAGCAGTCCAGCGCGTCAGCAACTTCGCTTGTCGACACACCAGCCTCAACCTGGGCTAAGCAGTATATCCGTTGGGCTTCTGATAATTCACCTCCGCGCACTCGATTTGATGAAATTTTAGTGCTAAAAGCTCTCATATTGATGTAGTCGTGTGTAGTTGAAGAAGATACCCCTCTTTAGAGTTCGCGTTGTTGAAATGGTCTGTGCACACGCGCGAACAGACTAAAGTCCTAGTACAGTATCTCAATAGTGTAAGCCCTCTTCCATGGTTTTCGGTTAAGTCACCTTACTACGGAAATACTGCAAAGACCCTACACGTTGCAATCTTCCGACCCGATGAGCTTCTAAGTTGAATCCGGCTTATATTTAGGCACGCGTATTCTAGAGAGGACACGCCACATGAGTGCCTAAATCGCATTAAACGTTGAGATCCTTAAGCCATCACTTGGTGGAGCGACCTTTTCAAACTCAACAAAGAGCCCTGCTATTCCGCAGGTAAATTAATAGCGACTGCAAAAAAATTGTGTTCTGTTGAGAATAACTGGGTTCAGTCCAGGGTGGAAGGTGTTCGGGAGTCACATGATATGCTGTTGTGGCAGGCACTGCCTGGTGGGCAATGGCACTCACAATGACAGTGTGAGTCTTACACACAACACGATAGTCAATACAATACGTTGCAGCCACCCCGCCTTGTTCCTCTCCTACTCGGTTATCCATGGTAGTCATACTACCAGAGGGACCTTGTTCCAATAGGTTATGAGCCCCGGTTGCCAAAACTGATGTCATTGTTTTGATCCCACCAGAGTCGCGCAGGACTCAGATTCGAGAAGGAATCAAACCTCAAGAGTCACGAAGGACTCAGCTACGATTCGCGGAAGGAATCGAAACATCTACCAGAGTCGCGCAGGACTCAAATTTGAGCAGGAATCAAACACCACCAAGGTCGTGGAGACCCTAGCCCCAACTCACGGAGGAACGATCACATACCCAAGTCGCGCAGGACTCAGATTCAGCAATCGAACACAAGAAGCCGTGTGCAACGCAGTTGACACGCAAACACATCTACTCTTCTTCTCCACGCCTGAGAACCGACAACAACTGCACTACCCGCAGCATATCGCCTACATATATAACGCACGCATACACCGCATGCACCGCATGTACTGACTGCACCGTCTGCAACGCCTGCACTACCCGCAACTGATACGTGCAAGCTTCTACACACATGATGGCCGAAGAGAAGGAAGAATGGAAGATTCCGAAACTCACAGCTGAGAATCACGATGCTTGGTTCCGCCGGAACAAAGTCAAGCTCAAGGGAAAGAGGGTCTTCTATGTCTGCGAAAGAACCTTGGCAGATCAATGTCGGATCGCTACCGCCGGAGAACTGTCGGATGCTATGAGGGAAATGGACATCACAGATGAGACTGTCAAGGCCCACATCAACATCGACAAAAGAGACAAGTACCTGGAAGATGAAGCCACCGCAATCGATCTCTTGTTCAGGTCTCTCAGCGAAGAGGACCAAGCCCTTATTGACGAGTACGATACTGCCTTCCACTTCTGGGCTTACTTGCGCATGAAGTACAGTCAAACCGACGCTACAGCCGCCAACATGTATATGACCAAAATTCAGACATTCACATTTAGTCCTGAGAGCACAATTGTCGGATCGTGGGAAAAGCTAAAGGACTACCGACGCAAGCTCGTGGCAGCAGATGCCGACACCAACGGAGCCTACAAAGACTCCGCACTGCTACTTGTCCTCATCAGATCACTCCCAAAGAAATTTGGGACTACGATCGACACTTTGAACGCCCAGCTGAACCTCACTGTCGAACAAAAGCTAAAGTTGTTGGAAGAGAAGGAAGTCCGAGACCAGCAAGATACTGATGAACAAGCTCATCTAGCTTTCCGAAAGGTCGCCAAGTACGCCCCACCGCACAAGCGTGTGAACAAGGACTTGTTATCTTCGTCCGACTCCGAGTCCAGCACCAAGCCCAGCATCCAGTGCTACCTCTGTGGCGATGCACACTATATCCGGGACTGTGTGAAGCTTGGGAAGGCTCGAAGGCTTCTTGGGGAGTATGAAGCCGAGAGGAGGAAGAGGAAGAAGAAATCATCCTCTGCAACATCCCCCAAGCCTCCCGCTAAGACACCTGAGCAAAAGAGGTCTTACAAGAAAACTGGCAAAGCATATGGAGCCGAAGAAGCCAGGTCAGAGTCAGAGCTGGAGACATCAACCGATACTTCAGACTTGGAAGACGAGGAAATTGAGACATGTCGTCTCTCTAAAGACATACTCAGTAAGGCATCTCCATCTACCTGGGCCGGCGACACTGGCGCCTCCTCACACATGTCTGACCAACCCTCGCTGTTTAGACGAATGATCAAGATCAAGCGAAGACTTGTTCGGGTTGGAGGGGGAGAACTACACGCAGACTGGAAAGGAGAAGCCCAAATGGTATGCAAGGATGGATCTTCGACATGGCTTTCAGATGTACTGCTGGTACCTAACCTTGGAGTCAATTTGTTATCAGGGAGACGAATTTGCGCAGCAGGCATGAAGGGATGTTTTAATTCCCACACACTGTCCTTCAAACTAGGGAAGAAGACGATCATTAAAGCAACTATGGACGATGGTCTCTACGTAGTGTCACACATTGCAGATGGATACCAAGAGACGGCATTTCTGGGAAAAGAACTCTATGCACCAGCCCTAGATACAGAAGTCCTTCACACACCAACTGAGTCCGAACTCAAGGCTAGTGAAAGGGAGAGATACTTGCTGTACCACAGACGCTTTGCACACCTAGGACCTGCAAAGATTGCCAAACTCCACGAAGTCACAACGCTCCAGAACAAGATTCGAGTCCCAGTGAAGAAGGAAATCTGCGAAGTCTGCGCCCTGACAAAGATGAGGAACAGCATCCCTAAGCAATTGAGAGACCACAAAGCTGAGAAGCTAGCTCTGGTACAGTTTGACATTGCAGGACCCTTTCCAACATCTCTGCGAGGCAACCGATGGTTTCTCCTTATTATTGACAGCTACACGCGGAAGAACTGGGTTATCCCGTTGAAGCAGAAGGGAGACGCACAAAAGGAACTCAGAGCCTGGAAGATTTTTGTTGAACATCAGACCGACGAGAAAGTCAAAGCTGCTGGGACTGACAACGCGCCAGAACTCTTGCAACAAGTTGAGGAATGGAGAGTCACACATGGAGTTGAACTGCAGCCTACCACAATTGCGTCATCACATCAGAATGGACCAGCCGAGCGAAATATCCAAACTGCAGAAGCTAGTATGAGAGCAATGCTCAAGGACGCTGGTTTGCCAATTGAGTTCTGGGACGAAGCTGTGGAAGCCGACACGTACATGCGAAACCGCACTGATACAGGACCTACAATGAATGGAAAGCGAGTCAGCCCCGAAGAGGCTTTTACAGGAAAAACGCCATCTATTGATCACATCCGTGTATGGGGGAGCAAGTGCTACTCCTACATCCACCCTAAAACAATTCCAGCAGATCAACGACACGACAAGCTTGTGGACCGCGGCAGAGTTGGGGTATTCATGGGATATTCTGAGACAACAAACAAGCAGTTCAAGTTCTACTCGCCAGAACTAGGATATACCTCAAGATCAAGCCGTATATCAGTAGACGAACACACACCTGGAGGGAGAGTCGAACTACGGTTGCGGAACATTCTGGCTGGATCACAGGGAACGCCAAATACTATGCCAGACCGAAAACCAAGAGGAAGACCAAGGAAAAATCCTACTCCTGCTCAAACGACTGCTGCTCAACTAGATCCTACTCAACGAGTTCCTGCAGAACCGACTCCTGCAGAACCAACATCTGTAGATCCTACAGAACCAACTTCTGCAGATCCTACAGAACAAGCCACTGTGGAACAGATGGAACCACCGACTGCAAACGAGATGGAACCACCTCCTGCGGAACAATTGGGACCAACTCCTAAGCCAATCAAGCGTGGAAGAGGAAGACCAAGGAAGCTGACTACCGCTCCTCCTACTACCGTCTCACAAGATGAGCGAGTACCGGATCTGACGACTAAAGAACCTGAGGAACCAGCCCAATCCTTGCCGGAAGCTCCACGATACTTCACGAGACAGTCTAAACGCAAGAGATCTGGAGAAGATACTGCTGAGGATGAAAGACTCTGTAAGATTATCAAAGCTATGCTGGCGCAAGTCAATCTCACGGACGAACAAGCCCAGACAACTGAGAAGGCCTTCCCAGCAACGGAGATCGCAGGAATTCAGATTCCCCAGACATATCAACAAGCTATCCACGACCCAAAGTACGGAAATAAGTGGAAAGCAGCGGTGCTGGAGGAGATAATCTCGCTAATGGAAAACGGAACCTGGGAAGAAGTCTTACGGCCAAAAGATGCCAACATGGTTGATTCAAAGTGGGTTTTTACAATCAAAACCAAGCCAGACGGAACAATTGAACGATTTAAAGCACGCCTTGTGGCACGTGGCTTCACCCAAGTACATGGAATCGACTACAACGAGACCTTTGCGCCGACTGTCCGCATGGATACCTTGCGTCTATTCCTGGCTACTGTCGCAGCAGAAGACCTGGAATGTTTCCATTATGATATCAAGAATGCGTTCACTGAATCTCACCTCAAGGAACAGATTCTCCTTAAGCAACCTGAAGGAGTTCATGTCAAGAAAGGACATGTCCTGAAAGTGCTTCGAAGCCTGTACGGACTGAAGCAGGCTGCTCGCGACTGGAACCTGTTGATAAAGAAAGAGCTTCTTGCATGGGGGTTTGTGCAAAGCCTTGCAGACCCTTGTATGTTTGTCCATGAGGAAAGAAAGATTCGAATCCTAGTCTACGTTGACGACGTTCTTGCAGCGGCAAAGGAGCAATCCCAAACTGAGTGGTTCTGGAAGAAGCTTTCTGGACGATTCAACGCCAAGAACCTGGGGGAGGTACACAAGGTCCTTGGAGTGCGAGTCACACGAGACAGAAAGAACCGCACAATCCTCCTTGACCAAGAGCAATACCTGCGCGCAGTACTTGACAAGTTTGGAATGTCAAGCAAGAAGCATAAGGACAAGAAGATCCCATCTGCCGATTACACCTCATTCAGACCGGCTACTGACAACGACACTCGAATTGACACAACTGAGTACCAGCAAGGAATTGGAAGTCTGATGTTCGCTATGGTTCTCACACGTCCAGATATTGCATTCACCCTTGGGAAGCTAAGCCAATACATGAGCGATCCAGCAGAACATCATGGCCATGCACTGAAAAACCTGCTACGGTATCTCCGATCGACAGTCTCAATGAAACTACGCTACGGACCAGGGGGAGCACACTCACAATTTGTCATCTACTCTGATGCTGACTGGGCAAGCGACATCGTGGACCGAAAGAGCGTTTCAGGAAGCACGGCAATGTTCTATGGAGGGCCAATATCATGGTCTAGCAAGAAGCAACGGTCAGTTGCTACATCAAGCTGCGAGTCTGAGTACATGGCACTATCAACATGCTGCAAGCAAGGCCAGTGGATTGCTCAAGTGTTCAGAGACCTTGGTTTCCCAAAGTACATTGGAAAAGACACCAACAAGGTTCAGATGCTGGGAGACAACCAGGGCGCCATCGCACTTACAAAGAACCCTCACCTCCACGAAAGATCAAAGCACATCGACGTCTGTTATCACTTTGTCAGGGACCTGGCAGAACAAGGCAAACTTGATGTGGCCTATGTGCCGACTGCAGACATGGTTGCAGATGGAATGACAAAGCCTTTGCAGCGAGTTGCATTTGAGAGATTCAAGAACCAACTGGGAGTTATCTATGGACCGGACCTGTCCTGAGGGGGAGTGTTGAGAATAACTGGGTTCAGTCCAGGGTGGAAGGTGTTCGGGAGTCACATGATATGCTGTTGTGGCAGGCACTGCCTGGTGGGCAATGGCACTCACAATGACAGTGTGAGTCTTACACACAACACGATAGTCAATACAATACGTTGCAGCCACCCCGCCTTGTTCCTCTCCTACTCGGTTATCCATGGTAGTCATACTACCAGAGGGACCTTGTTCCAATATGTTCTAGATTACGGTCAGATCGAGTGGGCGCATCGACTTATTGCGCCCTGGAGGTCGACGGTCGGTCGAATCCTAAGGGGCCAAAGAGACTGCGATCAAGGCACCTAGGGCCAAGGGAAGGGAATGGAGAGGTTTTTACATTGGAATAGCAGTTTTCTGCCAGCTGCTGAATAAAGGCGGTCGAGCCTATAAGGCCCTTGCTGTAATGGTGGCTATGTATATTGAAGATAAGACCTCCGGCCATAGAGTTGGGTTTGAACGATGGGAGAGCCGGGTTGTTGTCAGGTAGAGCCTCTGGCTTGTTGCCACATGTGATGGGACTGTTGCTCAAGATCTTGACATTGCCAAGCACAGTGGAGAGGAAGTTACCTTTCGCGATGTCATCGAGACGGTAATCGTTCCTCTGGGTCGAAATGCTGAGTTACAAATTTGACTGTACTGTTTCTTTTCCGGACTACCAAGTGGTGGCCTTTTGGGTCACTCTCAATCGTACCAACGAGATGTCGAACCTGGCTGAGAGTTCGCTCCAGACCCTCTCGTAGTTCTTTCGCAGCTTTACTGTTGTGAGTATTAATAGGCTTGCATTCGAGGAGAGCGAATCATCCAACACTGTCATCTCCGAAGACTTATCTAGATTGAAAAAGAGAGCGATGTTTGTTCAGATTATGGTCGTCAAGTAGTCAAGGGTAGAGAGCTTAAATCGCTCCTCTTCCGGGTCTCCCAGCCCTTGGGGTAAAGATGCAACATCTCAACCCTGTACATGATCCTAGTGTGGGGCGCAAGTTGTTTGGACGATGTGGGGTACGCAAGCAGGGAGTTCAAACCGAGAAAGTTGTACGAGCACTGGCGTAATGTTCTTCTAATAAGTCGCGGTACCTCAACAACAGCAAATTGGTCTATAGTCTGAATATTACTTGTTAAGTAGTCTACTTACTCTCGACCTTATAAAGCCTTTGTGTTGTAGGCAGGCCTGGGATGTTGACTTTCCAATGCTTGCGTCTTAACGGCTAACTATTGTAAGACGACCAAGATTGCTCATCTACTAACTATGCATGTTCAATCTTGAATTGTCTCGCCGTGTTCCGAATGTCTATTAGACATGGTGATCAATGAGCCTGTGAAAATTAGTAAGGCTTGCTTATCTTCTTCGATAATATATCCCTCTGCCAATGGCATACTCAAAATGTGGCATTGAGAAAAACTCGCAAGATAAGCACAAAATATCTTACTATTGCTTTCATCTACCAATTCTGTCTTCTAGTGTCCTTTTTGCGACATATCAAACTGAGCCTTCTGAAAATCGGACTTTTGAATCTTGGGGATGAGCTTACGATCTGGGCTTGTGAGGGAGGTGGCGTTCTCGACCCCTGAACGCGACCGAGAACGCGACCGGGAACGCGACCGCGACCGCGACACGCTGTCCTTGCCCTTTGAGCTACCAGCACCACGGAAGAGGCGCCCAAGAAATACCATCGAGCAAGGCGGACGCTACCGCAGGCCACTGTCACAGCCAGACCCATCAGCCGACGACTCCGATATCATCCCGATTGAAAGCAGCCAGCCCGACCCTCGAACCAGGAGGAGCGCCACGACCAACAAAGACCTGCTCGTCGCCTTGACCGACATCATTCGGCAACAGACTGAGACCATCAGAAACCTCGAACGCGAAACTAAAGAGATCAGAGAGAACCAACAGGCCATCATCGACCACAATGTCAAGCTTATCGACGAAGTCGCAGAGCTCAAAGCGCGCGTCGACGACCTCGTGGCAGCGGCAGCCTCGGGTGCGCGTTCCTGGGCCGCGGTGGCTGGTGCGAGCGTGCCTGGGGGGCCGAGCGCCACTTCCGGAACGCCACCGAGTCAGCCGCACGCTAGCAGACCTAACCTCGCTCCTAGCGACGTGCCCAACGTTACAGTAGACATCTCCAGAGCAGATGGCGAACATGGCAGAATGTCAGCGGGTACGGTCAGAGCAGCGGTGGAAAAGGAAATGCGCACGATGGAGAGTCACGGGAACTGGCGATGCCGGGCGGTCACCGCCGACCACGCCACCCAGAGCCGCATCAGGATCGCGTGTAGAGATGAAGACGAGCACGAGCTTGTCAAGAAAGCAGCAGAGAAGATCGGTGCAGGCTCGCGCGTGTTACGCGATGAGCTCTTCCCAGTCAAGGTCGACAACGTCAAGAGAACTGCAGTGCTAGACGAGAAGGACGAAATTAGGCCAGGAGCCGCGGAAGCTTTTGGCGGAGAGAATGGAACGACGGTTGCCAAGATCGCGTGGCTGAGTAAGAGGGATGTCCCAAAGGCGTATGGGTCTATGGTAGTGTACGTGACTAAGAAGAGCGATGCAAGGAGGCTCGTCGCAGAAGGCTACTTCCACGCTGGTGGAGAGTCTGGCACGACGAGCGCTTTCGAACACCGGCCACGGCCCGGGCAATGCTACAACTGCCAGGAGCTCGGCCACAAAGCGTACCAGTGCAGAAAGACGCAGAGATGCGGGCGATGCGCCAAAGACGGTCACCACCACAAGAGCTGCAGCGAAACAGTGATGAAGTGTGTGCTGTGCAGAGGACCGCACGAGTCGTTCAGCAGAAACTGTCGGATGCTCTACCCACCTCAGCATGAATAGAGCATTCCGCATGATCCAGCTCAATGTCAGAAAGCAAGGTGAAGTACACGACAGCCTGATGAACGACGAAGAGATGCAAGATGTGACAGTAATAGCCATCCAGGAGCCGCACGCGCGGAGAATGCAAGGCCGGCTGCTGACAACGCCTATGCTCCATCACAAGTGGACTAAGATGGTGCCGTCGACCTGGCGAGAGGGGAGGTGGCCGATACGGAGCATGCTGTGGGTGAGCAGAGAAGTGGAGGCGGAGCAGGTGCGGATTGAGTCGCCGGACTTGACAGCAGCGATCATCCGGCTGCGGGAGCGGCGAGTGTTGGTGGTGTCGGTGTACATACCAGGAGGAGACCCGCAGGCGCTGCGAGACGCATGCAACAAGCTAGACGAGGCGATTACGGAGGTGAGACGAAGGGCCGGCACAGTGGTGGACGTGGTGCTGGCTGGCGACTTCAACCAACACGACCAGCTGTGGGGAGGGGAGGACGTGACGATGGTCAGACAGGGCGAAGCAGACCCGATCATCGACCTGATGACAGAGCACGCACTCAGCAGTCTGCTCCCGCGCGGCACCAAGACGTGGCAAGGCGGAGACTACGAGACGACGATCGACTTGGTGCTAGCGTCGAGTGAGCTGACAGATGCAGTGACGAGATGCGCGATCTGTGCAACCGAACACGGCTCTGACCACCGGACGATCGAGACAGTCTTCGACAGCTCGGTGCCGGCGCCGTCGCAGCAGCAGCAGGAGCGGCTTCTACTCAAAAACGCACCGTGGAAAGCAATCAGGGACAGGATCTCCAGGACGCTTGGTGCGACGCAGCCAGTGGGCACGACGCAGCAGAGAACGGACAAACTGATGGCGGCGGTGCTGGAGGCGGTGCACGCACTGACTCCCAGAGCTAGGCCGTCACCGTACGCGAAGAGATGGTGGACGCAAGACTTGACACAGTTACGCCGCGTCTACACGCATTGGAGGAACCGAGCGAGAGCGGTGAGACGCTCAGGAGGTGCTAGGTCGGATCTGGAAGAGACGGCAAAGGGAGCGGCGAAGCAGTACCACGATGCCATTCGACAGCAGAAGAGAAAGCACTGGGATGACTTCCTGGCGGACAACGATAACATCTGGAACGCGGCTAAGTACCTGAAGGCGGGTAACGAGGCGTTTGGATCAGTCCCAGCACTTTGCAGAACGGACGGAACGACTACGACCGACCACGGGGAGCAAGCCGAAGAGCTGCTCAGCACTTTCTTCCCTCCGCTTCCCAGCCATATCGACGACGAAGGACACAGGCCGCAGCGAGCGCCTGTAGAAATGCTGACTATCACGCTCGAAGAGGTGGAACGGCAGCTGCACGCTGCAAAGTCATGGAAAGCACCTGGAGACGACGGACTGCCGGTCATAGTGTGGAAGCAGATCTGGCCGGTGGTCAAAGACCATGTTCTTGCGCTGTTTCGACAGTCGCTAGAAGAGGGATCGCTGCCCAGCCAATGGAGACATGCTAAGATCATCCCGCTCAAGAAGCCGGGCAAGGAAGACTACACCATTGCAAAAGCCTGGAGGCCGATCTCACTGCTTGCCACGCTGGGCAAAGTGCTGGAGTCGGTGGTGGCAGAGAGAATCTCGCACATGGTCGAGACGCACGGGTTGCTGCCCACCAACCACTTCGGAGCGCGCAAGCAGCGATCAGCGGAGCAAGCACTGGTGCTTCTCCAAGAACAAATCTACACCGCGTGGCGGGGCCGGCGAACTGTCAGCCTGATCAGCTTCGACGTCAAGGGAGCGTACAACGGAGTGTGCAAGGAAAGACTGCTGCAGAGGATGAAAGCGCGAGGCATACCAGAGAGGCTGTTGCGGTGGGTAGAGGCCTTCTGCTCACGGCGAACCGCATCGATCCAAGTCAACGGACAGGCGTCCGAGGTTCGAGAGCTGCCTCAGGCAGGTCTGCCACAAGGGTCGCCTCTGTCTCCTATTTTGTTTCTCTTTTTCAATGCGGACCTGGTGCAACGACGCATTGACACATACGGTGGTGCGATCGCGTTCGTGGATGACTTCACCGCGTGGATCACGGGCCCGACAGCGCAAAGCAACAGGGAGGGTATCGAAGCGATCATCAAAGACGCACTAGACTGGGAACGGAGAAGCGGGGCGACGTTCGAAGCAGAGAAGACGGCCGTTATCCACTTCACTCGCAAAGCATACAAGAGCGCCGCAGATCCTTTTGTCATCAAGGGGCAGAGCGTGTCGCCCAAGGACCACGTCAAGATACTCGGCGTGCTCATGGACGCCGGGCTCAAGTACCACAAGCACGTCGCAAGAGCAGCCGCAAAGGGGCTGGAGGCAGCACTGGAGCTCAGGAGGCTGAGAGGGCTCTCGCCCACGGTGGCACGGCAGCTGTTCACGGCGACGGTCGCGCCGACGGTAGACTACGCGTCAAACGTGTGGATGCACGCCTGCAAGGACAAACTCGCAAGGCCCATTAATAGAGTGCAGAGAGTAGGAGCACGAGCGATCGTAGGGACGTTCGTCACGGTGGCGACATGGGTGGCAGAGGCAGAGGCGCACATCTCGAGCGCGCAAGAGCGATTCTGGAAGCGAGCAGTCAAGCTGTGGACCGACATCCACGCGTTGCCTGAGACCAACCCACTGCGAAGAAACACGTCGCGCATGCGCAAGTTCAGGAGACAGTACCGCTCGCCGCTCTATCAGGTGGCAGAAGCGCTCAAGGACATAGAGATGGAGCAGATGGAGACAATCCGGCCATGCGTCTTGGCGCCATGGGAGAAGAGAGTGCAGGCGGTGACTGAGGATGCGGCGCAGAGGCTCGAGGCTAACTGGGCGGTACGCATTGCGGTAAGCAGTTCGTCGCGCAACGGGATAGTCGGGATGGGAGGTGCGATCAGGATACAGAACAACGAAACACGGTCGTTCTCTACTACACTAGGCAAGAGAGAGGAGCAGAACCCATACTCGGCAGAGCTGGCGGCAATGGCCGAGGCGCTGAGCAGGCTGCCAAAGCTCAGGTTTCGCAACATCGCACTGACAACAAGGAACAAAGCGGCTGTGCTCACGCTGAGAAGACCTCGGCAGCAGTCGGGCCAAAGCTACATCAGCCAGTTCTACAAGACCGTGCAGACGCTGAGAAGAGACGGTAACACGGTGACAGCGCTGTGGTTGCCTGCAAGCGAAGACTGCGAGCTCGCACACCTCGCCAAGCAGGAGGCAAAGACGTCAACAAGACCAAACGCCACGCCGCAGACACAGCTTCCTAGGATGCGATCGACTACCCACAACATTGCGCGTAAGCAAGGCAACGCCAAGAAGGTACCAGAAAAAGTAGGAAACTACTCTAAGCGAATTGACGCGGCACTGCCAGGGAAGCACACACGACAACTCTACGACCAGCTATCGCGGAAAGAGAGCAGCGTGCTCGCACAGCTCAGAACAGGCATGGCACAGCTGAACACGTATCTACATCGAATTAAAGCTTGCAACACAGACCAGTGTGGATGCGGGCAGGCGGCAGAGACAGTGGAGCACTTTTTGTTCCGATGCAGACGGTGGACAGCACAGCGAACAGAGATGCTGCAGTGCACGCAGACAGGCAGGGGAAACATGTCGCTCTACCTGGGCGGTAAAGCAGCGACAGACGACGCGAAGTGGGCGCCAGACATGGACGCAGTGCGAGCGACGATTCGATTCGCGATGGCGACAGGAAGACTTGACGCAAATTGATGTCTGACGACTGGATAAACCTTATCTACTAACACAAACTCATCAACAACCTTGTGCAGCATAGAGCAGACAGCGCTTCAGCTGCCGAAGATAGGACGCTGAACACTTGGAGAGTCTCTTGGAGATGCCGACTCTGAGCCAGTCTGCCACTAACAATACTAACCTACGAGCGCTTGATGAGAGACAGTAGATAGAGAACAAGCGACCTAGATATAGAGCAAGGGCTTTGATTCGAACAACAAGTGGCATGGAGAAGCGAGTCAAAGAAGACACAGGGGCTAGTGAGGCCGCGATGTAGCATAAGCAGAGTAGTAGCAGACCAGCGTTAGTAGCCCTTTCGGCTCGGCCGCCGGGCGTAAATAAATTGTGTGTGTCCTTTTTGCGCAATATATCCCATCACCAAGTAGAGTACTACAACCCTGATCTGCTGCAGCATTGCCAATACAATGTACACTTCAGTACTCCCCAAGAACATAATAAACACCAGCGTATTATTCATGTGTCAGCCCTCAGGGGGTGTGTCAACTAGAATGTTCTACTATCGTCACAACTACGTAACACTGCTAATCTAGAATGCTCTAGATACTCTCTACTCCATGTATATAGTTGCTCTCTGTAGCTCTCTTAATCGAACAACCTTCTCTCTCCTCTGGTCCGTTCCAACATTTCATATAGTACTCTTCTTCCTTTATGTTCTCGGGCTCGTTGTTATACGCGTCAGCGTCGCGACCAAACATGATTGTTTGGCCGATGAGGTTGAGTATGTGGCAGGCGCAGCGGAGACGGCGATTGGTGCTGTTGAAGTTGTACATTGCAGCAAGCTTGTTAACAGCAGTATTGTTGTTAGCCGCGTTGTCAAGTACAAAGTACCCAAGCTTGCTACGACCAATATTGAAGTACTGTAAGATGGCTGCTAGTAGCAGCCTGCTACAGCGTCAGCTATAGCCTCGCCAGTGTGGGCGCCGACAACCTGTGGCAGCGCGATAGGTAGGTCAACTATCTCAGCGTCCTTGTTGGTGTAGTGAGCAACCACAGCGAAGAAGCCACGTTTGCCGCCTTTAGACGTCCATCCATCAAAGCTTATGTGTATCTGACTCTCCGCCTCCGCCAACGCGCGTGTGACCTGTAGTTGCATATAGCTGTATAGCTTCATCACAAATCGTGAGACGCTGTTGTGGGACCTCCACAACGCCGCCTCTGCCTCTGGGTTGGCAAACCGTATCATGCTAGGCGCGCATCAGCGAGTGTCGCAGAATCTCTTGGCAGTACCAACTCATTCTACTACTCTTCAATTTCATCACTATCAACCTAGAGCTCTGTGCATATAGAGCTCAACTCTGATTCAAAATTCTCTTCTGTATCCTTTTTGCACGTGCGAGCGTTGTGCCCAGTCCCACCACAGTTTCCACAGCGCCGTAGACCTGGTTGGGCTGTTCCTTGATCACCACGACCACGAGCCTTCTTCGATCGGCTAGCCGTTATAGAAGCCTCTCCAGCTACCTGAGATGCTGCCTGACCATACTCTATAGTACCACCCTGCTGGATATACTTCCGTTTGCGAGTTTTTCTTTTAGTGATTACTGCTAATTGTTCTTCAAGCTCTTTGTTCCGAGCAGCCAGAAGCGCGTTTTGGTGAAGCATCAGCTCAGCACCCTTTACAAGCTGGGAGAAGCCAGCCTGAGCTGTAATAGGTGACTGAGTGAAGTAGTTGCTTACTAGCTTTGACTGGGATCTAAACTCGTGCGTATTGCTTGGTGTCTTTGATTGCCATAGTGTTTCTTGTAGTAGAGGTGGAGGTGGGGTACGCAGCCGCACTTCAAGGCGATCCAACACTATCTGCGCGTTGATAGGGACTAATCCAGATGCCTCAAAAGCCTTTCGACAGTTCTTCTCTGTAAACACGTCGAAAAACGCGTCTTTAAAGGCTGGTAAGAAGCCTTCTTTGTTGATATGGAAGACGCGTCAACATGCCAAGACTCTAACGCGTTCAGAGTATCTCCTCTTTAACGGTGAGAAGCAGACCACATCGAGTGGCTGGAGGATGTGCGATGAGTGAGGTGGCATGCAGAGAGTAAGGATCTTGTGTTCAAGGCCGTAGTCCTTGAAATCCTGGTTGAGATGGCTCTCATGGCCATCTAGAATGAGTAGCCTGTACACCCCCACCTTGCGCGTCTTTGTATGCGCGTCAAAATGCTTCAACCACTCTAGACCAAGAGCGTTGTTAGTCCAGCCATTCTCAGAGACTGAGACCTTCCAATTACGCGGGATATCTGCCTCCTCATACCAGGCAGAGATGTGGACGCGCCCTTTATAGATGATGAAAGGTGGGGTTGCATACCCAGCAGCGCAGATACTCTGGATGACTGTAACCCACTCGCGATCGCCTGGCTGAATACAGTGACCGTGCACGCCATGCACACCTTCGCGCCGTGCACACCCTCACCAAAAATCCACTATACTCCTCAACCCCATAACTCAACACCACGATGTCGTTAGAAGAAGCGCTTAAAGAGGCAGATGTAGCAGATGCACAAGGCAAACTTTCATACCAGGCGGTTGCAAAAAAATACAATGTGTGCCGCACAACTTTGTCGCGACACCACCGACACGTTGTCGCGTCGCGTGCTAACGCTGATCAACAACTGCTTAAACTCCACCCTACACAAGAGCGAGAGCTTTGTGAGTTCATAGTTGAGCTTACTGAGCGAGGCCTACCTCCTACAAGGCAGATGGTACAAAACATGGCTTCTGAATTGGCTGCAGATAGGGTCTCCAACTCGTGGGTTACTCGCTTCCTAGACCGTCACCGCGACCAGCTCCTATACAAATGGGCCAACGCTATCGACGCACAGCGCCTCCACGCCGATACCAGCGAGAAGTACACACGACACTTCAAGCTTGTGCACTCCAAGATCACCGAATACTCGATTGAGCCACGGCACACGTACAATATGGATGAGAAGGGCTTCGCAATTGGCGTACTCAATAGGCGCACCAAACGAGTGTTCAGTAGGGCTTCTGTGGAGTCAAAAACAAGGCGCCAGCCTATGCAAGACGGCAACAGGCAGTGGGTGTCGATACTCGCAAGCGTCTGCGCTGATGGTTCGGCACTGCCTCCAGGCATCATCTATCCAGGCGCTCCTAACGAGATACAATCGACCTGGGTAGAGGATATAGAAGCAGAAAAGCACTCAGTATTTGTTACTGCAACGCCCTCAGGCTGGACGAACGACGAGGTCGGCCTTGCGTGGCTGGAACAAATCTTTGATCGCTATACTCGAGAGAAGGCGCGCAGAAGTTGGCGACTACTTATAGTAGACGGCCACGGCTCGCATATAACCTGGTCCTTCATCAAGTACTGCGATAGGAATAGGATACTGCTACTAGTGTTCCCTCCTCACAGTACCCACACGCTGCAGCCGCTTGATGTAGCACTCTTCTCACCTCTGGCTACAAGCTATACAAACCAGCTCACTAAACACGTTTACACAACTCAAGGCCTAGTAGGCGTGAAGAAGCGTGACTTCTTCCACCTATTCTATAAGTCCTGGACGGAGACCTTTACCCCAAGCCTCATCCTCAAGGCCTTCGAAGTCACAGGCCTATCGCCACCCAACGCAGCTGTAATCGTCGATAGGTTTCGGAATAAGCGCAGGCAGCTGCCTCGTACACCTTCACCAATTGCAGCAGATAACTGGAAGCAAGCTATCCAAATTCTGGACAAGGTGGTAGAGAATCAGGACGCAGAGGAGGTGCAGCGGTTGCGGCGTACTATCTCTCACCTCTCCGCCCACACTCAGCTTGTACAGCTTGAAAATGAAGGCCTGCGCAACGTAATTGGAGAGCTTAAGCCCTCTAAAAACAAGCGGAGGAGGCTTGACCTGCAGCATGATAAGGAGTTCTGTAGTGCAGCTGTTCTTTGGAGCCCTCACAAGATCCGCCAAGCCGAGGATCGCTATAAAGCCAACAAGGAGCAAGAGCTGCAGAAGAAGGTAGATAAGGCTCATCAGAAGAAGCTTCAGGCCCAGAAGAAGCTTCAAGATGAGCAGGACAAGCAGCAGAGGAAGGCAGAACGAGAGAGGGTGAGGGAAGAGAAAGCCTACAGGGAGGCTGCTAAGAAGGCTGAGAAACAACAAAAGAAACAAGAGAGCGACGCTGCCAAAGCTATCCAATTGCCCTCAAGAGACAAGCGCAAGGCTTTAAGTAAGCCTTGTACAGAGCCTGCAGCCAAAAAACAGCGTAAGCGTGGTGCAACTCGCGTTGTAGTTGAAGCGTCGCCGTCCCCAGCACCTCCACCAGTTACCACGCGCAGCGGCCGCGCAACAAGGCCAAATAAGAAATGGGAGCAGGGCATGTACTGTAGGACCTAGTAGACTGTTATAACGAAAAACCTCGCAATAATATCTATTGTATGTGGCTCTGCAGCCTCATTTTTCGGGTGTGCAGGAGGGTGCCAAGGTGTGCACGGCGCGAAGGTGTGCACGGCGTGCACGGTCACTGTAAGATTTGGTCGAGCACGTCTCTCTGCGCCTGTAACCACTTTCATTGAGCCAATAATGCCCATCTGAAAGCCTGTCTCATCGAAGTTGTGCACGTCATCGTCGTGGATGCCGTACTTGGCTTTGGTGTTCTCCACCAGCTTAAACCACGCGCTAATTGTCCTCCTGGAGTATTCTCTGGTGATCCTTTGCTCGATTGAACGCCATCTTGAGCTCATCTGATCGCGTTACGAATCTCTCAGCCCAGCATTTGCCAACTGGCTCACCACCACCACGTACACCCAGTAGTTTATCAGCCATATCTGCTACCTCGCACAGCCGGGGCGCAAATACTCGTGAGTCAAGGTCGAGGATATATCGGACAATCGTCTTCTCTTCAGTCGCAGTAAGCTTTTGGTTGTTGGGGGTGCAATCGCGTCGTGCAGAAATTCCTTGTACGCGTCGGTTGAGGGTCCTTGGGCGAACGTTGAAGGCGTCAGCAGCAGCTTTTTGCGTTCGGAATTTGCCAGATTGGAAAGCTGCAAGTGCAAGTTCAACTGCACCTTCATGATAGACTGAGTTCACGTTGTTTGATGAAGACATGTTGTGTTGAAGGTAGATGGTGGTTGCCAAGAGAATTCTGCGACACTCGCTGATGCGCGCCACTCGCTGATGGAATACGTTATCACGTATTTATATAGTTTCCTTTTGCACAGTTGCAATAACATCTTCATGTCAATTTCCTTTCGACTTCACGGCTCTTGCAGTTGAGTGCGTGTGCACAGCCACCGAGGGGCTGTGCACGTGCTCTTACGCCCGTAGACGCTTAAAAGCGCTGTTAAAGTCTTAGGCAGACATAAGCATTTGGCGTGGAGCTTGCGCAAGTAGATCTCCGATAACGGCGTAGGTAAGTAGAACAAGATTGCACTATACCACATCTGAATGCAGCTCATCACCCCTAGCATGTTTCTGACGATGACATACCTATCTAGGAAACCCGTCCAGGCAACATGCATTCTGAACGAACAAGCAAATGGGCCTCTCTACCAAGTGCGAGTGTCAACTTGCATCAGTAATGACTCCATCAGCTGAACAAGCTCTGAAAGCGAGCAGATGCAGACTGGTCCACAAAGCCCCAAGGGCAAAAGGTCTGCGCGCTCCAAAAGACTAGATTTGCAACTTCTGGTCTTGTATCCCCAGCAACTCAGTCCATAACAGCCTCCGCGGCAGCTTTGCGTCATCACAAGCGCTGCGCCCCTTGACCTTTGAGTCTGGTAATCTGAGTGGAGCCGCTACAGCACACAAAGACGCACATGAGCCTCTTAAGGGCTCAAGGAAAGAGGAATTACATGTACAAATTAGACCTCGGGAAGTGGATGATAACGTCTTGGGAGCAGATTGCGCAGTATCGGCGAGTCAAATCGAGGCTGAGCCATTCCTCGTACAACCTTGGAAAGGCGTCGTATTCAGACCAGCGATTTTGTGAGTAAATCTGCGACCAGTTTAGCTATCGTTTGAATGCGGGAACAGTGCTTTAGGGTAAAGGCTCCAGCACAACGCAGACAACTACCAAGCAAAACTATAGCTAGTAACATGCAGAGCCCAGCAGCAAGATGATATCTCCCAGACGAGCAACCAGTGCTTCCCTAGGTATCAGCGTAGTATCAGACATTGGGCACATCTGATCGATATTGATATAAGGTCTTATCGCATCGACTCGTTCGCTGTCTGGTCCCCAAATCATTTTCACGGACAACTGATAAGGTTGTTGCAAACCCGATATGATTCGCTAAGCCCGGATTGCGATACTTATTGAGTTGCTTTATCAACCTCCACCTTGGCTCGTTCGAAGACCTTCTGTCAGAGTAAAATAATCCCAGCCCAAGCCTCTTGGTAAGTGGCACATGCAAAGAGTACAGCCTTTTGATTGAAAGCGAGCCCAACTCGAAATAGGGTACATTCTTGCGATGGCTTATTGCTAGTCACTACAGCAGCATACTAGTCGCTCTCAAGAAAGTCCTTGTGTGCCTGCATACGATTTGTGTGCACGTCTCTTATTGTACAAGCCACAAGAACAATGGTTCAGCCATATTCTGCAGAGTTTGAGTCGATGTCTGAAATACCTTGTGTTTTCGTAAAGGATGGTTAGATATGAACATAATCTAAGATTTGTAGTCTTCCAACTTGTAATACTCTCTGTACTGCTCCTTATGTGACATAAATGCGTTTGTGATTATAGCTGCCATGGAGTAAGCAGCGATGATGAGATCAATGAGCACCATTAAGGATGAGTCCAATGGGAGTTCGATTCGGAAAAGCCGGGCTGTTGAGACTGACGCAAGACAAAAGTTGTCATGATTTTATCACCAAGAAGACTTGATGGTATAATACAAGAGGCACCAACAAAAAGGAAGGCCCGCATTGTAGGTGGGGTGGAGTCCCTTTTGCCCACCCTTGTGCCATGGCTTCAGGCGACTGCTGGTGAAAGCACTAAGATTATTCACGAATCATGCTCTGCCATTTCTTCTGTGAAGAAAATCCGAAAGTAATTGCAAGAACTGTTGAGAATAACTGGGTTCAGTCCAGGGTGGAAGGTGTTCGGGAGTCACATGATATGCTGTTGTGGCAGGCACTGCCTGGTGGGCAATGGCACTCACAATGGCAGTGTGAGTCTTACACACAACACGATAGTCAATACAATACGTTGCAGCCACCCCGCCTTGTCCCTCTCCTACTCGGTTATCCATGGTAGTCATACTACCAGAGGGACCTTGTTCCAATAAGAACTATCAAATTCACGTCAACATGCTGCTAAGATCTTGGTCCTTGGTACTACTAAGATGCCCGTGAAATGGCTGAATTAAATGCAAGTCCTTCATGCGCAGCACCTCACCTACGCTGCACTAGCTCGTACCGACCCAACCCCTGTGGCATCTGCAATCAATAGAACGCACTTTGGCTGTCTGAAGATAAAAGCCTTCGCATTGTTGGCACACTTCACCTGCCTTGAAGGTCGTAGCCTCTTCTTGCAGCACTACGATTTCATTTTCCCTTCATCATTAGATCGACGTATTGAAACTGTGTCGTAAGGGTGAGGACGCGCGATTAGACATGATTATCTCTGACATCAAAGGCTGTGAGGAGCCAGAGCAGAGCACATGGTCACTGCTTGAAATTGTCATTAGAGTTTCTCGCAGCCGCGCATTACTCCCCTATGTCCCGGGAACTGTTGGCTTACCTTCCCTTTTCTTACACTTCACCCTTGCAATCTCAAATGCCACGCCAGATCTCCAATAGTCTTACCTTCCCCTTTTGGCACACTCTGTCTGCTAACGACCCTAATATTTGCTTTGGACCTGCGCATACCAGCTGTCTCCAAGCTACTGCAAGGCCTCCAGTATGTAGCATACAGAGGTCCGATCGAGCTAGTTCTGATTTGATAGTCAGGACGATGGTAGTTAACATCAGTCCTCACAGACGACTTCGATGACCTCACGCGCGAGACCAGCGCTTCGATAGCGACCCAAGCTTCCTCGAAAATGTTAGTGCGCACCTGCAGAGTCTGCAAGAGACGAACCTGGCTTAGCAGAAAGCGACGGTAATCAGAAAAACATCCAACGCCTCAAACGAGAAAGCTGTACTGAGGAAGAGCTGCAGCGCATCAACGCCGCGAGCACAGCTACATCATGACGCACAACTTGAGACCAGGCGAACTTACACGAGAGCGTATACCCGGGGCGAAGGGCAAATGATGCGCGCAGTACAAGCAGGTGGAGCGGATGTGGGTCTTGATCGGACCGAGAGAAGGAAGGTTTGGAGAAGCGTGCTCGGGATGCGGCAGAACTAGCTTTGTCCATGATCTAAACGTGCCAGACCACGAATGACGCGCAATTTTGGGTTGTTGGAGTGGAGGAGACGAAGATATGCCATGTGTGCCGGCTACGGGGGTAAGTATGTGCAGCCTTGCTACATCTGGCGAAACATGTTCAGAAGGTTAATTGCCCTGCAACCCAGATTTTGCAGCTGAGAATGACACCGGAACTACTTCTGCGAAGGTTTCGATGCGTTCAAAGCTCGTTGAATATGACTCTGTCGTCATTGAGAAGGTGCATGGAAAGGCCAAACTCTGCGGGCGGCGGCCTGAAATTGAAACGAGCTGAAGAAGTACAATCTTCACATTCCAAAGGCACAAACAGCGTAGATGAAGCCTGTATCGCATCAAAAAGACCTGGGGTTTGTCATTGAAACAGCTTTCAGTCTTGGTGACTGCTCTAGGCTGACCCCTCTGCGATATTGTATAATCGTACTGACGAGTCGTCAGTTGCCACTGCGATCTGCTGTTCCTGTTCCTCTTGCCTCCCAGGTCTCCAAACGATCTGATTGATGGTTTTAGCAGGCGAGATCTCCGCATCGATCATTGTCACCTGGACGTGGTCCAGTCCGTCCACTGTCGCACTCGCAATTCCGATCTCGCCTATCTCTGTGCCAAATGCGAACCACGTCTTCCCACCGATGACCTTACTATTCCCCGCAACGGCTGTGACAGATGCATTTGCTGTCACTATTCCCTTAAGCTGCACCTCTTCCTCGGTGACTTGCCATATTTTGACTGACTTGTCTCGCCCAGCAGTCAGGAAGGTCGGTTGCTCAAGAGGAGTCCATGCGCAGTTTAAGATCATACGGGAATGACCCTTCGGATTTGAATGCTTCAACGCGTACAGGGAAGGTTCCTTGGTACGTTCCCAGACGACCCACTGCCTGTCACGACCTACACTCAGCAAGTACTTGTCATCTGGTGAGAACTGCAGCGAGGTGACTGTAAGCGAATGTGCCTTCAGAGCAGGCTTAACTTCGAGCCACTCTTTTGTGTCGTAGAGCCGAATGACTGCGTGGTCAATGGAGCTGGCTCGACACGCCGTTGCAACAAGACCGCCATCCCTGCTGACAGCTACTGCCGATATTTCGTAGCCATGACCGTACAACTTCTCAGTCTCAGGCCAAAGTAGGTGCCGGGCAAGATGGTCCTCGAAAGGCGGATGTGTGAACTCGAGGGCCGATTTGCGTATTATGGATGCAGGGTCAATAGCTTCGCGCTCGTCATCTTCATCATTCTCCGCTTCCTCGTCATCGCCTATGGCTTGGATAGCTTTGTTCGAGAGGCCGAGCACCGGAATGTTGGCTGCATCTGGCAGGTCTGTGGTCTTGGACGAGGTTATGTTGCAGAGTTTGCTCAGCATCTCTGCGACACCTTTCGGTTCATCAAAGACGCGGAGGAGTTTCTCATCAGCACCAGACACGAATTCCGTGTCACTGATTGCGTCCACACAGTTAAGATCATAGCCGTGGATCTGTGGTCTGGAAAACTCGTGCCATGATGATGTAATTCCTTCCCGCTTCCACTCCGAGAATAGTCGCGTTGTTTGATCCTGCGATGTCGAAAGTAGGTACGAGCCATCTCTTGACCAGGTGACTCCTCTGACCTCACGAACGTGACCTGTGATCGCGACTTGCTGGGCCCACATGTCATCCGCTGAAGAGTAGGTCCAATTCCTCCAGCTTCCCGTCCTTCCCAGTGACACAACGGAGTTACCGTCCGGTGACCAAAGACCGATCCAGAAACCTCCAGCGCTTCCAGTTGCACTTGTAGACCCTTTCTGTGCACTGATCTCACCTAATCTAGTAATGCACACCCATACGCCCGAATTTGTATCAGACTCCCAGATCGCAAGTGAGTTATCTTCGGAAGTTGAGAGCAGTTGCAGTTTCCCGTCTCGATGCCGCCACGACGCCGTGTAGATCCAATCCTCGTGACCCAGCAATAGCGCCTCGAATGTGATGGAGTGTTTCGATGCTGTCGATTCGATCCAGTGTGCCTTGTTCGATAAAGATTTGACTAGAACACCCAGAGCGGGGTCGTTCAGTGCACTACTGGCAACCGGAAGCTCGTTGCCTTGGTGAAATCTCCACAGACGAATATACTTATCCTGACTTGCAGAGGCCAACAATAGATCGCTGTTGGCATCGGGGGTTTCGCGCGTAAAGTCAAGCGCTCGAATCCATCCCTCGTGTCCGGTGAGTGTTGCTGAGAGCTGGAACTGGGTATCTCGAGACACAAATATTTGGATAGTGGGGCGAGTGCCCGCAACCGCCAACACCATCGACTCGGTATCTAGCTGAGCAAGGGCGAGGATTAGAGGGAAATATTTTGGCGACAGGCTGATTGTCTGTAGTAGCTCTGCATCGATGGATGTGAAATTGTCATCATGGACGAGCTTCCAGACCTTGAGAGAGCCGTCGGATGACCCGGAAACGAAAACGTCTGAGCCCGCCAGTGTGGCTATCTTAGTAACAGGATTCTCGTGTCCAGTGATGGTCTTCAGACAGCGATATTTGCAGGATGCATCGTTCTGGCCGCGCCATATACGAATCGTGTTGTCCGCTGCACCACTGAGAAGGACGGAAGCTTCTGATGAGGCCGTGGGGAAGAATTTAACAGCGTTGACAGCCTTAGTATGCCCGTTCAGGACTGCATGCACTCCGCCAAGTTTCTCATTCTTTATCTAGTCAGTGTATTCCATTGCGGTTCGAGGCTGGACTCACTTGGGGATCCCACAATGCAATACAATTGTCTGCACCGAAAGCAAGAACGCCTGAACCATTAAAATCCCAGTCCGCAGCAGCAGGATTCCTATTGCCGCCTACTGACACGAATTCAGACGAGATGTTCATCTTGAGGTCTTTGCGATGTGGAGTTGCCCGTCCTGCGGCTACCTCGAGGAATTCTTAGGCACTGGCCTCGCTTAGCGCGCCGAATCGAGCTTAGACCAAAGTCGAGGCATCTTTCACAGCCGGCCCCATACCAGTGACCGACTTACAATAGAATCACGACTACAATAACGATGAGCGACGAGGTATTGCCGATCAATGTCGAGTTCAGGTATGTCTCATCACATCTAACAGCATGAGTGTGCCTGACCTTTTCTAGCGGTGGACTCGAGCTGCTTTTTGCCAACCAAAAGAAGTACTCTCTCGCGATTCCCAGTAAAGATGACTCTGGAGCACCGTCCAATGTAGCCTTTCTCGTAAAGTATCTTTGCGACAAAGTCATGAAAGACCCTAGGAAGGACATGTTCGTTCTCGAAGATACTGTGTGAGTTCGACCGAGAAGCAATGGCGAAATCTCTGACTCGTAAGATAGACGCCCAGGAATCTTAGTTCTCATCAACGAGGCAGACTGGGAGTTAGAGGGCGAAGATCAGTACGAGTTGCAGAAGAATGATCACATCATGTTCGTGTCCACATTACACGGAGGCTAGCTTTTGCGCAAGCAGCTAGGATATGGTCAACGAAGAACGGGTTCAAAGATGCAACATCCATCTAAAATGTGAGGTGTCGTCAAATGTTGAAGTAGTCAGTGGCATTCGGCGCGCACGTGATCACGCGAGAACGCGCGTTTGCTTGATCGTGTAACTCCATTTGCCAACCCTGCAACCCCTCCGTCTCCAACCACGCAAACAACACTACACACAGTCTTCTGGGAAGGTGTAAGCAATGCAATGGCGTCTTCAGATGACGATGAGGACCTCAAGTTGGCCATGGCGCTGTCCTTGCAGCAGTGCACTTCTGCCGCGCCCACAAGCAATGCGGTTGTTGACCTCACATCGGACAACGAAGGTGAGGACGACGATGACCTGAAGCGAGCTATAGCGCTATCTCTGCAAGAAAATGGACAATCTACAAATTCAGCAGAGCCAACAACTGCAATCACAGACCCCGCGCAGTCAGATTCCACTACCAAACGAACGGCAGAGCTAACTCAACAGACGGCGAACTTCTCGACAAGTACAAAGCCAAAACCCGAGGGAATCGTCTGGGATCGTAAAGCAATGGAAAAAGAGCGTCTCGCGCGACTTGAGAAGCGTAAGCGTAAGCGCAGTCTCTCTCCGGACCAGCCGTCCAAGCAACTGCCAAGAGTGTCAACACCTGTAGTGGAAGAAGGCAACGCTATGGATCCCAAGTCGCAGTCAAATTTGGTCTTGCAATACCCCAGAGGAGCGATCACGCGTACCTTTGCCACCAAGTTCCCTCGCACCGACGATATTACGATAGATGAGCTGCTGCAAGCGCCGATGATCAATATGGCAGTCATCAGCTCCTTTCAGTTTGACGCCGAGTGGCTGGGCCGCAAGCTTAGCCACACCAAGGTCAAGCAGGTCTGGGTTATGAACGCTAGGGATGCAGACACGCAGGCACGATGGAGAAGGGACCTGGAAGAGTGCGGCATTCCCAATCTTCGGATTCATTTTCCGCCAATGAACCCTGTTATGGGCAATGCGCACAGCAAGTACATGTTGCTCGCCGGTGAGAAGAAGTTGAGGGTTGTGGTATCTACAGCCAATATGGAACCAGAGTATTGGGGGGAGGTGAAGAACAACTGGCAGCCAGGCGTGCTGGAGAACTCGGTCTTTGTCATCGACCTGCCAAGGAGGTCTGATGGGGCTGTGGGAGAAAGAAAGGAGCTTCCGCGGTTTGGGGATGAGTTGATGCACTTCCTCGAGGCGCAGCAGCTCGATTCCAAAATCGTCAACAGCATACTCAAGTTTGATTTCTCTCAAACAAGCCATCTTTCCTTTGTTCATTCGATGTAAGTCACGTCACCAGCACGGTCGACGTTAGCTCACACATGGCAGTGGAGGTCCTTCTGACGTAGTGTCACACCCTACGGGACTTCCCAGCCTTACCAGAGCTATACAGGACCTCCAACTTGACAAGGTCAGATCTCTCGAACTTGACTATGCGGCTTCGTCCCTAGGCGCGATTGACGACACATTTCTCCAGCGCATCTACCTTGCCGCGCAAGGTCTGGAGTTTACCACCGGTTCCAAACTAGCAGCAAACGTTCGTCGTGATTTCCGTATCTACTACCCCACGGAAGAGACCATCAAGGCGAGCATTGGGGGCCCTGACTGCGCTGGGGTCATTTCCTTGCGTAAGGCGCACTTCAGCTCACCAAGTTTTCCTGTGACATGCCTTCGCGACCATGTGTCGACGCGTCAGGGCATGCTCTCACACGCCAAGCTGCTTTTCGCGCGTGGACGACAGGTGAGCCAGAAACCGTTCGCCTGGGTATATGTGGGCTCAGCGAACATGTCCGAGTCGGCGTGGGGTGCCCAGAAGGTGCTCAAGAGCGGGAAATTGGGCAAGGCAGTGTTGAGGAACTGGGAGTGCGGCGTCGTCGTGCCGGTACCACACGAGAAACTTGAAGGTCTCGATCTGAAAGAGGACGAGATTCCGCCGATGAGTGTGTTTGAAGGCACAATCGAGGTGCCTTTTCAGTTTCCAGGGGAGGCGTACAATGGTCGACAAGCGCATTTCTGGAACGCTTGACGGTCCTTGATGGAAGGACTGGCACGATGTGTTCGAGTGTAACAGTCTGTGGAGGTCTTCAGTTGGACGACGACGGACAGGTGTTCTGGTGTCGAACAAGCGCACAGGGGCATTGCTCGATGACGGAAAGTTCACGGAAAGTCAAAGGGGGTGTCATGCTGGGCTGGCGTGGAGTGTTTGGATAGCAGAGTGGCTCGTTCGTACAAGGATGACAGCTTGGCAGGACGAGAACGGGCGGTGTGAGCATGTATCCACCCAGGGTCCACGGCAGAGTATTTCTGAATTCCTGGGGAAGATATTGCAGGGCTGCACGAGTTGGCGGACCAATAATTACGGCGGACACACAAGCATTGGCGTCGGAGGGCGGCTGCTCCCATCGGCGTTTGCGGGCACCGACTTGAAAATAGAGTTAGAGCTGTGACGGGCCGTCCAAGGCACGTCTAAGCTGTCTTGTCATCAGGCAGACATTCAGTCACTAGCATGTGCATGCTACCATGACCCACTGCTCCCACCCCATCCAGCGTACTCGAGACCGTCGTGGTTGTGTAGCCGCCCATGCCCAACAACACGCCGGCCTCTGCACGCCGCACGCCCGCGGACGCGACTGCCTCCGCAGAGACGGCCTCGCAGCGCTTCCACGACTTTGAGCGACCCATCACTGCGCCCATCCACTCGTGGTTCACGTCGCCGGCGCGCTCGGCCCCCAACACGGCGCAGGCCAAGGAGCTGCCGCTGCACCTCATCCAACTCATCCTCACACACGTCAGTCGTAGACATGACCTCATGGCTCCATGCTGACATACTAACTCCCCCCAGCTCGACCATGTCGGCGACCTCGCGCGCATCACGCGCACCTCGCGCCTCTTCTACTACATGACCCTGCCGCGCCTCTACGAGCACGTCACCCTGCGCTCCCACGCCGAGATCCGCTACATCGACGGCCGGCCCGAGGGCTTTGGCGGCGGCAGCCCCTTCTCCTCGGGCCTGAACACGCTCGTATCGCGCACCTTCACCGACTACGTCCAGCTGTTCCGCGTCGTCGGCGAGTGGCGCGAGCATGATGTCGACGACTACAAGCAGGGCCGCGTGCCTGACAACAGCATGGTGCTGCAGATTGCCATGCGCGCCGCCCTCGACAAGATGAAGAACCTCAAGGCCTTTGCGTAGGTACATGGCGTCCGCGCGCTGAGAACACTGCTGATGTGCGGCAGCTGGGAACTGAACACCAAGCCGCTGAGCACCGTCTACCAGGGCCTCATGAACAAGCCCTCGCTCACCTCGCTCACCCTGCGCTGCCAGACGAACCGCATCCCGCGCCCCACCACCACCATACCCCCGCTGACGAACCTCAAGACCCTCGTCGTGTACGACATAGACCCCCTCTGCTACCCCGACGACATATCGCTGCTTCTGGCTGGCGCAGCCCATCTCGAGAACCTGAAGCTGCACTGGAGCCCGCGCATGCGCGACAACGGCGAGGAGTCGATCAACCTCATGTCCATGTTCTCTCAATGCATCGCCACCAGGACCACGTTGCCTATCCGCCGATTCGCCATGTACAACTTGTACTCGCGCTCCTTTGGCGACAGCAACGACACCCTCTTCAGCCCTGAGACCATGTCCGAGATCACCATCATCAACTCCCTGGGCTCCTCGGACCCCATGACCGTCTTCCTTGACGACACATGGCGACTCAAGCACAAGCACCCCGTCTCGCCGAATCTGAAAATGATGCGCATAGACACCATGGACAAGGCCGGCGTGCGCAATCTCTGGCAGTTCCGAGGCCTCGAGTACATCTACATAGTCAGCAACAAGAGGTCACGAGGGACACCCAAGTCAGACAGCACCGCCGCGACGCCCACTACACCTTCTGCCGCAACACCTGGCGTGACCAATGGAACCACGAGCGCAGTGGGCACGCCCAACATCAGCGAACACCAGTGCCGCGGCGTCGGCGGCGACTTTCTCGCTGCCGTGCAAGCCAACCACCGCGGCATGCGCCACCTCCTGCTCTCCGACCTGTGGCAGCTCACAGACGCCACACTGTACAAGGTCTGTCAAACGCTGCCCAACCTCGAACAACTCGGCTTCAGCTGCGCCATGCCACCGCTCGAATCTCTCCGGCAGATCATGACCCTCGTACCAAAAGTGTGGGCCATTCGCGTCCTCGTGCGGCCCGGCACCGAGCTGGCGGACAAAATCGACGCCACCGAAGAAATGCACGCGTTTGCCGTCGCGACCGAGCTCTGGCGCCCAGAGTACCTCAACCTGAAATACATCGGCATGGGCAGCCGCCACGTGTACAAGCTCGGCGGCGTCCTCTTCCCCCCGAAAAGCACAGACAGAGGCAAGCCCGGCGCCGAGGTGCCCGCAGGCCAGGAAAGCAGCTTCAACACGCGGCGCGGAGGGCCCATACGGCACATTGAGAAAGTGTCGCGCGAAAGCGTCAAGTGGATTGAGATCTGGGGCCTCGACACAACCGAATTCGACGTCAAGTTCCCATGAAGCACGCCCCTGCGGTTGCGGCTGCGGCTGCGGCTGCCCATCCCACCGATCGACGCGAGTGCGAGCCCGGAGCCGAGGAGCAGAAAAACGCATGTCCGCCACCGTCCGAGTCCGAGGTCCGCGGCGGGCGCAACCCCGCGAGCGCACCGCACCGCACCGCACCGCACCGCACCGAGCACCGCGCGACGGCTGGGCGACGACACCAGCGCAGAGCTCGGCGCTGCGAGCGCATGTCATATTAGACGTATTCCACTGCAGGCCTGAGGCGAGAGGTGTGTCCGCCCGGCACACACGTGGCCGTCTCGTGCCGGCGCACGGCTTACATGCAGTGCGTGGAGCGTGGAGCGTGGCTTGGGGCAGGGTGGTGGAGCATGGTATGGTATGGTATGGTATGGTGTGGTATGGTATAGTATAGTAAAGTAAAGTAATTGTACAACATGACAAGGCAGAAAGGGCGGGTGCCTGTTGTAGTAGTAATAAATGCACAGTACAGCACAGTACTGCACCCGATAATCCTTGACCGACCAGCATATAGGAGGCCTGATTCAGCCTATATATGAAGGGACATACAGTTCAACAACCACGTAAGATGTTAACGTTAAAATTTGATAATAATTTCCTGGCAAGCCTCTTCTGCCTACTGCTGTTATATCTTGTAGATGTATGGTTTTTTTGCAAAGTAGTAGGTGCTATGCCCCTTGCAACGGGTATGCGCCCCACAGACGCTGGTCGCTCGAGGATTATCAGGTGTACCGTGCCCATGCGCGTGCCGAACATCAACGCGTGCCGACCGCGATTTAACTAGGCAAAATCACAAAATTAGCACTTTTATATAACGTTTTAAAAGCTACTTTAAAGGCTGGTAGGAAGGCCTCCTTAATCTGCTTGGTGCCATACCGTGCCAAGCCACTGATCTCATCTCCATATGCCCGCTTCAAGGGCGAAAAACAACCCACATCAAGTGGCTGCAGCAGGTGCGAAGAGTGAGCAGGCATACAGAGAACAATAATCTTCTCCTCCTCGCAGTATTTGTGAAATTCATGTGAGTTGTGGCTCTCGTGGCCATCCACAATTAGCAGTCTGTGTGCACCCACACTACGTGCCTTTGTATGGGTATTAAAGTGCTTTAACCAGGCGAGACCAAGCTTATTTAACGTCCAGCCATTGGGACTGACCTCAATAACCCAGTCCCGGGGTAGATTGTGGAACCAGGAGGTAATAGGGACCTTGCCAGGGAAGATTAAGAAGGGTGGTAGAGCCCATCCCTTTGCGTTGACTCCTTGGATATCTGTAACCCACTCACGGTTCCCTGGCTGTATTCCCTTTGGGTTTCCTCGCTTTTCAGACCCTGTAAAGACCATTTGACCCTTGATTACCCCCATTATAAACCCTGTCTCATCAAAGTTGTATGTGTCTTCATCTGTGATGCCGTACTTGGCCTTAGTGTTGGCAAATAGCTCAAACCAGGGCGTTATAACGCGTGGGTCTTCGTTGAGGGCTCGCTGGCGATCGTATAGACGACTCCTTCGAAGCCTAACCTCAGGCGTACGCTTCTTGAAGTTGTCCACCCAGCACTTGCCAACAGGCTCTCCACCACGCTCTGCAAGCAGATCGTTGGCCACATCTCGCACCATATCCCTTGTAGCGCCTATCCCTCACTGGTCAAGGTCAAGTATACGTCGGACAAGCGCTTCCTCCTCTAGCTTGCTCAGTTTCTTTGAATTGGGCTCACGATCGCGTCGAGGGAGGGCTCCTTGGCGTCGTCGTTGGAGGGTAGTTCGAGGCACGCTGAAGGCTGCAACAACGCGTCTTTCGCTCTCGTCGCGATCTTCAATTGTAGCTTGGATAGCAAGCTGTAATGTGCCTTCAGTGTAGGACAGTTGCGCGTTGCGTTGTGGTGGCATTGTGGCATAAGCCAAGTTTAGGGTACATTTTGCGAAGTTGGCCCGCTCGCTTATATTGGCCCGCTCGCTTATAAACTACGTTAGCTATATTTTAAGAAACTTTATAACGTACTCCACAAGCGAGCCGGTCACCCAAGCGAGCCGGTCACTTTTGCCAAGACTACACCAACACCACAACTACTTTGCAGTATTACAGCACACAACAACAATATATCACACTGCACAGTATATTGCACTAATCTACAGTACTCTGCGCATCTTTACTGCATGTTCGCGCGTTGTGCCCTGTCTCGCCACATGTGCCACAGCGCCTTGAAGACTGAGTGCTCCTATCAACACGCGACCTCTTCTTTGCCTTCTTCCCATCACTACGGGCCTCAAACTCCTTTAGAGTAGTCAGCCGCACTCCCTTACCAAACTTTAGTGTCCCATTACGCTGGATTTGCTTTCTTTTGTGCGATTTACGACGTGTGGCGGCCTCGTTGGCTACCTGTAGGTCAGCGACCTGGTTGCGCACCAAAACCAGTGAATGCGCCATCAGCTCTGCGCCTTTGGTGAGCTGATTAAGGGCGTCAACCATTGACGTTGGTGAGCTATCAGCGTGTCTCTCAATCTTCTCTCGAATCAGCTTCGATTGAGACCCAAATTCCAGAGTGTTGCTTGGTGTTTTAGACTCCCACGTACTGTTGTCCACAGTAGGTGGCGTTGGCGTGCGCAGCCGTACTTCAAGCTTCGATATCACAGCCTCTGGGTCAAGTGGGACCAGGCCGGCACCTCTGAATCCTCCCTGGATGTTGCTCTCTGTGATTGAGGCGTCAAAAGCCGCTTTGAAGCACGGCAAGAACTCAAGTTTGGTGATGCGAGTGATCTTGCTCCGCATCAGCCGCTCGGCTTGGCGGCCATAGGCCTTCTTCAACGGGGCAAAACACCCTACATCAAGTGGCTGCAGCAGGTGCGACGAGTGTGGAGGCATGCACAGAGTGATAATCTTGTGCTCCTCAGAGTACTGGTGGAATTCAACTGAGTTGTGGCTCTCGTGGCCGTCCAGAATGAGCAGCCGATGGCTGCCAACAGTGCGCGCCTTTGTGTGCTCATCAAAGTGCTTCAACCACTTGACTCCAAGCTCGTTGTTGGTCCAGCCGTTGTCAGAGACATTGAGAACCCAGTCGTCAGGTATACTAGGCTCCTTGTACCAGGCAGAGAGGTGGTACTTGCCAGAGAAGATGATGAAGGGTGGGATAGACCAGCCCTTCGCGTTGACACCCTGGATGACGCTGGTCCACTCTCGGTCGCCCTGCTGTACTGTCTTTGGTCTCCCTCGACGCTCAGAGCCTGTGACAACAACTCCTGTTGATATAACGCCCATCATAAAGCCAGACTCGTCAAAGTTGTGGGTGTCTTCATCTAGGATACCATACTTGGCTTTGGTATTCTCTACCAACTGGAACCAGTCCCCAATAACCTTAGGATCCTCACACAGGGCTCTCTTGTAGTCATACTTGCGATTGAACTTGATTTTGAGCTCTGGCCGACGTTTGACAAAGTTGGCAGCCCAGTTCTTGCCAACAGGGGTCTGGTGGCGCTCCGCAAGCAGAGAATTGGCCATATCCTCCACATCAGCAAGCCGGGGCGAGTATCCTCGGTCGTCTAGCTTCAATACATGCTGGACTATCACCTCCTCCTCAGTACTAGCTAGTTTAGTCATGTTGGGCTTGCAATCGCGTCGTGAAGTAGTTCCAGCAAGTCGGTCACTAAGGGTGCTTTGAGACACGTTGTAGATTGCTGCAGCGCGTCGCTGGAGAGTGTCGCGTCTTGTTGAATAGCCTGTAAGGCAAGCTGTATATCTGCCTCGTTTAAAGGCTTTTTTGTGTTATTGCGTTGAGACATTGTAGGTAGAGTAAAGTTTGACGTGGTCTTGGCAAAAGTGACCGGCTCGCTTGGGTGACCGGCTCGCTTGTGGAGTACGTTAATTCTCTATAACGTGGTTCACCAGCGAGCGGGCCACCCCACCGAGTGGGCCAGCAAACCACACCAAAGCGCCTACGCAGCGACGTAGCGCAACACCACAACAAATTACTGTACTGTACATAATAGCGTAATATTATTCAGAAGCGTCGCTATCATCTACGTCCTCTATTTCTACCTTGCAGGTGCGGGAGTTATGCCCAACCTCGCTGCAACGGCCGCAGCGTCTCTCTGCGCGCACCCTCTTCGCAGGCGTCTCGCCCTCCTCACGACTACCACCCTCCTTTTCAGCAATCAGGTCAGATACCTCACCAACTGTAAGAGTCTCCTCTGCGCGAATATACCGCCTTTTACGGGTTTTGCGCTTTGTAAGCGTATCAACAGCGTCTCGAAGGCGGCCTATTTCCTCCTGCACCAACACCATATTATAAGCTATCTGCTGAGCGCCTTTACTTAGCTGCTTGACCTGCTCATCTAATGAACAACAACCCAGTTGCGAGGTAGACCAGTGAACCAGGAGGAGATAAGGACCTTGCCTGCAAAGATGAGGAAGGGTGGGATAATGCGCCCCGTCGCAGCGACGCCTTGGACCAGGGTAACCCACACGCGATCGCCAGGCTGTAGTTTCTTCTGTTTCCCAGGTTTCTCTGAGCCTGTAACAACAAGCTGAGAGGATATCTTGCCCATCATGAAGCCAGACTCATCAAAGTTCCAGGTGTCCTCATCTACGATACCATACTTCGCCTTCATCGATTGAACCAGGCTGAACCAGGGCCGGATAACCGCTGGGTCTTCGCAGGCAGCTCGCTGGCGATGGTACGGACGACTCCATCGCGTGCGCAGCTCAGGTGTACGCGCGATAAACCTATCAACCCAGTTCTTGCCTGTAGGCTTCCCGCCACGCTCTCGCAGCAGTCTATCAGCCATAGCTCGTACGTGTAGCTTCGAGGGCGGTACGCCACGTAGACTCTCGTCAAGTATCCGCTGTATAATCACCTCCTCTTCTAGCTTTGTAAGGCGCTTTGAATTCGGCTCGCAATCGCGTCGATAGCGTTTCCCGTCGCGTCGGTGTTGCACAGTTGTTCGAGGGACGTTGTAGATAGCTGCAGCGCGTCTTCACTTTGGAACTGGGTTGATTGGATATCAGAGATAGCAAGCTGTATATCAGCTTCAGTATAGGTTCTGGGAGCTTTGCGTTGTTGCGACATTACGTGTTGTTGTCGCGAAGGCGCTTTGGTGGGGTTTGCTGGCCCACTCGGTGGGGTGGCCCGCTCGCTGGTGAACCACGTTAACTTTAGTATTAGAAGTTTTTCTATAACTAGACTCTAGAGGTAGATATTCTCTATATAAAAGTGCTAATTTTGTGATTTTGCTGCCGGGACACAGCTCTGCCCACCGTGCCACGCAAGCCTAAAAAGGTAGCAATGCTCACATAGATAGTGAGCTTGTGGACAGAACAGTGCTTATTGCCAACTAGGTTAGAGGTGGACGTTGCCACTTGCCAGGTAGCCTCTCTGGGCCTGACATTTGCCCAGGCGCATAGTACTCTGCGACGCGCTTCTCGCTGCTCGGCCCCGCGGCCACAGACCCCGGGCCGTCCGAACCCTGCCCCTGCACACCCTGCACGCTCTGCACGCCCTGCTGCGGCGGCAGCGGCGAGACGCCATGGCCTGCGCCGTCGGGCAGCTGATAGTACAGGGCGTGCCATGTGCCCGATTGCGGTCCCGAATTCCCCATGACGGCGCCGGTGCGGACGATTTTCTCGACGATGCCGGCGGCGATTTTCTCCGCGTCCTGGCTGACTTTGGCGCGGCGGTGCTTGTGGCAGTCGACGCAGGCCCAAACGAACAGGGCAAAGTGCAGCACCAGGCCCAGGAACTGGCATACCACGCCCGTCAGCTCGATGCGGGCGCGCGCCGGCTTGGCGTGCCACAGGGCGTTGACGTAGGCGTCCATTTCGGCGCACGAGGTGAAGGGGTTGGAGGTGTAGTAGGAGGTGTAGGAGGATGTGGACGAGGTTGTCGAGTTGCAGGTGCGCGGGTACGTGATGGAGGAGGAGGAGGAGGAGGAGCTGTCTTGTTCCCAGGTCCATGTGTTGTTGGGCTGGAGCACGTAGAAGCCGTATCTGCTGTCCCACCCGGAGTCGTAGCCAAGTGTGCCGTACTCGCCCCATTGCAGCAGGTTGACTAGCGCGACCATGGTGAAGAGCGCCGTGACGAGGAATCCGAGCCACAGGAGGAGATCCATGGTGACGCGGACGCCGGGGTGTACGGGGCGCTTGCGGGTGAGGAACAGCGCGACGCATAGAACGCACCAGATTACCGAGATGGAGAGCGTGATTAGGCCCCAGGGAAGTGACCAGGTACTGTCGTAGCCGTAGTCGTAGCCTGAGCGGAACTCGTTGGCGGTGCTGACGGCCCAGGCTATGCAGCCAATACCGATCAGGCCCATGATAATCAGGATAACGGTGAGGGCGATTTTGAATTTCCAGAGACGGTCGGCGGCGTTGAGCTTTTCGTTGTAGGTTTGAGGTTCGGGATTGGCCGAGGTGCCTTGGGTGGCTTCAATTTGCGCGGGTGCTGTCGATGGGGGTGTCATCATGGGCGCGGTTGGTCGAGGGGCGGTCATGGCCGCCGCAGGTTGCGTGGGCATGTTGGTGGTATACGCCGGGTGCGATTCGGGTACTGCAGTCGTGTGTCCCGTGGGTGAGGTTGTTGTAATTTGCGGCGCCTGAGGCGCGATTTGAGATGTAGACATTATGTATCAAGACGTAGAGTAAAGCGAATGGCTGCGCGAAAGTCGCGTAAAGTTGGAGAACGAGCGTCAGTAAAGAGGAACAGGGAGAAGAAGAGAGAAATTTGCACGAGAACTGGCGCTCCTTTGTTGCTTTGCCGCCGGACGGGCGCGATGGTTGCCTAACGCTAGATGTGGATTTGGCGATGGATAACTTTAATTTACCGCCACATCTCGAGGTTATCCAGACCTCACCAGCCACCCCAATGATCAGTAAGCTCTATCGGTTCTGAATGTAGCTGCAACTCTCGTATCGAGGTAAGCGAGCTTGTCTCGTTCGATGACTGATCTGACAGCTCGTGTATCGCTCGCGTGCTGGAAGGAGATTTTGCATCAGGTCCTGAGATGCGCATGTCTGGGATGGTGGCATGTTCGCTGCAAGCCATAGTCAGTTCTCGGCTACCCGTGCGCAGTTGCCTAGATGAGCTCAGGTGGGCGAGTCTTGTCACAGATCTCACCGCATCTGGTATTCATCTAGCGCCATTCCCTTTGCAATCTTCTTGATGAGCGCCTTTTTCAAGAACTGCTCACGAGCGAGACTGCGGGTTTGCTGTGATTGATTAGCATACTGCACTTCATCTTCATCCATGCCACGTACCTTGACGAACACATCTGCAGTGATTCGCCCCTTGTCAAGCGCTCTGGCCAGCACAAACAGAGCATCCGCAATGCCTCGCTCCTCAGCCGCGAGCGTGTATAGCTGCTGGCCTACTACTGTAGGCGCCACGAGCACATCGTCAACGTCTGGTGCCTGCCTCCTCCGCGCATCCTCCATGGCGCGATCCGCTTCGAGCATTGCACCTTTCAAAATCTGCTCATTGGAAGCGAGCGCAGCGTCCAGTTGCTGCAACTCTCCCAGCTCAGCTTGCAGCCGTGCGTATGCGATTTGCAGTGCCTGCTGTTGCGCGCGAAGAGGCGCCACTGCAGCCTGGTTCGAGGCTACTATTTGGCGTGTTTGCGAGACGAGCGCCTGACTCAGTGCTGTAAGAAGGGCATCTTTCTGTGGGTTCGGCGGTACGGGGGGTACCGGGAGCGCTTGGTTTCCTTGTTGCGATGGCAGAGTGACCTCGAGCGAATCGTCCAAGAGGTTGACGGGGGCTGCCTTGGGTGGTGGGGCTTGTTGCCGGGGTGGCTGTTGGAACTGCTGGTATTGCTGTTGGTGTGGCTGCGGATACTGTTGCGGGGGTGGTCGATATTGCTGCTGCGGTTGACCGTACTGCTGCGGTGCACTATGTTGAGCAGAATGCTGTGGCAATGGTGCGCCATTCGTAGGTGGGAGCTGTGAAGGCGGTGGCGCTGCATAGCCCGAAGGCTGTCGTTGTCCCTGGGGCGTGATAGGACTGACAGGACTTCCGAGGCCGTAAGGAGCGGTTTGGAAGCCTGGTGCCTGTACCTGTGGCCGCGAGTGGCTCGACACAGGTGTTGCTGGACTTACGTCGTAGCTACCCTGTCGCTGTGGGATGCCCTGCGGCTGTGGAGGCCCTTGCTGCCAGTTCGGCGGGGCACCGTAGCTGTTCCTCTGTGACTGCTGGTGTTGTTGCTGCGGTGGATGTGGCGGCAGTGGAGGAGGCTGTGCGTATCGATCGGGATGTGGCGGAGGAGTCGGTCTGTTCTGCTCGTGTGGCTTGGGCGGTTTCGGGGGAGGGACAGGTGGGTCACGAGAAGGCCCCGGTGACGCTGAGGGCCCTGGTGTGCCGTGCATCGAGCGCCGATACTCTGCAGGTGGTGGAGGAACCGGCGGTGGGCCCTGTTGCGCGGGCGCATTTTGCTGGGGCTGTGGTTGCCTGGACCGCACGGGAGGCTCTTTTGCAAAGACACCTCGCAGCACTGCAAGAAAGTCGAACAGCGTAGACTTCTGTCGTCGAGTCAGCGAGAGACTCCGACCGTACCAGTCGATGCCGTGCATGGCACGCAGTACTCACATCCCAATACTTGGCCCATTGCGCCAGGTATGGATGATACACCCTCCCATCGCCGCTCACGTGCTGGCCAGGTCGCACGAGCATGTCCCGGTCCGGCTTGATGTACACAATGGGCGGTTCGCGCGGATAGGCGTACGGCACCCATACTGCAACCGGGAAGCCGTAAGTTGCGCCCCGGAAGCTGACTGGCAGGGTCCCGCTGAGGTTGAGCAGTAGATTCGAAGCTCCATTCTCGTATGCTGCGGCGGTCAGCTGGTGTGCGCTGCACGTTGAAGTATAGGGTGGTGTTGCGCGTCGGCTTACGTACTGTACACGTCGGTGCGCACCGAGAGGGACGGGTAGTGGGAGAGGGCCTCGGTGGCATCGTGATATGTGCGATTGACGTCGGTGTAATTCTAGATGTGGTCAGCAGTCAGCTGTGCGATTATGGTGAGTAGCCTACGCTGGTCAGGACGCTGTACAGCCAGTTGAGCGTCGTCTCCGGTACGGCCATGCTGCAGTTGGACGTCTGGCGGGGAAGCCTGGAGCTCGAGCTCCGCCGAACACGACGTTGGATCCTAGCAACGCGCCAAGGTCGCCGCTTCGTTTGCAAATGCTTGACCCTGGACCTTGTTGCCGTCGAAATGGCATGTGAGATGCTTGAATTCAAAGATTGGTCTACAGAGGGGTAGCACCGTGTCTGTACCAAGGTTCTGCGGTTCGAGTACCGCAACACCGCACCTCTTGAGCGCTCAAGACGAGCATGCGTCAATCTGGCAGGGCCAATCACCTGGGAATGCAATTTACAAGTACTAGCTATGTCTTCATTCGTTGCGCCTCAGCGAGCATGTGCTTCGACCTATCGTATAAACCAATGCGCCCCCTATTTTACAAGAATCCTCCGGGTATCCTCACCCGCTCAGTGCTGGCTCCACTCGATCGTGTTGAGATCGACACCTTCCTGCACCAGCTCCCACAGTGGGCTAAGCTCGCGGAGGAAAGTCACGCGCTCCTTGACGGCCTTCAACACGTAGTCAATCTCAGCATCTGTGGTGAACCGGCCAATGCCGAAGCGAATACTGCTGTGTGCACTTTCGTCACTGCTGCCAAGGGCGCGGAGAACATAGCTGGGCTCCAGAGAGGCTGATGTGCAAGCACTGCCTGACGAGAGTGCAATGTCCTTTAGCGCCATAAGCAGAGACTCGCCCTCAACGTAGGCAAAAGAAACGTTGACACATCCGGGATAGTGTCGCTCGCGATCGCCGTTCAATGTAGTGTGCTCCATGGAGAGAAGACCTTCGAGGAGGCGGTTCGACAAAGCTGTGATGCGCTTGGTGTCGTACTAGCGCGCGTTAGTGTTGGCATCATCGACAGGTCAAGAATACGTACCTCCATCTCTTCTTTGCAGATACGTGCCGCCTCGCCAAAGCCAATCGCAAGAGGGGGTGCCAGTGTTCCACTTCGCAGACCACGCTCCTGTCCTCCTCCGCTGATGATGGGGTCGAGTCTGACCCTCGGCCTTCTGCGTACGTAGCAGGCACCAATACCCTTGGGTCCGTAGATCTTGTGTCCGGAGATGGACATCAAGTCGACGTTCATCTTGTTGACGTCGATGGGGATCTTGCCAACCGCTTGCGCAGCATCTGTGTGAAAGAAGATGTTCTTGGACCTGCACAGCTTGCCAATCTCCTCCATTGGCTGCACAACACCGATCTCGTTGTTGACGGTCATAATACTGACGAGCAGAGTCTCGGGGCGCATGGCCGCCTCCAGCTGTGCCATGTCCACCAGGCCGTTGCTCTGCACGGGCAGGTACGTGACGGAGAAGCCCTCATCCTGCAAATGCCTGCAGCTGTCCAAGACGCACTTGTGCTCGGTCTGTGCGGTGATGATGTGGTTCTTCTTGCCGGAGCGCTTGAAGAAGCGGGCTACGCCCTTGATGCTCATGTTGTTGCTCTCGGTGGCGCCGCTGGTGAAGATGATCTCCTTGGCGTCGGCGCCGATGAGGTTGGCAATGTGTTCGCGGGCATCCTCGACAGCCTTGTCCGTCTCCCAGCCGTAAGCGTGCGTGCGCGAGTGCGGGTTGCCGTACAGACCGGTCATGAAGGGCAGCTGGGCGTCGACTACGCGGGGGTCCATGGGGGTGGTGGCTTGCATGTCGAGGTAGATGGGGCGCGATCCCTGGTCCATGACTGTGGCTTGCTTCAAGATTCCTGGTGTCGTCAGTATCACGCCGTGCGGGCGGGGTGACGGCACTCACCAGCCGTTGGGCTCATCATGGCGTCGGCGGATATGCCAGTCGTTGGCATGGTTGCGTCCGCTGCATGCTCTCCCTTCTGGTTCAGGAAGGCCTTCTTCTCGGCCTGGATCGTGGTGTCGACGTTGACCGTGGCGTTGTTGGACTTTGTCTCGGAGACATAGTGGCGGCGAGTGGCAGCGGCGGCGAGGGATGTGCGGGCGAAGGCGGATGCCGGGTATCTTCTCGAGGCAATGCGGAGGGCCTGCCTCGCAATCGTGGGGGCCATGTTCGACATGGTGGTGATGGTTGCGTGGTGGTGGGCCGGAGATAGAGGTGCGACTTTGCCATGACCGAAGCGGAGGCATTCGGAGGGTTGCATCGCCCGGGCCGCGCGCAGTCGATGCCACATGCGCATGGTGTGGCTTAGCGCTGCTCTGAACGTCATAGTCGAGAGCGACAAAGACCCGCCAGAGCAACCCACAGCCCACAGCCCACCAACCGCCTGCGCCATAACTTGCCCACTCTCCTCTCCGCGCTGCCCGTCCCGGCGACTAGACGCTCCCGACGTGCTGCGACCCCCCCGACGGTGCATCGACTGCAGACGACCTCGCACACTCGCCCACAATGAGTTGGAAGGGCTTGACCAAGGGTGTCACTAGGGTATCGCCGGACCTGCTCCCCCAAGTCAGGCCGCAACACGACTGACAGGACCCCTAGGCGCCACAGACAATCAAGCAGCGCCTCAACATCGTACGTCCCCGCGACCCGAGCTGCACCCCCGCGCGCGAGCAATGCGCCCGCCTCCGCAGACGCACCGCCATGTGCTAACCGCCGCATGCAGGGCGAAATTACCAAGGATGCCATCTACATCGACGCCGAGCGCCGCTTTGCCGAGCTCGAGAAGGAGACCAAGAAGCTGCACGAGGAGTCGAAGAAGTAGGCCGCCCATGGACAACTTGGATCCGCGTGAGCTGGACTGACGTGCGCAGGTACTTCGAGGCCATCAACGGTGCGCGTGACTGACCTGATCCTCGCGATGCCTCTAACACATCCCCTGCAGGCATGCTCTCCCACCAGATCGAGTTCTCCAAAGCCATAGCCGAGATCTACAAGCCCATCTCCGGACGAATGTCGGACCCCACCTCGTTCCACGACGAGGGCAATACGGCCGGCATCGAGGCCTGCGAAGAGTACGAAAAGGTCGTCCAGGAGCTGCAGGAGACGCTGAAGCCCGAGCTGGAGATGATTGAGTCGCGCGTCATCTCGCCCGCAAACCAGCTGCTCGAGATCATCAAAGCCGTGCGCAAGCTGGGCGCCAAGCGCGACCACAAGCAGCTCGACTACGACCGCCACCGCACAACGCTCAAGAAGCTGCAGGACAAGAAGGACAAGACGCTCAAGGACGAAAAGGCCATGTACCGCGCCGAAAACGACGTAGAGCAAGCGACACAGGACTACAACTACTTCAACGACCTGCTCAAGGATGAGCTCCCCAAGCTCTTCGCCCTCGAGCGCGAGTTCATCCAGCCGCTATTCCAATCCTTCTACTACATGCAGCTCAACGTCTTCTACACGCTGCACGAGCGCATGCAGCGGCTCGACATTGGCTACTTCGACCTCGAGCTGGACATCGAAGCCGCGTACGAGAAGAAGCGCGGCGACACGCAAGCCGAAGCCGAAAAGCTCTCCATGGTTAAATTCAAAACAACAGGCGGCCGCACCGCACCCGGCGCACGCCCGGGCCAATCCAAATACGCCGCCAAAGCCCTCGAAGCAAAAACAGGCCGCGCCTCCCTCTCCACCGACGACGCCGACGCCCCACCCCCCTACAGCCCCGGCGGCACCGCCGGCGCAGCGCTGGCCGTCAAATCCCCCCCCCTCTCGCAAGGCCCATGGAACTCCACGGCGAAAGCCAAAGGCGCGGCCCCGCCGCCACCAAAACCCAAGCCGTCGCGCCTCAGCGGCCTGCCCGCGCCAGAGACATGCACGGCGCTGTTCGACTTCGAGGCGCAGTCGGAGGGTGATTTGAGTTTCCTGGCCGGCGACGCGATTGAGATCATCACGCGCACGCAGAGCGAGAATGAGTGGTGGACGGGCCGCGTGAGGGGGAGGCAGGGACAGTTTCCTGGTATGTTGCTGATTGATGCCCTGGTGTGACTACTGTGTTTTGGTGGAGTGCTAACGCGGGCAGGGAATTATGTCAGGCTGAATTAGTCGCGGTGACTTGACGTGACGTGAAATAGGATACGTGAGGTGGGATTTTGGTTGTTTGCGCCAGAGCGCAGTAGACAGATTCGTTGTGCTATAAGGCTATTGTTGTGCTAGACTGCATTGCGTATATAGTACTCTTCAGACTAAATATTAATACACGTCTACCCACATTATGGCTTCACATTCTGCAAGCATATTTAAAACAAGATCCGTCATGGGAAAGTGAAGATTGCTATCTACCTAGACAAGCTATTGTCATAGTCGTTCGTCATGGCCGACGAGGTAATGCAGATAGCGCGACCAAATCACCAACCAGATGGTCAGATATGCTGCTAGCCATAGCCCGGTGTGAACGCCAAAAGAATGAAACAGATAGGACCGGCAACGCCCATGCCAACCGGGCCACAGTGCCGCGAGAACGTCGTGCTGCCCGACAGCGGAGATGATGCAAATCTGCCGTGCAGTCATGAGCAACCTACAACGAAATCACTTGTGAGACCAGTCATAGCCAATCTCCGAACGCTTCGTCACCTCGCCAGGCGACGGGTCACTGCAGACCGGGCCCCAGACCTGCGCCTCGAACTGGCCGGCTGCAATATTATTGCCGGCATAGTCGTAGTCTACCCCAGTCAGTCACAATCAATCCCTCACACATCGTCACTCACAGCAGTAGAAGCGGCCGGGCCAATCGACCTGATCCGGGTTGCAGTTTCCAAGAGCACAGCCGACGCGAGAAGTGTTGCGCCACACCAACTGCGTGAAGTGGCCCCAGGCATCGTCATAGTGAGGCTGGTTGTACGGGTATTTGGTCTCCTCCTCGTGCCAGCCGTGCGTGGCAGTGCGGGCGAACTCGACCCAGTCATCATAGCTGGAGGGCGCCGGCTTCTGGGAGGAGAGGTTGCTGCCAGAACGCATCTGTGCATGTCAGCAAGATCACATCCACCGACAGCTCAGAGTTTGACTCACGTGCTCGGGCAAGTAGCTGCACTCGGAGATGTCGGCGCGAGCAGCATCGGCAAGGCCCTGGTCCCAGACCAGGTCTTGAGCGCAGTGGAGGCGACGCCAATACCAGTGAGCCCGCATCACAGCACTGATGAAGTTGGGGTCATCCGCGTGAGGAGCGTCATCGTTCACGAGGTCGCGGGGCTTGACCTCGTGAGAGGGTGCAGCAACCGCAGTGGCAGCCAGCAGAGTGGCGAGTGTAGCGAAAGGCTTCATGTTGATGTCGTTCACTGGAAGGAACGACCAGGTTGTAGAGATGAGTTTGGAGAGAGCTCAGGTTGTAGGCGAGTTGGTGCAGTCGATCGAGGATGTTGTGCACTCAGGTAGCGAGTCAAAGGAGTGGCAGGCGTGTAAAGAGCGTGGAGGATCAAAGATAGAGAAGGAGTGGAGTGAGAGCGGCGGTGTGTTTATATGGTGAGTGGCCTGTGTCCTGGGGTAATATTGACAGCGTGCGGTCGAGACGCGCCTGCTACCTTCACTTGTCCGCTGAGCTGTGCGCATATCCGTGAATCAGGCCACTGCCGTAGAGCGGGAAAGAAAGACGGTGCACGCAGACAGGCTGCATCGTGATTAGGAGCAACTGCAGTGAAGCCAGACGCAATGACTGCGAAGATGAGTCCTGCGAAGCATCGAATGAACGGTCTTCGTTACCCGACTTGTGTCGCGGCAATCTCGTTCCTGTTGATGACTAGCTCGTTTGTTCCCATGCTCCCTTCGTCGAGAGACACGAACGGAGTGTCACGTAGCGCCTGGTGAGGGCGCCTGCAAATGGGCGTCACCCACGCCGAACAGCACAGCCAACGCCCGTGAAAGGTATGGCTGTCACTTCTGAAGAAGCGAGGCAATTCACAAGCAGCAAATGACTGAACACTGAGGAAATTCGAAGCGCGATTTCAAGTTCAACAAGACGAACAACAAACAACAAAATGACTTGAGACGGGTGCAATGTGAAATGGAGTTAAATCGTGACAAAAGAGTGCTTGCATCTGAAGGAGGTGTTTACGGCAAGCAGAAAGCTTGTTACTACTCACAGTCGGTGACGGCCCACGCGCAAAGGACCACAAGTTGCCAACATTCAGGCTTGTCCTTCCAATAGCTCCAAGCGCAACTTATTCCAGCACGGTGACCTCCTGCTGCCTTTGTTTTGTCCAACGAGTCAAAAGCCCTTGTCCGCTTATCATGGGGCTTCAGAATGCCCTCCTCATAACAGTCGTTCTGGTCCCAATTCAGCATGAGCTCCGATGGTGACATGATGCCCCTCAGACCCCGCTGGTGCAACATGGGCACCCTATGCGAGTGTTTGTGCTGCCAGATCGACTTGCCGTCCAGGATTCCAAGGCTACCATGGACCGGGCATCGGTCATGCCGCGATAACGGCCAGGGTAGTATGGTAGTAGTAAAGCATACACGCGGTAAGCTGCATGGTCGCTCTGAAACGATCAGCTCTTGCACAAGCAGCTGTCGATGCAGGAATGGTGTTCAGCCCTCCTTCAAGCGTTTTGCTGGTCGACCGATCAGAGAGTCATCTGGGAGTCCACTCCTCTTTGTGCCTGGCAAACTAGACGCGCGAATGTCATTGTCCTCTTGACTGACTCTGCGGACAGGATACTTGATCTTGGAGTCTTCGAAGCAGCTCTCTGACGGCTTGCCATGTACGGAGAAGTACGGATGCTCAAGCGCCTTCTCAGCTGTCAGGCGTTTGAGTGGGTCATACTCGAGCAATTGCTTCAGCAGAGACAGGCCTTCCTGTCCAGGTGACTCCGGTCCAGTGCCAACAGGGTAGTGGTTGTTGTTCAGGGTCTGGTGATACCATCGTTCCAGCCCATCACCCTGGGGACGGGGATAGCGCGCAGCGTTACCAGCAAGGAGCGAAGTAAGCTGAGGGTACTCAGGCATGGACGTCAGCAGTGGCCAACGGTCCTTGCTCGGCATGCCCATGATCTCGATAATCTTCTGCATCTGGTTCCGTTGAAAGGGCACAGTCTTTTTGTTATCCATTTTCGCTTCCTCTCCCTTGAAGATGGGCCGCAGCGACAACAACTCGGCGAAGATACACCCCACAGCCCATAGATCGACAGCGGGCGTATAGTGGCGGCTGCCGAGTAGTAGTTCTGGTGCTCGATACCAGATTGTGACGACGACCTTGTCACCAGAGAACAATGACTGGAGTGGTTTGTGGAAGAGACGAGCGAGACCCAAGTCACCAATCTTGACCTTGCCAGAGCTTGTCACCATGATGTTGGCAGGCTTTAGATCACGGTGCATGACCCAGTTGCGATGTAGATAGACAAGCCCCTGCAAGAGCTGGTACAGAATCGACTTGATGGTCCGCGCAGGTATCGCTTGGCGTTGCGGCTGGTTATGGTGGTGAATGATCTGCAACAGGTCGTGCTCTGCATACTCGAAGACGATGAAGATGCATTTGTCTTCCAGGATAATCTCCGACGTGTGCACAACATTTGGGTGTGCCAACTCAGTGCAGAGGGCCATTTCCCTTATGGCGGACTGTGATATGCCAGAATACTGGAGCTCGCCTTCCTTGTCCGGCTTGAACCTGGCTTGTCAGTAACGCTAGGATGGAGTCTCACAAAGCTTACTTCTTGATGGCAAATTCTCCAGTGCGGCCATTTTTGCCTTCTGCCTTGTAGACGCGTCCATAGGTACCGCTGCTGATGAAGCCTACGATCTTGTAACGCTCGTGGATCCGCTTCTTGGAGCTGTATCCTGCGAACATTTGGGAGTCTTCAACGCCTGCTCATATGCCAGTTCAGCATCCCATCCAAACTGTCAAGATTCGCAACCCAAGAATTGATGGAATATGCCGGTAACAACGGTGTGAGATGGGTGAGATGAGGGGACGTGGACAACAAGGCTGACGGAAGGAAAACCAAGCGAACAGGCGCGGCAGTGACGACCAGCAAAGCAAGCGCTAGACAAGGCAAATCCAGACAAGAATAGTAAGGAGGCGGGTAAAGAGATGCAGACACGACAAGGTACCAGAGTCACACTAAATTTGGCGGGAGACAGAAGGACTACGGACCGTTGAAGGCTCTCGCCACGCTACTGCGGAGCGCGGCTCGGACGGTGGATGCAGCAGAAGGTGGGCCACCCGAAGATGGGGGATTCGAAGGTTCGCTCATGCTGCGTCTCGTCTAAATGTCTCCACGTCGGCAGAAGGCACATACGCACATACGCGCATACGCGCATACGGCGTTTGGCGAACGCGCGCTCCGTGGGCGACGCTGGCGATCTCTCGGGCCGCGCACGACGCGGTGTGCGGATGCGTGCAGCTTGAGGAGTGGGTCGGTCAATTTTGAGGCTGCGATGCTGACCGAGATATAACGTGGATGTCAATATAAAAAGTACGGAGCCATTCAGGTTTGAAGCTGTGCTATTATCTAGAACCATAGACGTAGCTGGAGAGCTCTCCCCGCAGAGCCGCAACATGTGAACCCGTCGCCCAAGCTCCCATGACCAACCACCACCGTGAACCCCACACGCCATCTCGACCTGTGCCACACAGTCTCGTCGTGGTCCTGGTGGTTCACTGATCTCTGTCTTTGGTGTGATTGTAGCAGGGGCATCTTCCGCGTCTCCTTAGATACTCTCCGCGGCTCAGCAAACAGGTATGTGTCCGTCCCACGTGCGGTCACGATGTCGTACCCTGGCATGTGAGGCTGACGAACATAAACAACAGTGCAGACGCCCAAACAGCTCCAGTAGCTCACTAAAACGCGTAGACACACACGATGAGCCCGCGATCATGGTTCGGCGACCTCACGGGGTACTTTGTGTACATGCTGCTCATTGCGACCCTGGGCCCCCTGTTGTTCGGCTTCCATCTGGTATGTGATGCCCACGGCACAGCACAGCACAGCACAGCTAACAAGCCAGTCTGAACTCAACGCGCCCGAAGATGTCATCCGCTGCAAGAAGAAGTCCATCACCTCCACCGAAGTCACCGCGACGACTGCTCCCAACCTGCCACAATGCATCGAGATGAGCCCCACGCAATGGGGCGTCGTGGGCTCCATGTACACGCTCGGAGGCCTCTTGGGCGCGCTGTCAGCAGCACCACTGGCCGGCAAGTACGGTCGTCTCCGGGCCATGCAGATCACGACACTGTTCTTCACCATCGGCCCCGTCTTCGAAGCCTTTTCGCCCAGCATCGCCGTCATGGCCTTTGGCAGACTGGTGTCTGGCGTCGGCGCAGGAGCAGCCGTGGTCATTGTGCCGCTGTACATCTCAGAGATTGCGCCGCCCGCCAACAAGGGCTTCTTCGGCGCCTTCACGCAGATCATGTGCAACGTGGGCATCCTGGTCACGCAGCTGCTGGGCTACTTCCTCAGCCACGACTCTCACTGGCGGGTCATTCTGGCTGTTGGTGGCGTCATTGGCCTTGCACAAGGGTTGGGTTTGCTTCTGTCTGCAGAGAGCCCCAAGTACCTTGCTGAGAAGGGCAACCTCACGCAGGCCAAGAGGACATTGCGAAAGATTCGGGGCGCAGACGCCGACATCGACAGCGAGATGAGCGACTGGGGTGTAGACGGGTCGAATGTGAGCGGTATGTTAGCACATGCACAGATCTACGTAGGCGTCAAGGCTAATTCCACTGCAGAAGAGGAGCAGACGCTGCTGAGCAACGAAGGCGGGTCATCCTCGGCGGCAGCCAAGTCTGGCGACGAAGGATCTTTGACCATTGTGCAAGTCTTCCGTCACCCAGACTACCAAAAGGCCGCCATTGCTGTCATCATGGTCATGCTGGCGCAGCAGTTCAGCGGGATCAACTCGATTGTCATGTACGGCGTGTCGCTGCTGGCCGGGCTGCTGGAGTCCAACTCTGCGCTGCTCAACCTCGCCGTGTCTGCCGTCAACATTGTCATCACTGCTGGCGGCGCGCCTCTCCCCGACAAGTTCGGACGCAAGCCCTGCCTCCTCGGGTCGATTGCGGGTATGGGCATCAGCGCCCTGCTCCTCGCCATTGGAATCATGAAGTCGGTGCCTGTGCTCTCAGCGCTGGCCGTGCTGTTCTTCGTGTCTAGCTTCGCCCTGGGGCTTGGACCGGTGCCTTTTATTCTGGCCAGCGAGCTGGTGGGCGCTGAGGCTGTCGACGCAACGCAGAGCATCGCGCTTGGCGCCAACTGGATTGCCACATTTATCGTTGCGCAGTTCTTCCCTCTGCTGAGCGCACAGCTGGGCGGAAAAGTGTACCTCATCTTTGCAGCGCTTTCTGTATTTTTCTTTGTGTTTGTGTCCTGGTACGTGCCGGAGACCAAGGGCAAGAAGAACGCCGACGAGGTCTGGGGCAGGGAGCGCAGGGTCGATTGAGGTGGGATGACGTGGGTGACACAGGCTCGGAGACTGCATGTGCCAACGTGCAGCGTAGCATAACAAAGTCACTCTTCTCGCTCTCTTCCGGGCCTCTGCATGGTGTTGCTTACGAAGATGATTACCCATCCGCCTGATGCTCCGACGGCCAAACATCGGCGCCCTTCCGCAGGCTTCCAAAGAGCGCTGGAGCGGCTACGGCGTCGGACCGAAGTTCCCTCGGCCCTCCTCAGCACGACATCAGACATCAGACACATGCGCCCACGTTTTCCGCCCTCGGTGGACACATATCCCTCCTGCAGCGCGCCCAATTGACTGCACACGTTCCCCCAGCATGCCCGACCTTCCAGCGCACACATGCCCGGGGTTACCGCCGCTGTACACGCCGCAGCCGCAGAGTCCGAGCCGCCATGGCTTTGACTTCGCTACGTCAGACAGCGCCGTGGGCGAGGGCACCACACGCAGCCCTGGCCCGCGAGCAGCGCAACACGGCGAATCTGACCCGCCGCCGTCCATCATCTCGCCCGCCTTCACGCCCCCAGCAACCCCCGGCGTCTCCACGCCCTCCCAGCCGCGCCGGCCGCCCCGCTCCATCCCCGTAGACACATCGCTGTCGAGCAGCTCGCCGCGGCCCGAGCTCCTCGAGAAACTGCCCGTGGTCGAGTGCGAGGTGCGGGCGCGCATCCCCACGACGACGGGCCACGAGATGTGGCTGCACGTGTACCGCAACAACATCGACACCAAAGAGCACCTGGCCATTGTCTTCGGCAACCAGATCCGCTCGCGCTCGCTCGACGCCGAACGGCCCGGCGAAACAGAGCTCGACCGCATGACCCGCGGCGCCTACGTGGGGCGCCTCTTCCCCGGCCGCACCAGCTCGCGCATCGAAGCCATCAAGCGCTCCGAAGGCGTGCCCTCGAAGCGCAGGCCCTCCCCCTCCCCCTCCGACCCCGACCCCGGCCTCCTCTCGCCCTCCTCCGCCTCATCAGAAAGCGGCGACGCACACACCCGGACCTCCGACCTGCCCCTCGTGCGCATCCACTCTGAATGCTACACGGGCGAAACCGTCTGGTCCGCACGCTGCGACTGTGGCGAGCAACTTGACGAAGGCGCACGCCTCATGGCCGACCCGCTCTTCTCGCCCGCCGGCGGCGCCATCATCTACCTGCGCCAAGAAGGCCGGGGCATCGGGCTCGGCGAGAAGCTCAAAGCGTACAACCTGCAAGACCTAGGCAACGACACATACGAAGCCAATGTACTCCTGCGCCACCCGGCCGACGCGCGCAGCTACGGGCTCGCGACCGCCATGCTGATGGATCTCGGACTCGGCGGCGAGCGCGGCATCCGGCTGCTAACGAATAATCCCGACAAGGTGCGTGCGGTCGAGGGCCCGGGCCGCGAGGTCGTGGTCAGGGAGCGCGTGGCCATGGTGCCGCTGGCGTGGAGGACGGGCGGGAAGCAGGGGATCCGGAGTGAGGAGGTGGAGAAGTATTTGAGCACAAAGGTGGGTTGGGTGGGGGTGTTTGGATTTTGGCATGTGCTGACTAGAGACAGATTGAGAAGTTTAAGCATATGCTGGATCAAAAGTAGACCTTGCATTACCACATACACACACACATGCCATGTACACCACACACACACACACATACACATACACACTTCCACGCATATATACGCGCCCCGCGCCGGTGGTGTTGGATAATTTTTTCGAGCGCTGTAGATGTTGCTAAGATACCAATGCGAATCTCATTCCCGTGGCATCGCCATCACAACACCCCGCCACGCTATGCATACTTTCCCGCGTTACTCCTCCCATTGATGTTGAACTACAAACCGGGGTATCATCGTTGAGAAGCCTCCAAAACGCCTGTTGAAATCCGGCACTCCGCAGTTGAAGCAGACCATGCACACCTCACGCACCCATCCACATCAGCAGCGGTGCCCTCACTTCCCCGCCTTCTTCTCAGCCCCATACCCGCCCTTGCCCTCGAGGCTCCGATACGTCATCCCCTCCGACCGCGGCGCATTGCGCCCATTGCGCGGCCCGCGCTCGTCGAGATCCTCCTGCAGCCAGGCCAGCACCAGCTCGCCCAGCTGGCTGTTGCCGGACAGGACGCGCGCATCCGGCGCGCTGGTGACGCCCATGTCGGCCAGGCTGCCCCACTTCTTCACGCAGCCGAGCGACATGTGCACGAGGTGCGTGGGCCACGAGGCGAGGTTGTCGAGGATGTGCGTTGCGTATACGATGGTGCAGGGGCGTGAGGTGGTTTCTTTTTTCAGGAACGCGAGGAAGTTGGAGCGTGAGAGGAGGTCGAGGTCGACGGTGATTTCGTCGAGGAGGAGGATCGTCCATGGTCGGAGGAGACCCATGGCGAGTTGCACTCGTCGCCGCTCGCCGTCGGATACGGCGTGCATACGCCAGGTGAGGTCGATGTCGAGGACCTGGACGAGCTCGTCGCGGCGCTCCGAGTAGAACTCGCCGCCGACCGAGTTGAGGAGCGTGACGACGTCGATGTCGGTGCGTACGATGGGGTTCAAGACCCACTCGAGCCCGAGGTAGGTGACACCCTCCAGGCCCGTCTTGAAGGGGTCGACGCCTGCGATGGAGACGGTGCCGGCGGGGGCCATGCGCTTGCCGGAGAGCAGGCGCAGGAGAGTCGTCTTCCCGGCGCCATTGGCTATGTACTGTTAATGATCTTGCTGCCTCACAAATTCGCGGATATTGTACCTCCGATCAAAAGCGTCCTGCTGCCCGGCGGCAGATTCAGAAAGACGTCCTTCAGCCCACTCGAGCCGTCCGGGAACGCATAACTGAGGCTCTTCACGTCGATTGACGGCGCAATCTTCTGTGCGTTGGCTTGCGTCGACATTGTGCTGTTTGCGTATGCTCGAGAAATCTGTTCTGAAGCAGGCCATTCGACCGTCGTGGTGCAACGCTACATTTTGTACTGTACACTAGGTGGGGACTTTCTCGGTGAGCCGCGATAATGACGACATCAGGTGCCGAACGCGCGCTAGTGCGTAATTGGCAGGTCGTTACACCTCACCTGTTCATTACTTCAGCCATAGGGGCAATTCTCGACATCTGACAAAGTTATGGATAGTACTTGTAGGGGGCTGGATGTGCCTCACTCGTGGTTTTGGCCCCGCTCAAAACTTGAGAAATTCTTGGTATTATCAACTTTGATGGCATTTAAATCTTCAAGTAACATACATATCCCATTCCAATTTCCGCCGTCTGCCCTGCTCCTCTTCGTTCCAAGATGGCAAATGCTGGCTACACGGTCATGCTCTGCTAGGAGCCATCATCTCGAAGATCTCAGACCCATGTTGTAGTCTAAGGACGCGGTCTCTGCAGCGTTACCATCGCGTACTGAATGTAGCTGACCAAGGACGATGACTTAAGCCAAGTGTCGAGTTGCTTGCAAATTGTTAAAGAAATTTTTGTCGTTGGCTTGAGACTTAAATACAAGTGTATCTTATGTCATTTGTGTGGCAGTCTTTACACAAGGGAAGAGGTCTCCCTCCAGTGAAGGTCGGGATGGAACTGCCAAAAGATTTTCAAGCGCAGAGAAAGATGATTCATTTTCTTTAATAAAAGAGAGGAGGTATGAATATCAGAAATCAACATCACGCCTTTCATGGTTTCAAGAATTCTATCCTAATTAATACAACCAAGCCTCCAACACATATCCGCGCACGTGGCCTAACACCACACACTCCTTCAAATCCCAATGCGCACCAGCTAGTTACGCAAAACCCAACAACAATTTCACTACAACAACCTCTCCAGCCCATCAACCCAGCCGCCAACCCCCCAAGTCTCTCCTCCAACCTGGACTCCTCTCCTTCGAGACACGCAACAGCCTCTGCACCCCACCGCAGAACCCAACAAACCCGTTCTCAAATCCACAAACTCGCTATCCAAGACCACGAGCCACGAGCTCATCCAGACACATGTCGAACCGCACAACACATTCCTGGCTGTGGAACATAACGCTCGGCAAGCTTGGTCCAGCGGTGCGCACAACCCCCACCCCATCGCTACCCAGAGGCGATTTGCAAGAGCCTCCTGACTCAAGATATCCCAGCTTGCGGCATCCGAAAGGATTCCATAACCGATGCGGTCGTAGACACGGCAACCCAACCTGCTAGTAAGGTTGGGTGCGTTCTGGTCCACGCTGTACGTGCGTTCTTTGGACCAGTGGAGCAAACCACTGATATGAGCAATAGTAGACGTACCAACCGTTCCTCGATTCGTCATCCATCGACCGCTCGAGAGTTTTGTGTATTTAATATATAACTACGGTTGACAAGTCGATTTGCTCCAGCCTTTCGACCAGAGTCTTACGATGAACATCTCTGCACCATTCAAACGCCTACCGCTGGTCATCTTGTAGTCAAGCGAATAATGCTCCACTGCGTCGGATTTCCAGCCTGGTCCCGTCCAAGCGTCCAGATACGCTTTAGGCAGTTTCTGTGCGGACTTTGGCCTGATTCGGGTAATTGCTGTGCCCACCAGAAGGGTCGCGAAAATGGGAGACCGCCTTGAGTAAGACGCAGTGTAAGACTCAAGGACAGGGATTGAGAGGGGCTGGCTGACTGAATATTGACTCGCGCATGTCATCGCCGTGTACATCATCAGCGGCCAACGACACAACGTAAGGGGAAGCGAAGCTGCTCGGTAGGTAACAACATGTTGAAGTATAGTTGTGTATGCTTGTAAATCGACAAGTGACCGCCATGCATACAGTACAGCGAACGGCTATGTACAAAGAGGAAAAATGCGAAGTGCGCAAAACGCCAAGAAATGCGTGCTCATCCATGCAACAAATGGAATATCCCAACCCCCAACCCCACTCCCTTGCGGTAGATCGTCTAAAACTTGCTTCAGGGCTTCAGTCCTTGCTCGGTCCTCTGCCGAGCAATTTCTTGCCCACAGCAAGCGCCTTCTGTTTTTTATTCCTGTTATCGCCTTCGACTTCGCCGTAGCTCGTGACTGGTCGTTCACCCTCCTCGACCACGCTGCCGTTCCTGCTGAATGGAAAACTGCTGTTGTTGCCCGCCGAGTTGGCCCTGTCTCTACCGCGGTGGTTGGCAAAGGGCGTGACGCTGGTGATGTGCTTACTCAGACTATGGATAAGGTTCACGTGCCCGGGCTCCGTGTTGTCTACGCGGCTGAGCTCGTCGGCGAAGGCGCGGCCGTCGGCGATGTCGTGGATGCCCAGCCCATGCTCGTCATGGTGGTGGTGCCTGTGCAGACCGCCGAGGATAGAGCCGTGTGTCGAGCGCCCGTCTGCGCTCGTGCCGGGCCGGAGCGACGATTCTTCAGACACAGTCGACACCCAGCTGCCTTGGCGACCGGATGTGAAGGAGCGGCGGACGCCATCAGTGGAGGAGTCGCCAGGGGAATGGTCACGCAGGGATGTCCCCTCTGAGCCGCTCATGTCAGGGGATGCGTTGAGCATCGTGGAGCTGTTGGCTATCTGACGCAGTCTCGTTTGCTGATGCTTGCTTGGACGATGATGTGAGAACTTGTTGCCTACAATCGCACCTGCGTGCGAGATAAGGGCGCGGATAATGTCTTTCTTCAGCTGGAGCGCAAGATCGAGATTCGACCATGTCTTGTTGCGATACTCTAGCGTGGGCATCTTGAACACTAGGTCATGAACATCCTCGAAGTTTCGCGACCCCTTGCCCTTGTACGAGAGGCAGAGCACCATGGAGGGAATTCGGACATAGGCCAGCGTCATGTAGTTGCTTGCTCGGTTCATCATCTGCGTCAGATCGTCACTCCTCTGCTTCTTTTCCTTCTCCTTCTTGTCTGCACGCTTGTCGCTCATCGTCATGCTCGTGCCACTTCGATAGAGAGTGAACTTCTTGGCGGTTCGTTCCGATTCATTGGCTGTCATGGACGAAGTATTCGAACGGACTACTACGGGTCTTCCGTGAATATTGAGCGAAGAGCTTGACGGTGTCACTGCAGAATTAGGATGCAGTGTCCGGCGCAGTTCCGTTCCGCTGCGGGACGGGTTGTCATCGCGGAACAGCGATCGGAAGCTATTGAGACCAGGCCGCTTTTGTGGGCTACTCTTGACTCTACCAACAGCTCTATTCTGTGGATCAGGCAGCTTCAATGTAGGCGTCAATCGTGACTTGAGGGTGGTCGCGGCCTCGTCTTGCGACAGAGAGTTGCTCATGGCAGTGCTGATACTCGAACTTATGCTGCCAGTGGCATCATCATCGTCTTCGTCTTGGGATGGAAGTGTATGTTTGATCATGAAGGGTGAGGAATTGCTGGTCTCCGCGTTCTTGTCATTTATGGCAGGGAAGATGTACTCAAAGAGTTTCTTACCAATCTCCCACTCCAGCTGAACCTTGAGCGGGTACAGTATGACTTCGAAATGCTCCATGACTGGTATACCTGCTATGGCTTCGAGCATAACAAACTGCACCTTCAAGCACTTAGCGTTTTTAGGTAGCGGCTTATTGTTCTCCAGGTAAGGCAGGATCATCTCCGGGTAGAGCGCATTTGGGAGCAGGTTCAGACCACGTGCTTCCTCGATCTCCAGCGAGTTGAAGTTGGAACCGTCGTTGTTGTCGGTCCGGTCGTACAGGGCGTTCTTCAGCTGGAACTCCGCAAGTGACTCCTGGCCTTCGCGAAGCAGATGCCACACAATTTCGGAAGCTGAAATGTACCATCGGAGAAGCCCTGTCGACTGCTTGGCTTGTGCACGGTCATCTTGCTTGCGCTGTGCAGTAGTGATGGCTTTCATAACGAAGAACAGCTCATCTTCATATACTGCCAGATCCTTCTCAACCTCAACACGGTCTTCCCACCCTTGCTGATCAAGGTACTTCTCATTGATCTGGAAGACAGTCTTGATCTCTTCCAGTTGTCGAATACGCTCCTGAAGGCCAATGACCAGGCCGGGTGCTCCAGTGAGATCGCTGAAGTCAGAGGCCAGCATGATCTTTTCGAGGCGCTCATTGCGCGTCTTCTCGAGTGGCTCGCGGTACAGCAGCAGATCCAGTACGATGACATACATGGCGTAGTACTGTCGCGAGTCGCACAGAGCACGGACATGGGGGAAGTCGACCCACAAATGATCAATCCGGCTCTCCATGTGCTGCGCGCTTTTCGTCGATGCTGAGTCACCAGACACATCGTCGTTGTACTTTAGACGCAGGGTGTTGTACTTGTCATATCGCATACTAGCAGAGGTCCTTTGCACCACTCTCTGGAAGCCGTATGGGTTGGTGTGGAACTCAAACATGACTTCAAAGGGCACCCACGGCGGCCACGCCGAGCCTGCTGGCGTTCCATAGGTGCTGCCAGAGTACATATGAATGTCGTCCATACTGCTGAAGATCTTGGCATTGGTGACGAAAATTTGCAGACTGTCCATAGCAGCGGTGAAGCGGCGTTGCACCAGGCCAGAGACCTCGTCCATCACTCGGTCTTTGTCCATGATTTGGAGCACCTTGAGCTGCATGCCCTTTGCTGTCACAAGCACAGCCGCCTTAGTGTTGCGCTCGCTCTGTAGCTGAATCTGAGGTGCAATAAGGCGGACGATGTATGCGTTCTGAGGCACGTAGTCGGGGTTGACCTCTTTATCAGCTGAATCCTGTTTGTCTTGCGATTCCTTGCTCTTTTCACCGTTCTCAATCTCATCGGCGTCGACGAATCTCTTTCCATCTGCAAGAAGCTGTTGGATGGTCTCATCAATACTCATAGCCTGGTCGCTCTGCCCTCTCGGCGTTGTGGGATCCATGTCCGGACTGGAAGTTGATGGCCCACGCGACTTGTTCTGCTCCTCAACAACATCCAGGATGAACTTGACGGCGCGTCGAGACATGTAGTACACGAAACCTCGGCGCTGACTGACTTGGTGAATGTAGCGCAAGATGATGTTTCGCAGTGAGTTGCCCCACTTGAGATGTATATTGTGAATGATGAAGCGATTGTTGAAATCACTGATATAGTCAATGTTCGGTGAAGAGTCCTTGCCCTTTATTTCTGGGTCCGTTGTTGGGTCTTCTTCCACGGCCTCGTAGAACTCATCGTCGGTGTCAGGCTCACCCTCAGGCACGGCGTTGGCCTCGTTGGCGGCCAGGCGCTCCAGGAGACTTTCATGCATTGATGTGAGGAACTCGAGCTTTCGTTGCAGGAATAGTGCGTGGCTTTTAAACGTATTTAGACGTTGCTCCGCTTCCTTTCTACTCTCCTCTAGTTCGCGCAAAACCTTTATCTCTTGCTCGCCAATAGCGCGGTGGTTATGCTCAATCTGGTTCTTGATACGCTGTATGCGCTGGTCGATGAGACCGCACTGTATCCGTCTTGGGTCGTTGCGTGCCGACATTACGCAATGGTGCGTTGGCTCGTTACCGAACGCACTCGTTCTGTGTACATCGCCTGAAATATTGTCGGCGTGGTCAGTCTGACGGAAGTACGTGAAGTGAGGTGCGAAAGCAAGCGGCAATATCTGGGTCTCAGGATGCCGGTCTGAGGGTAAGATCCAGCCAAGCTCGATAAAGTCATCCATGTCGACCCAGCCCCAGTCGTTATCGGGTATCGTGAATTTGGAAAGATCAGCACTCAGGTACTCCTGATCAAAGCTTGTAGCTTCTTCAACTGTAGCGTTTCCAACATCGTCTGAGTCGGTTCCTGCTATGCTGGCTGATACGGCTCGTACGTCCGTCTTTATTAGGTCCAGCTGTACCTGGTTGATGCGCATGCCAGTCGTCTGATTTTGCTTGCTGTCTTCTTTGCCCTTGGGTGCCTGAACGACGGTACGGAACTCCTCGCGACGCTGGTGAAGATCGAGCATGAAGCTGTCCACTCGTGCCTTCAATCCGGTGGCTGACACAACGCTCGAGCTGTAATCTTCGGCATCCTTATGCTTGTACACGTGGCTCATGTACAATGGCGATAGAAGCAGGTTGTACTTGATCGTTGCGAGATGCCGCCCGAACTTCTTGCTCGACTTCTCCACACCTGGCCACAGCTTGCCTTGGCGCACAGGTAGTGACATGGCGCCAGAAAACATCGACCACCAATTGTAGAAATGCGTGAAGAAGCGAGGCGTAAGGTGAACACTATTGTAGGTCTTTGATGCGTCTTGGTTCGCAACTGACCACTCTCGATCGTATGGTGCAGCGATGGCGATCGACATGTGGATGTGGTGACTGCGGAAGCCACGGAAGGCGTCGTAGTCCTGGTCTTGTCAGCTTTGAATCACGAAATACGAGTGTAAACTCACCTTTCCGTTTGATGGCTTCGCGTATTTTGGATTCTTGAGTGCGATCTCGTAATGATGAATGAAGTCGAAAGATCGACCACCACTGTCCAGGTTACGTTCAAAGACAAGTCCGACGCCCCATCGCACATTACCATTCAGCTTCATCACCGTCTTTTTGAAGACAGCAAGCTGCTTACGACTCGACAGACTGGAGGCGCTTTCAGGACGACCGGTGTCTGCTTCTGAATCGTGGCGTGCGTAATGACCCAAATCAGGGATGGCAAGAACGTAGCTTCCACTCTTCACTACCATGAAGTTGCGCGGGTCCTCGTCTTCTGCAAGTGTAAGTCTGACGTTGTTCTGCCAGCACATAACGAAACCGGCGCCGTGACCTGTGACCATGTATGGATCGCGAGAACCTGTATTCCATTAGCGTGAAGCGGATTGGAGCTTCGAGGAAGTAGCCTACCCTTGAGAATGAGGTGAACATCACCATCGCCCTTCCACGAGATATTGATGCGCGAGTGGAAGGTCAACCTGATCTTGTCCCAGAAGCCCACACGCTCTGAAGGGTCGACCGCAGGCTTGGTGAAGTTCTCAATAATTTGCATCATGTCTTGTATGGCGGGCTGATACGACGTGCCCCAAGTGATCCTGGTAGGATATGCTGAGTTGATGTCAACATCTATGTCGGAATATGTCTTGACAGGTGCCACTGTTCGATGAACGTCGACCGCAAAGCCACCGGATAGCTCGCCTGATAATGTCTCTTCCTTGGGAACAACAACAACTCGGCTGACTCGTGACGACTCGACGTCTCTGAACTCTTCAGCGATGACGAAGTCTGTCCTCAATGACAGACTTGGTAGACGTGACGACCCCACATTGCCTATGGAAGGAATGTGTGCAAGCGGCAAAGGGTAATCTCGAAGGTGGAGCTTTGCTTCGCCAGCGTTGATTTGGACGTGCATAGGTATAAGTAGCGAGTACTGCATGTCAGTTGGCATGCCCTTTCCAACACGTTGCAAGAATTTGGGGTATTCCGACATGGGGAATGAAGGCTTGTCGATGGTTATGTCGAGGTCACTGACAGCGAAGGCCATGAGCGCAGGTCTCTGGGGGATGGTGAGGATAGTTTCTTTCTGCTCAACGTCATCCGGCAGCTCATCCAAACCCCAAAACATGGAGCGAATATCATGCATCGAACGGTTTTGGGTTGCAAGGGCGTGGTCAATACGTTTTCTCCAGGTCTGCGCGTTCAGGACTTTCAGCTTTTCACGAGCGTCCTCGATAGATGTCTGGCAAGAGCCGCTGAGACCACTAAAACCATCTTTGTTGTACCGCATTGGTCGGTCTCCGTCGAGGGAATCCTTATCACTAGAGTTCTCGCTTTTGGTGCGTCGATGGAATCCATGTCTCTTCTCTCTGTTCTTCGACTTGTTGCGTCCGCGGTGGCCATGAAGGCCGTTGTGAGCAGAGCGCGCGCGATGACGCGAGCTACCAGTCCGCAGTTCATCCTGTTGCTGCAACTTTTTGACCTTGAGATCAAAGGCTTGTTCACGTGCGAGTCGTTGCTTCTGCTCCATGAGTCCAATGCGGTAAATAGTGCCGAGCTTCCACTCGAAAGAGCTGTCTTCGAGTTCGAACAATACAGCACGACTTCGAATTGAGATCTTCGGGACGTGTTTGGGGCCTTCAGGTTCCTTGTCTAGTACATACTCATTGGTGCCCGTCTTGAAGCGATGATGCATCTGCTTTGCAACCTTCGCGATGTTGGTGATGTTGTCGAAGATTTTGTGTACCACAAGCTGATGCGGTATGGCGATTCGAATAGCATCGGTAGCAACGTCAATTGATCTGTCATCAGTGACTGTGTGCCCGTATCTGCGCTTGGTCTGCCTGTAGTCTATGCGCAGTGACTTGACGCTCACTATGCGGCTCCACACACGCTTGACATTGGGGTTTTCGGCGTATAGCCTGACGAGGCGAGATCGCAAGAAAGGCGGTTGCCAACGATGCTGGCCAGCTTCGACACCATACACCTGAAGCATAAGGGGTGGATCAGAAGGCATGTCGGCTTTGATCTGAATGAATTGAGCCTTAAAGTCAACTGTGACAATCTCAGGAATGTTGCCGCCTATGGGTCCCAGCATGTCGCCATCAAACGATGGTACCGTAAGATGTGTGGGTGACAAAATCGGTGACATCGGTGACATTGGTTCATCGAAGGAGACAGGCTCCTGAGACACGACGAATGACCGCCTCAAGACTTGCATAGCCATACCCATGGCAAAGTGGCGATACAACGAGTATCTTAGATACAAGCGCTGTGAGAATGAGTGAATATGGAAGATGGGTCCTTGCTTGTCAGAGACAGTACTGAACGCCACTTCCATGCGTGGCAATGAAAACGAGGGGTCCTGCTCCCATTGATCGGCAGCCTCGATAACGAAGCCCTCCAACCCAGCGAAGTGAAGTGCAAGTCGTCTGCCATCAGTCGCGTCGCCCGAAGGCTTACTAGGTGACTTCGGTGACGGCGATGCTGGAGGCCGAATGAGGTGCTCGTCTCGATTTATGGTTCTGCTTGGTGCGCGACGACGCACTGGTTTAAGATCGCTCTCGTCATCTCGACTGTGCTTGTACTCAGCTGTCCAAGATTCGAGGTGAATCGCCACTCCGCGACTGTGCTTGGAGACACCCTCGTCAACGCCAGCAACCTCAACATTAAAATCCGAGCCGTGCAGATGAACGTATGCAAGCCACGGCGGTAACTTGCGAAGGAAGTTGAGACCTTTCTTTTTGGGTATGCCACGCTTTTTCCGCCTGTCTTTTTGAAGATGCGTGACGATTTGTCGAAGACCCTCGCTGATCTCTGGTCGAACGAGGTAGAAAGAAAATGTCTGCGCCGTTCCACGAAGCTCGACAGTAACGTCCGGCGAAGCGCTCAGTTGCATCTTGAACTCCAGATAGTCGGTCAAGAGCAGATTATGCTTCTCAATTGACGCAGTCTGGTAGTAAAGTTGTTGCGCGTTCATGCGGAAAGTCGAGAGGAGGGCATAGTGGAGTTCGCCATCAGCAGCGTGGGAGGACTCCACATCTAGCGATAAAGATGATGATGCCGAAATCAAAAGATCAAATTCATCGGTCCCCCGTCGTTCAGGATCCATTGGAGGTAGCGTCACTCTTATGACGGGCTCATGTATGGAAATCTTTATGTTCGCTTTAGGAAGCAACCGCCGAATGAGGTGACGCTTGCTGTTCCGTTTCTTCTGTGGTTTTCGGCGGGTTTCGTAACTGTTGAAGATAGACAATAACAATGGCAGATGCTTAGGATCCAGATCCAGCGACGGAGAGGTAACAACGAGATTAGCGAAAAGAATATTGGTATTGCGCTCTGCACTGTCCTTATCACTCGAGAACTGAATCGTTTTGGAGGGGAGGGTCGTGTTCAGCGTGGTGGTGGCCATTGGGACGTAGAGAAGGCGTTCAGGGTGGCCAGACCCATCATCGATACCGACTGAGATGGAGATGGCAGCCAACAAGGCCTGATGCGCTATATCGTTTGGCGAGAAGTACATGAGATGGGCAGGGCTCTTAGGGTCCAGTCGCAGTAGGTCCATGCCGACTTCCTTCATGGCCACGTTGAGATAGACGTCGGTCTCATTCTTGCGACTAGCCCTGATCTGCTTGGTAAGACCAACGAAGCTAATGGCGAACTGGAATTCGTGGATGCCACGCAGAATGGAGCTAGCAAACTCCCTCGAATCCGAGACCGTCTGCACGATGCTCTCTTCTCGACTTTCCGGGTGGTCCAGCTCTTCGATGACGTCCGTGAGCGAGACATCTGGGTGCCTGCTTCTGGCGTCCTTCCCTCTGTGCGTGGTCGCCGGTTTGCATTTCTTGGCGCGCTCGATGCAAAGCTTGACGTCGTCGTAGGGGATGCTCAGACGTCCCAGCTTGAGCGCTATGGAGGCGTCTCGTAAGCCCTCGAGCTCTTTCTTGAGGAAACCATGGATGTTGAGCGTGCAGTGATCGAGCAACTCGGTCGACTCTCCTCCTTCGGGTGTAAACAATACACTGCGCAGTGTGAGGTGCCACTCGGCTGGCCGTTGCTCCTCGCTCGACTTGAGCCTGTGATGGTTGAAGAGGCGGCTGCGATCGACTGTCTTGCGCCTAGTATCGACAGCGAGCGACAGGTTGCCGACCTGGACAGCGCCCACGTCGAGCACCACAAGAGTCGTCGAGTACGCCAGCAAATCCACCAGACATATGTAGTTGATCTTGCGGTGCAAGCGCTTGATCTTCTCCTTTGCGTCGGTCAGACGCTTCCAGGTCAGACTGCGCCTGTGCTCCTCGCTGCTATCTGTGTCCTCATCTTCGACTACGACTTCCGGCGTGGTGGTCCTGCTCGTGTCCTTGTGCGCAGAGCCGTTGGTCCAATTCGACCACGCCGACTTCCTCTTGGGCTTCTCCCCCAGCGTCTTCAGGTCGACGGTGACCTTGAGCTCCGTCAACACAATGCTGGCCCACGTTGGCTGGGCAAATGTGGGGCGGTGGAGAGAGAAGCCCAGGCCTCGGATCTCGATGCGCAGGCCATCCTTGGGGTAAAGGCAATACGGCGCAGGCCCGAATAGCCCAGGCGCTGTATGGAGACGCCGGTGACGACGCGGATGAAGGCGAAGAGCACGAAGCTCAGCAGGTACAGCAGGAGCAGGAGCCCCGCCAGGAACTGGAGCGTGGGCAGGGCCATGTGTGGTGCTCACTCCGCGTCCATTGGTTGTCGAGTGCGGTGGGGGCTATCGTATGTAGTTCGCGCGGGTGCACGCGACGTGCCGTGGAAGTTCGAGGGGCGACCTGCTGGACATAGTCGAGGGGGTGTGGAGAGCTAGGACCAGGCGCGCATCGAGGGCTGTGGGCTGTGGGAGATTCGCGGATTATCGGGGATGACGGACTTAGTGGCGCGGGCGGGAGCGCGGGAGCCCCGGAAGCGCTGCGCTGGTCGTGTGCGCGAGTGGTGGCCTGTAGCGGCGCGCGTAGGATGCAGACCTCCAGACAATACTCAGTCGAGGGCAGGGGCGGGTGGGCTTCTGCTTTCCGCAGCCCGCGGGGTTGTATGGATGTGTTCACTCGAAGGGCCGCATGCATGCACACATGGACAGGGGCCTGTCAGCACCTTCAGGTCCGTGCACAGCACACGTCACGCTTTCATCTCAACCACTATCAACACTCACTCACAAGATTCGTCGATGATTCTTATAGCTTCTCATGGCAGCGTTGCTATACTATGAATGACACTGCAGGGCTGTTTAAATGAAACCAGCAAGACCAGGCTAACCGCCGCTTTACCCGCCTCCCATGTACATGCACGCGACATCATGCTCAGTGCTCTGACTGTGCGTGTCAAAGACGCATTCGACACGAGCTCAGACTCCCTGTTCAAGTGCCCCCGTCCCTTTTCTCACGCTCGCCGTTCTGCGTTATAGACTTGCTTGGGCTGGACCCTTCTTCTGCTGAAGACCACCACAGAGTAGGTCGCTCAGGATATTTCTTTTCTTCATGGGCCCTTCAGACGCATCATCTTCCACGTCCTCGTTGCTGACCTCGCGTACCACTTTGTTAACGATTGTCCCCGTCTTCCTGTTCAAGGTTTCGCCCTTTGGCGTAGGCACCACACGATCTTGATGGCGGAACCTTGCCAGCTGCTTCCTGAGTCTTTGAACAGCGCTCTCGGAGTGCTCGGGAAGATGCTCCATGAAGCGACTCCCACTTGCTGATGTATTGTATATTATTGGGGGTGGGATGGTAGTCTTTTTTTGGATTGACTCTGCCTTGTACCCTGGCTTTGGTTGATGCCGCTCGAGAAGACGGTCTCTCCAACGACTGGGAAACTTCATTGGTGGTGGCGGGTGGATTCTGCGGTCGGCCCAGGACGCCCTCCAAGTTGTCCAGGGACATGCAGGTGTCTCCCAGTGCGTCCACATCGAGGCATCCGCCGACAGTGCGCGTGCAGCCTCTTGGTACGCGATGCCAGCCCATGCAGGGTCCGCCGCCTCTGATAACTGAGCGAGAAGCCTGAGCCACCCATATCCTATACCTTGCTCCATCACCATGTTTGAAGAGGCAAACGTAAGGAGAGCCCGACGGTGGTCCTGGTGTATCCGCGCGTTATCAGTGTCGGCAGCTTGCTCTTGGAGTATCCGTTGCCTTTCGCGATATCCTCGCATGGTGTGCACACTCTTGAGAGTCTCTTCGGTCGGTGACGTCTGCTAGACTCCGTGGATCGCTACGGTCTCAGGCCTAAGCTCGGAATGGGGGGTCTGTTGAGCCTGCGCAGCGGCCTGCTGAACCTGGCGTCTCTCTGGCTCTCGCCGGGGAGTTACGATATGCTCTGAGCTCTCCATTTAAGTATAATGTTATGCGACTAGCGAATGGAGGGATGGCAGGTAGATAACGATGGTAAAATGTCTTTTGGGCGATTGTATGTTTGTTGTTGGAACAGAAGAGGGCGTGTTGTTGCAGATGATGAACTCAGATCCACCAACCGCCACTTCTCCAGTTGTTGGCCCGACAGGCAGCAGCAACAGAGTGCCTACGTACCTTTCCATCGTATTTCACGGCTATGTCACATGATTTTATCAAACGGTGGAGAGGTCACGTCAAGCAAAAAAAATTGGAAGCTTGAGAAGTGGAAGCAGCTGAACGGCTACAAAAAGCCTGATATTCCTCGCTCTCACTTGCAGATTAAATGGTACACGCAACTTCCTTCATCGTCCTCCACTTTTCGCCGCCTGCTGCAACTACGACTGCTCCCAACGCACGCCGTTCAGCCGCCCACCAAGTATTACTGCACCTGTCCACACATTGTGCCATCGACCACTCGCTCGTCAGAATATTGTTATTGCAACACATCAACATGGCACCTGTAGAGTTCCATCGTTACATCGACACTCGCGGTGACAGCATCATATACAAGTTCGACCCAGAAGTCGCGCGCAATCCCGATCCAGCATGGCCCAACGACTCCGCGATTAGCGTCTACCACCACTACGTCCTCAAGAAGCACTGCACCATCAACTTTCACTCTGATCTCCTCCCCATGGAACTTGTCATAGAGCGCTGGCGTCATGACAAGCAGTCGTTCCAACCGGTTGTCGGCATGGTCATGTACAAGGAGAACATGCCCGCGGAGGACGGCTTCGGCGCGCTGCTGACGATGCAGTACATGTGGAAGGGCTGGAATCACGGCAAAGGCTACAGGCGAGGCTGGGCCAAGCTGTGTGTTTCAGGACCTCCCGTAAATGACCTCGCAGTGAAGCCGCCGCTGATGTGGAGATTCTAGGCAGATCTGTGGTCTCGATCGGTTGTCTCGGGCTACTGTTGTATCGCAGGACAAGGGCAAAGATTCCGCTTCTATTGAGCCGTTTCCTCGGGCGAATCTTGTGACACTGGTCGAAGAGAGAAAGCGGAGGGATTCCAAGGACTTGGAAGAGTCAGAAACTCGGCATGCAACAAAGGAATCAGACACGGCAGATAATGCGGAAGTTCGAAACCAGACCCAATCAACCAACTCCGATATTGCAGACGTCCCACTGCCAGAGTTTGCTCCAGAACACAGAACAAACGAGTTAGAGCATGGGTATGATCGAGTAATTGAGTACTTTAAACAAGGTCGAGATCGCACTGCGCCGAAGCGCAGTAAAAACAACAGGACAGGGAATAATAATAACATGAAGAAGATGGAAGTTGACTACAGACTAAAGCAGGAATACTGGCCTGGCCTGCTGCAAGTGTCACACGTCCCAATCAGTGCTAATACGGTGCTGACAGCTTGGGATATAGACATACACCGAGATAACCACCTGTCGGGAATACAATCATTGCTCTGTTAAGCACAAATTCTAAAGACCACAATGACGGTATGTCTGGAAGCTGACCTACCTCTTGTGTCGACGACGCCTAGTTTGGACGTCTCCATTCTGGGTACAAGTTATCAAGTCCGAAGGAGACGATGCAAGGCAGGTCCATCCACATGAATTCCCCCATATTGCTGTTACACCATCACTTTACTCTGCACTAATTAACACCGTGCATCCGTCTCTCTTGAATTAGCAAAGTCTGGGCCTTTCTCTCTGCGTACCCCTCTGGCCCGCGGCAGCGAGACTCGCAAAGTCTTTAATTCCACTTGGATATGGAGGCAATGAAGCAAGATAGGCAAGACAAGGAAGAGAAGAGAAAAGCAACCTGCTTTCCATTTACAATCATTTCTCGTATGTGTTCAACGTGTGGCATTGAATGCACGTGTGAGGTTCAGGAAGGTGTGGTTAGATAAGCTAAAAAGGGTGCGGAGCTGGTGGCTTCCTCATTGGCAGAATCATCGGCCTCCTCCGAGCGTGGGGCAGCGGGGTAGCTAATGGTATGACCACCACTCCTAATGTCATGTAGCTCTCTATACTCTTCCCTTCTAGGTCTTCCTTCTTTCAATTGGACATTCTAGTTTCTTCCGTCGCTATATTCCTGCCATTCAGGTTCTTCCCAGAGCTCCATCACCGAGACCGACGTCGCGACTCTAAGACCGAGTAGGGTGAGATCCTACTCCGCAATATCCCCCTGAATACAGCAATATGTCGGCCGACTCGATACCGGCCACGCAGATTGCCGCCTGGGTTGACGAGCCCGGTCCAGATTGCGTCCTCCAAATCCGCGACGATGTGCAAGTCAAACAACCCGGCGCCAACGAAGTCCTCGTCAAGATCGAATGCTCAGGCATCTGCCACTCCGACTGCCACGCTCTCCAAGTCAAGGGCAAGTACGAACAAGTGCCCGGACACGAAGGTGTAGGTAAAGTCGTCAAGCTGGGATCTGGCGCGCCCGAAGCTTTGCTTGGGAAGAGGGTGGGCGTCAAGTGGCTCTGGAGCGCATGCAAGGAATGCGCGAGTTGCAAAGCGGGCAATATCAACCATTGCACAAAGCAAGTCAACTCCGGCCGTCAGGTCTGGGGCACGCTGCAGCAGTACACCGTTGCGCATGCGGACTTCGTCACACCCATCCCTGACGGTGTCAAGAGTGAGGTTGCTGCGCCGCTGCTCTGCGCTGGTCTGAGTCTGGCGGGCGCAGTGTCGAAACTCGCCCCTGATGTTGGGCCTGGTGACTACGTTGCCATTGTCGGTGCTGGAGGTGGCTTGGGGCACATCGGTGTGCAGATTGCGAGCCTGAAGGGATACAAAGTGATTGGTATCGACAGTGGCGCAGACAAAGAGAAGCTGTGTAAAGAGATGGGCGCGGTTGGCTTCGTTGACTATGCCAAGCAAGACGTTGTGCAAGCTGTCAAAGATCTGACAGATGGTGAGGGCGCGCATGGTGTCATTTGTGTCGCGGGCAGCGAGCGGGCGTATGAACAGGCACCGGCACTGGTCAGGAACAGCGGTGTATTCGTCTGCGTTGGTCTACCGCCGGACACATACATGTTTCCCATGTCGCCCATACACATCGCCAACAGGGGTCTGATCATCAAGGGCTCATCCACCGGTACTGCAGAGCAGATGAAGGAGCTACTTCAGCTGGCATTGGAAGGCAAGATCACACCAAAGATTGAGGTGTACGACTTCGAGGATTCGCCGAAGATCATACAAGAGTTGATACGATACGAAGTGACAGGACGCAAGGTTGTACGCGTGCCGTGATCAACGCCTAGTGGGAATTAAGAAGGACATTGCTTGAGCGTGCATGTTGCTGGAGTTGAGCATAGCGGTTGGGTGGTGCTTGTTGATATTGAGCACGGTATTATACTATAGGTCGTTCGACGGCATTCGAATGGTATCACCCTGTGATTCATGTACACAGCAATTCAAAATGCATCTAGATGTTGCTGAACTGCACCATATCAGCTGACGTCACACAATCGTTGGCCAACCCGCTGTTTTTAGCGTGCAAAAGACGCGTTCCTCATTTTCCGCGCACACTCTTGTCTCGCCAACCCGTGTAATCTCGAGCCCGATTGCATACCGTATCTTATTTATTGCGGTTCTCCTGGAAGAACATTCTCAGAACTACTCTTGACTCGTTTGTTTTGTGGCCGTATTCAACACTGTTCGGTGGGATTCAAAAGGCGCCCAGATGCTTGCCAAACACCATGAGATGGGAGGCCTAAGGCAATCCCGATTTACCCGAGAGACTCGACTCATGGTCTCATCTCGAACCTGAACCGCAAAACCCTTCCATTGCTGCAAGAGCCATTGCTGCAAGAGCGGACACAATTATTTGAAAAATCTTGATAGTCACATTTGGTCTCAATCTCGGAGAACCAAGGCATTATGAACTCACCATGCCTACAATCAACAATCCGCGCCGACCTATCTACATCGAGCTTGACAGCTCTTATGACTTTTACACAAACAACGATGTCGTTCGTGGCGCTGTATGCGTTCATCCTACAGAAAGGCCCAATAGCATCAGGATAGCCTTCAAGGGGCGCTGCAAGATGATCATTGTATTGAACAATGGAAAAACTGTTTACAAAAATACACTTGAGCTTTTATCTTATGGGCAGTCGCTCTTCAACTCCTCGCAATATGGGGCAAGCTACGAGATCGTGGGCAGGGGCATTGAAAGGGATGGTAAAGTAAAATTGCCTTTCGAATTTACTTCCCTACCGAGGTTCGTAGTTCACCTGGCGATCTCTACACGGAAAGTCCTGGTTTCGAGCATCAGAAAGGCCACCCGCTTCCGACATCCCTGGGGTACCCTGTGGACCATGGCTTCAAGGCCAACGAGAACAAAGTTGAATACTTCCTCGAGGCTCTTGTGTTCAAGGAAGTCCACGGCGCGCCGGATGAGATTATCAAACAGACGCTACCTTTTCGACCAACGGATTCCACTCCTCCCTCTGATTTTCTTGTTGCTCGACCCAAGCAATCTGAGTTTGCCATCAGAGGTCATAAATTGTAACTGCGTGAGTAGTATCGGTCGGAGACTGTAGATCAACGATTGTATTGCTATCTGTTGTCGTGTTGTGATCTCCTTGTGTACAGAAGCTCTCAGCTGAGAGGTAAGTGCACATGCCCACCAGGCAGTGCCTGCTACAATAGGAAATCATGTGATCTGAGCCACGTGGTTACATAAATTGAACCCAGAAATGAACCCAAATCCAGGTAACCTCACGAGACTGAAGTGGTTGGCACTGTCGAAATACCGACATACAATTCCCGAGGCAAGATGGAAAGTCATCGCCAATTGTCCGTACAAAGTGGTCGCAGGTAGTAGCATTCCCATGTCATTCTCGCTTTACCACATTGGCCACTCGCCTGAGATTATTAGCGTGCCTACCGTCTACATTCGACAGATACGAGTGAAGCTCACATCAACACTTACGGTTCGCGTCCCATACCATGGTTTCAGCGGCGACCGAGACATCATCAGCAGCACCGAAACAGACATCATCAACTTAGTCTACTTTGAAAAGAACAAAGTGATGCGCCACGGAATGAAGCTCGCAGAAGTCGGTGGTCTAAAACTACCGCCAACTATGCTTCCAAGCTGCAAAACTTATGGTTTACGGCTTACGTATCGCATCAAGGTTGTAGTGGACGGAGAATGCGCCCAGGAGACCTTCAGTGTCACAGCATTACGAGATGCATGCGAAGTCGTCTGCGACGTGTGACGACCTTCAGCTATTGCGAACGCGAATTGGTCGCCGTCTGTGGCCTCTGATCACGCACCACCTCCAGAAGAGCAACTGCCAGCTTATGAACCACTACCGAATTACGAATGAGCATTCGCATACGTTGAGTGTGCGCTTGGAGATGATGGGGCTACTAATCTACATGAACGCCATTCCACGGTTTAGAGATGATGAGTTTGTGGTGAAACTGTCCAAATCTTCATGTCTTCGAGAAGAGAAGGATCGACTAGGTCACCTCTATCACGAACTCTCCCTCACCTTCCGGGTTTTCGAAGCCATCCCAATACATATCAAAAGTTTCCCTGCTGATATCCAAAGCGGAATCAGCCGTCTTGGTCGCCATGCTTCTCCTACAAACCCTTTCCCAAGGCACCTCCTTATCTTTGGCCTTTAGGAACACCAATACAACCCTGGCCCCATATTTTTCTGCCATAGAACGGAACTCTTCTCGATCCTGCTTTTCATAGAACGACCGCTCGAGGACAACGTCCTTGCCCTCGGCCATAAGCTTGTGGAAGGTCTGAAGATACACAACATCGGCTTCGTCCTGATACTGTGCGTATAGTGATTCAGACGCTGGGTAGTCCAAGCCGTATATTCCATGTGCTGAGAAGACGATGTAATCGATCGAGATTTTAGTGAATTGTGGAAGCTCTCTCAAAACATTGTTTGCGAGCGTTGTTTTGCCAGATCCTGTGCTCGTTGGCGGGAGTCGGTAAATGGATGTTGGTTATCACACACCTGCTATTCCACATGTCATCATAACCACTGGTCGAGGATCAGCAGGTGTACGCTGCAGTAACTGCACAAGTGCTGGTGGCAATCCCATCTTTGACTCTTGTCTCGGCTCGTTAGCATGAAGATGCACGGTATTACGCAGCCTCCCCTCACAGAGCTATTATTGAGCGTAACTATGAACACAATAACCGGGTGGTGTTGTATCATCAGCCAAAATCACGACCGACCGGTCATCCTGCTTGAGAGAGAGGGACGTATATGGCGATGGTCATTTGGTTGGTGAGAAGGAGACGCAAAGCGGGGAACCTCAGCCACAGTCAGCAAGATCGACAGCGATTCAGTATCCTGCGCCGGTACGGTCGGTGTTCCTGCGCACGGGATGCTTGAACGTTAGGCTTGCAAGTATTGGACTGGGGACAAGGCCAGTAACATGTCTCGGACATTTCTTGGACCGTACGCAATCGCATGCCGCAGTGCTTCTGCAGCATCGCTCCCGCGTTCAGGCAGCGACGACATGCTTCGCACACAGAAGCCTTAAAGTCGGCAGCGGAAGGCGTTGTTTGACATCAAGCTCCTTCCTTTATTTGAAAAACGCTTGTGATTCCATATTTGCGCGTCTTAACCTAATTCGCGAGTCAACAGCATGTTCACGTTGCGAAACCTCCTACCACTGAGCACCTTCGTACTTACGGCTGCAGCAGCCTTTCCCCCGAAACCAGAGAATGTAACAACGGTACAATCGACAAAGTTCCCTGGTGTTTCAATCTCGTACAAAGAAGCAAGTTACCGCTCGCAGAATATGTTATCTCCCCGCAATACTGACCGCCTTCAGACAAACGTATGCGAGACTACTACAGGCGTTAAGGGCTACAGTGGCTTTGTTAACCTCCCAGTTGATTCCGCTCGCAATCGTAACTACGAGAGCCATATCTACTTCTGGTTCTTCCAAGCTCGGCAAGATGTAGATACCGCTCCGCTCTCCATCTGGCTCCAGGGTGGACCTGGTGTACCATCAACGCAGGCGGCTGTAGGCGAGAACGGGCCCTGCATCGTCATTGAGGACTCCAAGATCACCACGCTCGATCCATGGTCATGGAACGACAAGGTGAATATGATGTACATTGATCAGCCCCTCCAGGTCGGCTACTCGTACGACAGACTGGTGAACGGCACACTGGATGTGGTCGCTTCTCCATTTGCGTACAAGCCAGCAAACTTCTTTCAGACCGGCGTGCCAGAGACAAACCTCACCTTCTTGACTGGTACCTTTGCATCGCAGGATTTCTATAGCACCCCGAACACATCGATAGCAGCCGCGCCATTCATATACGACTTCATGCAGACATGGATGCAAGAGTTTCCGGGTTACAATTCGAATGATAACCGCTTCAGCATTTGGGGAGAGTCGTACGCCGGATATTATAATCCGGTGTATGCAGACTACTTCGAACAGCAAAATGACCTTGTGGCCAACGGAAGTATCAATGGATCGGCGATAGAGCTTCATATCGACACTGTGGGACTGGTCAATGCTTGTATCGACATCGACACTCAGATCGATTATTACCCGGAATTCGCTTACAACAATACATACGGCCTGCAATTCATCAATGAAACTCAGTACAATTCAGCACGCACAGCCTCGTCGCAGTGCAAAAATTTAACTGCCTCCTGTAGGGCATTGGCAGACACACAAGATTCAAAGGGTCTAGGAAACCAGCCAGAAGTCAACAAAGCTTGTCTCGGTGCCTTTTTATATTGCTTTTCCAAAATGCATGACGACTTTGACAAGTCTAGTGTACGTTCAACGTCTTGCTACTACTTTAAACATCCACTGACAAAGTCTGTGCAGCAAAATAAGTTCGACATCGCCGCACCTAACTATCCTGAAGCCTTCCCACCCAAATGGGCCGCTGGATACTTGAACGATGCTGAGGTTCAACAAGCCCTCGGCGTACCACTGAACTGGACCGGCCAGTCTCTCCCTGTGGCCATTGGTTTCAATGCGACTGGTGACTTCGTCCTCGGCAACGGCCTCAAGAAGCTTAGAAACCTCCTCGAAAGAGGCGTCAAAGTCTCCCTCGTATACGGTGATCGCGACTACCAGTGCAACTGGCTCGGTGGGGAAGCTATAAGTCTCGCACTAGGGTCGACCAACTTCCAGAAGGCAGGGTATGCAGACATCGAGACGAATTCTTCGTACACTGGCGGTCTGGTGCGCCAGTACGGCAATCTGTCCTTCGCGCGCGTCTTCCAGGCTGGACACGAAGTGCCATATTACCAGCCTGAGACTGCATACAAGATCTTCAACCGCGTCATGTTCAATAAAGACGTCGCCACTGGTGCAGTGTCTGCTGCCAACTACTCGAGTCGTGGACCGAGCTCTGCGTGGAGTGAATCGGTGTTGCAACTGGATGAGGAGCCTGCACAATGCTACCTGTGGGATGTTCTGGAAACGTGTACCAAGGCTGAAGCGGCGATCTTGAGGAGCGGGAGCGCCATCGTGAAGGATTTTGTCTTGGTAGGGCAGGTTGGCGGGAATGGCACGAACGGAACTTAGGTGTAATTTTCAAATAGATCATCGGCGACTGACAGAATATACGGAATTCACTGCATATGATGCATTACATAAGGGAGTAATCTATTGCATAAGAGAGAAAGCTTCGGAAAGGCTGTGCATGCCTCACATAACAGTCTTGAACTGTGCGCATCGTCGGATTAGAAGTACGTGGGATACGTATATTTAGCAGTTGTCACATTGGGACGATGGAACGCAACTCAGCCTGTGTACGTTGTGTTATCATCACCGTCAATTATGTACTGCCCATAGATTCTTTAGACCAAGCTGAGATGTGAAAGCCGAAAACCCAAGCTCGTGTGACCCGCTGGGGTCACCCACGCAGCCATTAGTCCGCCACAGCCCGTGAACTATTCACGAAAGATGGTGAGACTGATCAGAGATGAGATGACGGGTGATGTGGAGTTGCTGTGGGTAAGCTCGATGAAGAAGGCTTACCGTGCCCGTGCACCTCGCGGGCCTGTTCAGCTCACGGGCCACCCCACCATCTTTGAGCAATACTTTGCACCCCTATAATTCAATACCACCATGCCAGTAAAGGAAGCCCTTGCAGAGATAGACAGTTTAAGACCAGGAGAACAGTTTTCATACCGCGCTCTAGCTAAAAAACATGGCTGTTCTCGTACTACGTTGACGCGCCAACACAAGGGTCAAGCACCCCCGCGTGAAGATACTATCAGCTCCCAACGTCTATTACACCCACGCGATGAGGCAGAGCTTGTAAAGTACATCAGAGGGCTTACAGAGAGACACTTGATGCCTACAAGGCAGATGATCATCAATTTCGCGACTCCTTTGTGTGCTTGGGAGCCATCCGATAGCTGGGTTACCCGCTTCCTCCGCCGTCACTTCAACACTCTCCTCACTGCGTGGTCCACCCCCATGGAATCCGTGCGTCACCAGGTTGATTCGGGTGAGAAATACAAGCAATACTTTGATCTTCTGCATCAAAAGATAGCTGAATACAAGGCGCTGCCTGAGAACATGTACAATATGGACGAAAAGGGGTTCATGATTGGGGTCATCTCAAGGACGAAAAGATGCTTTGATAGGGTGCTGTATGAGAAGAAGCAGAACAAGCAATCATAGCACGATGGCAATCGAGAGTGGGTGACGGTGCTGGCAACGATATGCGCAGATGGATCAACTCTTCCCCCAGGAATCATCTTTCCAGCGGCCGGTACTGCAGTGCAGGCAAGCTGGGTACACGATATCGATCCAAGGAAGCACTCAATCCACTTCACAACGTCACTAAACGGATGGACGAACAACAATCTAGGGGTGACATGGCTGGAGCAGGTCTTTGATCGCTACACTAAGGCCAAAGCACGGAGAAGGTGGAGGTTACTGATACTTGACGGCCACGGCAGCCACGTAACAAAGGACTTCATCAACTACTGCGACGAACACAAGATCCTAATCCTTATATTCCCCCCTTACGCTACCCACACTCTCCAGCCGTTGGACGTAGTCTGCTTCAAGTCACTGAGTCAAAACTAGTCTACTAAGCTTGATACACACAACTACAAGACGCTAGGATGGCTGCCTGTTGATAAGGCTGATTTCTTCTCACTATTCTGGCCTGCCTGGGTGGGCACCTTCACAGAATCGTTGGTGTTGACGGCCTTCGAAGCTACAGGAATACACCCCCCTAACGCCGACGTTATCCTTAGGCGTTTCAGGACACCAACACCCTCGCCCCCAAGGACACCTCTAGAGCAGACAGGACCTGCTGCTACACCTACTGAGCCTAATTGCCTAAAGGCAAAGACGTTGCTTCGAAGTGCGGTGAAGGATTATCGTAGTGCTGAGGCTGGGGCATTAGAACAGGAAATTCACCAGCTCCATGTTCAAAATGAGCTTATCTCGCACGAGCTACAAGGTATCAAACAAAGTATAGAGGATAAGAAGAGGAAGAAGGCAAAGCAGAAAGTACTTCCTCTGTACTCACACACTTTGAATCGGCAGGGGGGCGCTGTGTGGTGGAGTCCTCATTCAAAGCGTGAAGCTGACGTGCGCGACGCTGCAATTGAGAAGTACAACCTAGAACAAGAGGCAGCAAAGAAGACTAGACAAGAGCTGCAGCACCAGGCTAGGCTCCTCAGAGAGAAGGAGAAGCAGGAGAAGCGTGTAGCGAGAGAGGAAGCCAAGGAGAGGCGTGAGAAGGAGAAGGCTAAAGAACGCGCAGCAATCGACGCTCGGAAGGCAGAGAGAGAGCGTCAAAAACAAGCTCGCGACGCTCAGCAAAGTATCCAATTGCCTAATCAAGGCAAGCGTAAGGCTCCACGTCAGTTGCAGCCAAAGACAATGAAGAAGCGTAGTGATAGTGCTGGGCGTAGTCAGGTGGTTGCTCATAGGCCTTCCCTAGCACCTCGACCTACATACAACAGCCGCGGCCGCAAAATTGCTCCACCAAAAAGATATGAGTAGCAGACTCTGTCGCATGGGTATATAGATCACTCCACCAAAAAATTATATCAATCTAGCTATTGTACGCGGCTCAATAACCTCAATCCTGTAAGTTGCAAAAGGTGGTGGGGTGGCCCGTGAGCTGAACAGGCCCGCGAGGTGCACGGGCACGGTAGCCTCTTGGCAAAGACGCGAGAATCACGCGTCTCCACCCTTGCTACGGAAAGAATAATTCACATTCGCAAACGCGAAAACACCACACACAGCAAGAACTCAATTTTTGGAATTACCATCACAAAAACGTGCAAATACACCTGCTAGAGGCTGCAACGCTCTCTACAGGCCATCTCGCGTCCCTCCGCGTAGGTCTGGTACCTGTAGAGCCGCCGTTGCGGCCCTAGCAGGGACGGATCAACAAACTCTGCGAGCAAGCTACTTAGAATGACACGTCCACCGAATGCAGCAGCAGCTATCTAGCCGCGACACAGCAACGCGAGACGCGACGACGAAGCCTAGACACACCTTGAGCATTATGGTCGCAATACACACAACAGTCACCGATGGGCTTCCTGGTCAGCCCATCACCAACCGACAATGTCTGCGACGTCCCGTATCGACGAGCCCTCGGGCCGAACAGCATCATCTCTCACGCGAATCTCTTCACAGACACCCCGGCATGCTACCATCGGTGCCAAAACATACTTACTGATCACCAGACAGCCTCGTCCACTGTCGCCCCCACCCTGTGTCGAAGGAATGGGTCCCCTTTGACACAACCCGACAAGGTCTGAAGATATTCGCGCGAGAGCTCTCATACTCAGTAGGCTCGACGACTCGCACGAGCGGAGCATCGCTCTCGTAGAGCTGCGTCGCGACGCAATGCTGCTGCCGCTGCGCCCGGTGGCAGGTCACACCACACACCATGGCCACATAGGAACCTAGTGGGAGGCAATAAAACACAAAGGAACAAGAACAACGGGGCCTAAACCAAGCCCTGAGGGCACGAGGGCAGGTGCAAATAGACGAAGCCGAGCATTAGGGGGAGACTGAAGGTACAGCGGACGCGACACACGAGGCAACGCGCCTCTACGAGCCTTGAAACAACGGTATACATATACGACTTTGAGTGCGGCACACACATGGAAACAACAGTTTGAGGAACACAAACACAGGCAAACACGTCACTTCTAGAGACGAAATGTACATAGTCGCAGATAGAAGCAAGACAACGGCAGGCCTCTGGGGACAGATGGCTCTTTCGAGAGTGAAGTGGGGCGGTGCCGACTCATGTCTGCACTGCGTCCGCTGTCTGCCACGCCTGTCACCCCGGGCATAGCTGCGCAGTACGCGGCTGAAACCGAGTAGGAATAAAACAAACAAACAAACAAACATTCGCAAACGCGGAGGCCCGCGTTGTTTGTTCTTAGACGCACGCTGCTGCATAATGATGGCACACTTTATTCTTACCTTTAGTCACGGATGACGGCGGATCAGAGGAACTCTTGCCGAAGCGTCCCGCAGCCGCACTGACTCCATGATGACGATCATCGTTCTAACTTGAGCGATTTTGTCATTCATCGACGTGCATCTCTACTCCAACATCCACATTCCTATATCGCTACTCAAAAGAGCTGGACTCCCCTTGTGGCGATTCAGGAATTCTACTACCTCGTAGACGCCATCACGGTCGCGCGCCATTGACATTAATTCATCATGATTGACGCCACCCCCAAAAAGAGTGGACTTCGCGCCATGTTTGGGATGCGGTCAAACACCCCAAAAGAGCCAGGAACACGCAAGAAGCTATCGAAAAAAAGTTCTAGGATGGATATGTCTTCGAATGCTGGAAGCACCATAGCGGATTCTCGACGCCAGGATTCCGGTAGCTTCTCGAGTCAACACAGTGGTGACCGCGCCAGACAACAGGCGACCCTACCGACATACGAAGATGCTACAGGTCTTGCGCCATACACTTTCCGAGATGACCCATACACAGCGCTGAGACCTGGGCCACCTGCTGTTCCAGTCTATTTTCAATCAGATGCTGAATATCGCCGTAATTCCGAAGGTCTACAACAATATGCTGCTCCTTTGTATCACACAACTACCGCCAGCTCTGCAAGAACAGGCTCCTTACCATTCATCTACCACGAACGCGCGGAGAACAAGAGGGTCCAACAACTAACGTCTAGACCTCAGCCCTCGAAGTTGAGTAAAGCTCACCGAGCGCCGGACCGCGCACCAGTCCGCCAGGATGACATCCTTGACAAGGATACCGGTGAACGCAAAGATTTGACAGACATGATGCACGCCTTCACTTATAGCGAGACTCGAGACTCGATCGATGAGCCAACACGTCATGTAGAAGAAGTCTTCTATGACCCCGCCAAACCAGACGGAACAGCCATGCTGGGTGGTGTGTCGCCCGAGATCTGGCTGCATGTGTCGGAGTACCTATCGCCCTTGGACGTCGCTCATCTGTCCTCAAGTTGCCGTACTATGTTCGCTCGCCTAGGTCGCCAACCATACAAGCTGCTGCTGGACCCACTCAACCGCCCTGATCGTCTCAACTTCCTACTCGCGATGGACCACAAGCTTCCACGTCACCTGTTTTGCTTCCCGTGCGCACAATGGCACTTACGAATACAACCGGGCTTCGAAACTCTCAAGCCTCACAACGTGCTCAATCCATTGTTCGAATGCCCAAACTTCACAAACAACCTCCTCCCGCCGCCGAGAATCCGCATCAGCGAGGGCCGCACATTGCCATTTGCTTTTGTCCAATTAGCAAGACGTCACTGGGCTTTTGGACCCGAATATGGCATTCCACATCAATCACTTGCACGCCGTTGGAAAGATCCATACTCTCCCTGGTCGCACCAGAGTATGTATCACGTTACCGAGAAAGGACACGTCTTGATGCGTGTCAAGTCGCAAGCGTATGTCGAAGGCGGCATGACAATGGCAGCAAAGCGCATGTTACTTTTCAGCAGAGATGACTACACACCATACTTCAGTGTTTGTAGTCATTGGAAGAACGGTGTCCTGACGTCGGTGCCGAAATGTGCTCTTGATCATATCCCCATTCAAGAAGTCAACATGGTGAACGGGATCAAAGACCGCCTTGCTCCCAAGAAAGCTGTCGGTAATGTGCCGACGTGTCAGAAGTGTGGACCGATGCGTCGCTGTCCAGAGTGTCCCACAGAATACTTGTTTGAGCTGAAGATGGTAGAAGACAAGACTGTGAAGAGCAACGGGGCGGAGCGTTTCAAGCAGGCTCTTGTGGTCTCAAGATGGACTGACCTTGGAAACGGGCGAAGCCCTGTCGACAAGGAGTGGGCAGCTATCACCGGAGAGAACGAAGAGTATGACAGCTTTGAGGAGATCGGCAGGAGAGCTATCAGTGGTGTGTTTGAGAGTGCGTTTACCGACACAATACCTGGTCAAAGGATCGTAACGATGAATCTTAAGAAGGTCAAGGCAAATGAGATAGGAGGCGACTGGTACTAGCCTATTGTGTGGGTTACCCAGATTGGCTCGAATATATCAGCTTCCAGTTGAATTTGTAACACCATTCATGGAAGCGGCTATTTTCAAGACATCACACGACATTTCTCAACCCACAACCCCGCATCAGAACTACTGGAAAGAGAACTTCTGAAAGAACCGCCGCATTGCCATCCCGACATTGTAACCTAAGTAGATGTCCAAGTTACTGGAGCCTGCTTATTCACATGATCTGTCTAAGCTGCGGACTACAACAAACAGCCCATCTGCACTGACTTTTCAGCGACTCACATAGCTGCTAAACATTTGGCTTTCGACACAACTCCGATTGCGGTATCACTCCGATTGCGGTATCTGCCATGGAAAACTTTGAATCGGTCCGACACTGCGAAGATTGTTGTTGCCAAGTCTAGGATTGGAGCTAAGATCAGATAAGATGATCTGATAAAATCTCTTCCGCTGGTTTACGAATGTTTCGTCACGAGCATCGCTAGACTTTACTGCTTTAGACCGGCTGCAACTGTATGTTCCACAGTAGCGGGGACTAGCTGCTGCGGAAGTACCACACATTACAGTGTTCCCCCCTGAACGGATCGTTAGCCTGCGGTTCGGCGACAAGGGAGGTACTGGGGTTCTGAGCCAGTACAATTTTTTCGGTTGGCTATTATACCTGGTGTTACCCTTGTCACGCGAAGGAAGGCTAACGATCCGTTCAGGTGGGGACACTGTATGGAAGCAAACAGGCGATATGTCAAGCCCCTACGGCAACCACACTTCAACAGTGGCACTAGGCCTAGCCCAGTCTAGGACACGGCAGCCGCCAAGCGAGAGATGTGGATTGTGTTTGTGGACCGGAGGTCGCTCTCGCGACTCATTCAATGCGTGTGCGACTCGTCGGCGCTCCCGCATAAGATAAAAGCATGTCCCTCATCTTATCTGATCAACATCGCGATCCTTCCCATACCTGCATCGACTTCGTTGTTAGCGAACCACTCCAAGATGCATTTCTCGATGGAGCGCGCCCGAGAACATGACTCAATTGAGAGCCAACCGCAAACTTCGGTCTCAGCTGAGAAAGGGCCAGAAGTGATGGTTGCCAGCAGCGGCTCGTCAGTCAGTGGCAGGAGCGAAGGTGGTCGAAGTATACTTGTACCTCTCAAGATGAAACTCATCTCTATCTTGTTGGTTACAGCTATTGGTTTCGGCTCTCACTGGAGCAGCGGGGTGACTGGTGCTATGAAGAGCACCCTGAAGAAGGTACGTTTAGCGGATACGGCGTTGCCAAGTCGCCGACCGGTGCTGACAGACATAGCAATTACACATCAACAACGCACAGTATGCGATATTGGAAGCCTCCGAGGACTTCATGAAGATGACCCTGATTTTGGTCAGTGGTCTCGTCACCGACAGGATTGGTGGTGCAAGCGCCATGCTTTGGGGCAATGCCATCTTCAGCGTCGGTGCCATTCTCACTGCAGCAGCTACGACTGTACGCTCGTACAAGTTCATGATTTTTGGTATCATCGTCCAGGCTTTCGGCGACATCGCTACTCAGGTCGCCCAGTATAAGGTCTTCAGCTCCTGGTTTGCTCCTTCTGACGGCTTCGCATCTACCCTAGGATTCGAACTCGGTCTTGGCAAAATCGGATCCTTCGTCGGCAAGGCCACTGCCAATGTCATTGCGAAGAAAACTGGAGACTTTAGCTGGGTGTACTGGACCGCCGTCTTCATGAATATCTTCACCAACGTCGTTACGCTGGTGTTCTGGTTCTTCACCAAGTGGTGCAATAAGACATACTCTGGCATGGTCGACCCAGCAACAGGCGAGAAGCTCACAGAGAACAACAAGAAGCTTGAATTCGGCAAGATGTTACGTCTGCCTTGGACATTCTGGAGTGTTGTGTGCTACTCGCTATTCCAAACCAGTACTGCACTCATCTACAGTCAGAATGCCACCGAGCTCGCTGAACAGCGCTTTGAGATTGATGCAGTTACTGCAGGCTGGTACTCTTCCATGTCACAGTACCTTGGCTTCTTTCTCGTACCACTCATTGGCATCTTCGTCGACTTGCTTGGTAACCGGATCACCCTGATGGTCGTCTGCGGATTGGGCATGCTCCTGTCCATGTGCTTAGCCGCCTGGGGCCCATCAATTGGCGGTACCGCCGCCTCGTTTGGCATCTACGCGGTCGCGTCATCTTTTGGGCCTACTGTCACCATCGACTCCATCCGCACGACAATGTGGTACCAGGAGGTCTTCGGTTCCGGTTACGCAGTCAAGATCGCTGTCAACAACGGCATGACCATCTTCGTGCGCATCGTCACAGGAGTTATCCAAGATCGCGACAATAATTCGTACGACAACGTGGTCAAGGGCTACGTCTTCCTAGCTGCAAGTTCCGTAGTCGTTGCCTGCATGCTACTGACGGCTAGCTATTGGACTGTAGACCTCAGGTTATTACAATGGACCAAGAAGCAGCGTATGGTGAAGGGCGAGATCATCAACGACCGTAGGGAGAAGTTTGAGAATGGAGAGGTTGGTGTGAGGAACAGGAAGATCAGTATGACGCTGTTTATTTTCCTCATCTTCTTTATTCTAGGCGCTTGGGCGGCGTACTTCTGGGGTGTCGCGACGGGCAACAACGACTGATAGAACGGGTTCGAAGTCGGAGAGCCAGATTAAGATCTTGAATTCAATCACGAAGTTAGTCTGGGTCGATCCATAACCATTCGTATCGAGAGTCTTTGCATGCCGCCAAAGGCCTTTCCGTCACAAATTCCCCTCATGTCTTTGATCCCTCAGTTCCTGATTTTGGCTCCCGTGGGCCAAATCCTTGCGGATCTCCGCGATAGTCCTTCTCTTCAATTTTTTTCAACTTCCATGATAGCTCCAGCATCAACGACGGCAGCAAGAGTTCGCTTCACTCTGGTTCTGATGTTGTAGTTGTTGTCACGCATGTCGAGGAGACCAGCAACCATGAGCTGTTGGACCAACGTTCCACCCGCAGCTCGTACAGCTATCTTCTCTAACATCGGCGCGATCTTTTTAATGGTGGCGTTCTTGCTCAAAGCTGGTCCGCAAGTAGTGAGCAGGTGTGCGAAGGTCTCGAAGTTGTGCGGTTCAAACAAGTGCTCAGCCTGAGCCGCGCAGCTCAGAATGTTGTCAAGCACATTGTCGGTTAAGATGACATCTGCAACTTGCCTGCTTTGATGCAGGACGATGTTTTCTATGATGTCGAAAGATCTGCGATCCCAGCGTAGAGATCTTAGCACGTTTTCGTATTCCTCTTGACACTTGTTCACGATGGTCACACGCGCCAAGCGTGAACCTTTTATAGGAAGATTACCCTTTCTGAGGACCGTGGCTGTGATGTGATCTTGGACCTGCAGAAAGAGTTCCAGATACAAATGTGCGGCCTGAGTGCCATGGTACGCAGTTTCATAGATGATGTTGACAAGAACTGCAAGCTTTCCAGGACTGGTGCCGACGGCGAGGAGAAGGAACCTTATCGTGAATTTGACGGTTGCATGGTCTACTTGGTCTGGCAGAGTTGCGATGAGCTGTCTCGTACCGAATACGAAGTCGTCGAGGTCAGGGTTGTGCGTAGCCATTATTGTGGTGTTGCTGGAACGTGTGCGTGGAAAAGCTAGAGGTGAGGGAGCGGCGAGACGCTGAGATGGACGTAGGAGGTGAAGGGGAGTGGCCAAGTCATGTGGTAATTTTAGGGCTTAAGCTTCTTTTGACATGGCGACATGGTTCACTTCACCTTGGGCGTTTTCGGGTGATCAAGTAGAAACAGTCTCCTCGCCGTTCATGTAAATCAGCAACTGCTGCTCTCTGAGGCAGATCAAAATGAGCTGTTTCAATCCAGGGGCCGTATCATCAGTGCGAAGTATCAATGCACATGACCTGCCAGCCTGACTCCCTTTTCTATGACAGCGCCAGAAAGGCATTTCTCAAATAGTGTTAGAAAGGTATATGTCGGTATACACACGTTGTGTCGCCTAACGTGGCCTCGTGCACCGGCCCGAGGCCGAGTGTATCGCGTCGATCCTACTTCGGTCCAACTTCGGATCAACTCTGATCCAAGCACATGTATACCTTCGTAGCCCCCACATTCGTAGTGATCAATACCAATACACAAGATTACCTCAGTTACTGTTATTCACCGTACGATCGTACAGAAGCCTTCCAACACTGATCAGTGATTGCACGGCAGTCACAGACAGTTAGGTTAAGAAGAGATAGATTCTTTACCCCGCGCGTTCCCTAGATTGCCTATATCAGCAAGGCGGAGTTATCTATGCTAAGCTCACTGTTAGCTATATCAGGCGTCGTTCGTGGCTAGCGACCGACCGTTACAGCCGTATCAGAAGCGTTCCAAGACGCCGTCTATACACGCGCCAACCGACCGGTTGAGATTTGACCCGTGTACAACCCACGACCACCGACGCATCCCCAGCGAACGCAGCTAGCGCAGCAAGCGTCAACAAGAACACAATAGAAGAAGAAAGAACACCATCAGAAAGAGCACCGGTATCCAGGACACCGGCAGTAGGAATGGCGAGCAGTAGTAGAAGAGTGGTACCTACACTAGAAGTGCTACTAGGGACCACAAACATAAAACCAAGAGAATGGCATCACATCGATCCAGAGATGTGGGAGGACAACGTTAAAGCTCCAGACGATGAGGTTGGGATTACTACCGCAACAACGTACATTGCGCGTGCGATTGCGGACTATACAGATCGACCAACAGCAGATGAGGAACTCTTTTGGGAGTTCCGTCAGGACTTTGAAGGATGGACAGAGGCAATGTTCCTACGTGCCCAACCAATATACACTAAGGAACTGAAGCGGATTCTCCGCTTTAAGGGCGTGTACACTGGTCGTGTTAATATGTTACCAAGCGAAGCCGTAGCTAAATTACTGCGCAAGGAGGATTGCCCGAAGTGGCCGGACGAACAGTTCAAGAACACCAACTTTGACGAGCGTTCAGTCGCACACAGGCTACAACGGGAGCTGAAGCAAGGACACGACGCTGCAGGACCATTGCAACCTACGGACGTAGGGACAGCGAGTCGAGCACGAAGTCAAACCTCCACAAGGAGAAGAGATCAAGAGGTAGACAATCAACAAGACTACACTCAAGATCAGACCCGCCTCCGTACTCAGTCTAGCCAACAACCAGGGCAAGAAGAACGGACCACAAGTCGGCTTACGGAAACTATCGAACACACCCCACAGCCGGAAACACGACAGCCTACTTCAACCTACAACAATTTTGATCGATTCCGCGAATACACACCAGCGTATCCGCAACGCCCACAGGGACTGAGTGTCCCTCCAATCCAACGATCAGGCGAAACGGACCCGTACAAGGCAATTCCTCCGATCGACTTCAGCAATGAGAAGCTGAGCGCAGCAACGATCAATGTTTTCGTGAAAATGTGGGACCGAGACAAAAAGTATACGGGAAAGCCGTACGACCTCCTAGACGATAAATTGAAGATCTTCTACAGCATCTGTTATCACGCAGACATCCAGCCAAGTCAGTTCCATGCAGTTTTTCCACGGATTCTCGACGGCCGCGCAGAGGAATACTACCTTCACTTTGTCGATCAGCGGATGGATACGTTCTCAACCGCCTACACAAAGCTCAAGAACCACTTCGACACAGACGTGAACCATGGCCATTACTACACGGACTGGACGACGATCTCGTTTGTCAAAGTACGGAGGGAAAACCCGGATAAGAACCTCCACGACGTTCTAGACATTATGCTAGACAAGCTACAGTTGTGTCAGAGGGCGCTTGGGCAACAGTATATCGGGGAATACTCGCTCCGAACAACGGTAATCACAGCATGTCGAGGCGTCAAGGAGCTCGAGATGGCACTCTACAAGCCGTCTCTAGAATGCGAGGTTCTGTTTGGAGATCTACGATCCTCGATCGAAAACTCACTCGCTATGACGGTCTCCGCAAACTTCACTGAGGCGGATCCGAACGATCAGTACTACCTGGACCGTCGGTACAACCAAAACAGCTCTGGAAGATTGCGAGGGAATTACAACTCTCGCGGTGGACGTAGCGGATTTACCTGCAGACGCGGTGGGCTTCAGCACCGCTCTGGAGTCAACACACAAATCGACAAGAAATGTTACGTCTGCGGCAAGACAGGCTGTTGGTCCACAAACCATACGCCCAAAGAAAGAAAACGCTCAAAAGCGCAGTACATCACACACTGCGCGATTACGGGAGAGCAAATGGAGTTTGGCACATTCCTCGTCGCGTACGAGGGGGAAGAAGTCGACCAGTTCTTCCTAGAGGAGCAAGACGAAGATGATGAGGACCAGAGACTAGCGGTTAAGTACCTCACAGATCAGGCCTTTTTGCACCACGTGACCGGAGAAGACTTCTACAGGTGCAAGGAACCTATTACGCCCGCAACGCAGTTCCTTATCGAGGACCGATACTCGCGAATCACGTACCAAGGCATTCTTCCTGACACTGGTGCCTCAAATGTATCGACAGCCGGAAAGGAGCAGTTCCTGGCGCTCCAAACCGAGGACCCTACCGTAACTCTCGATACGTCTACTGCTGGAAACGCATCTGTGCAATTTGGCAAAGGAAGCGTCACTACTTCGATTGGAACCGCACATGTATCGACACAGATTGGAAAGATCAAATTTGAGGTCTTAGACGCACCCACCCCGTTTCTCCTCTGTCTAAAAGACATGGACCGGCTCCACGTGTACTTCAACAATACTACGGACCAGCTAGTACAAGGAAAAGCTACATTTCCAGTGATTCGCAAATGGGGACACCCGTGGTTCCACCTAAGCAAGGCAGAGCGCGCGCGCGTATTCCTTACGGAGACTGAGCTCCGACGCTTACACCGGAGGTTCGGGCATCCAGCCGTCGAACGGCTGATACGATTGCTCAAACGCGCAGGACACGAGGACGTGGATGAACAGCTGCTCCGAGAGATCCAAACGTTCTGCCATCACTGCCAAACGCACGATCCAGCGCCGCGCCGATTCAAATTCAGGCTGAAAGATGATCGGGAATTCAACTTCGAGATCCTCGTAGATGTGATGTATCTGAGTGGGAAACCAGTGCTTCACGTGATCGATTCGGCTACAACATTCAACGGCGCGCGATTTCTACCGTCTATGAGCGCGAAAGACACCTGGGAAGCACTCCGCCTGCTCTGGATTGATACATACCAAGGGCCGCCAGATATCGTCACCCACGACGCCGGCACCAACTTCGCGTCAGTCGAATTCAGATCAGAGGCGAAGATCATGGGAATCACATGTAAACAAGTACCAATCGAGGCCCATTGGTCTATCGGCAAGGTAGAAAGATACCACGCACCGCTCAGACGCGCCTACGAGATCCTGAGGACAGAGCTTGACACTGGCACCAGCGACGCCGCAGTGCTGCAGATGGCAGTCAAGGCCGTCAACGATACCGCAGGCCCGGACGGGCTCGTACCCACGCTGCTCGTCTTCGGTGCATACCCCCGGATATCCATGGATTCACCACCATCTCCCTCGATAACCCATCGCGCGGAGGCAATCCAGAAAGCGATGAAGGCGCTGCGGAAGGCCGCAGCGGAACATGCGGTGAGCAACGCACTTGGTACCAGGAATGGGCCTAACACAGACGGGGTACTATCACTGCCTCTGCAGAGTGAGGTGATGGTGTGGCGCGAGAAGAACGGATGGCAAGGGCCGTATAGAGTCATCGACATGAAGGACCACGACGTTACTGTAGACATGATCAACGGCCCAACGACGTTCCGATCCACAGTCGTAAAACCGTACTATCGCGATCTGACTACAGCGACAGACGGCGCAGATCAAGGCACAGGTGGATCTCCGATCACAGATGAAGCGATTGCTGATGAACCGCCACTACCAGTACCGCCGACGGAAGTCACCCAAGCGGCTCAGCCGCGCAAGCGGGGCCGCCCACCTGGATCAAAGAACAAGCCTAAGGTGCAGTACCTGTCGAAAAAGGAGGAGGACGATTACGCCCTGGCCGTCAAGCTACGCAATGACGGCGTGATCAACGTCCCGGGCGCTCCATTCGAAGCATCCGATCAGAAGGAGATCGACGACCTCGTCGGCCGTGGAGTATTCAGTTTTGAGCTGTTTGACCCAACTCTACACGGCGGGTATCGTATCTTCAAGTCGCGCATGGTCCGCGAAGTCAAAGGCAAGACCATGGTCCCGTACGAGAAATCACGCCTCGTTGTTCAAGGTTACAATGACGAGGGCAAACACGAGATCCTGACGCAGTCGCCAACCATCCAACGAGCCAGCCAGCGCCTGATTCTAGCCCTAGCGCCTGCATTGCTTGATAAGGACATGGTCGTGGAACTACGCGATATCACGCAAGCGTACCCACAGGCACAAACAGAGCTATTCCGTACGATTTTAGCGCACCTCCCAAAGGAGCTTATAACAAAGTATCCCGAGGGAACAATTATTCGCGTAATCAAGCCACTCTATGGAATCGCGGAAGCAGGAGTCCACTGGTTTGCTACGTACCAAGGACACCACTGCAAGGAGCTCGACATGGCTACGTCGACGTATGACCCGTGCCTCCTGATCACGAACGGGGGACGGGAAGCGTTCGGAATAGTGGGCCTGCAGACAGACGATACTCTCGCGATTGGGACGCCTGCATTCTCTGGTGCAGAAGACGCTGCGCTCCAGAAAGCCAATTTTCGAGCTAAGCCCAAGGAGAGACTGTCCAAAGAAGCATCGCTCGAGTTCAACGGATGTACTCTAACGTCGCGCGGAGATACGATTCTACTTACGCAGAAGGGACAAGGTGCCAAGATCGAAATCATTGATCCGAAGGCAGCAAACCGAGCACAGAAGTATATGGAGCAGCGCGCGCGCGGCGCGTACATTGCGTCGATATGCCAACCTGAAGCATCGTTCGACCTTTCCGCGGCTGCGCAAATACAACAACCTGAGGACACGGACTACGTGAAGCTTAACCGCCGGCTGCAGTGGCAATCTGAGAGCTTACAACGAGGCCTACGATACGTCCCTCTCGACCTCGCTACAGCAAAGCTGGTAGTGTTCACAGACGGATCCTTTGCGAACAACCAAGACCTTAGCTCACAGCTAGGGTACCTGCTTATCCTTGTTAATGAGTCGAGTCGACAAGACAGCACGTTTGATATTCGTGGTAACGTAATCCACTGGAGTTCGACCAAATGCAAACGTGTTACCCGGAGCGTCCTTGCATCAGAAACGTACGGCATGGTTAGCGGCGTCGACATCGCTATCGCTATCCTGACAACCCTCAAGATAATTACAGGACGCCTAGGTCTGCCACCGATCCCACTTATTGTGTGTACGGATTCATACTCGTTGTATGAATGCCTCGTCAAACTCGGAACAACTGCTGAGAAGCGACTGATGATCGATATCATGGCGCTTCGTCAGTCATACGAGCGTCGCGAGATCACGGAGATCCGCTGGATCAACGGAGAAGACAACCCCGCGGACGCATTCACGAAAGCAACACCAAATCGCGCGCTAGAACGTTTTATCGATAGCAACGAGCTGTCGATCCGAGTAGAAGGGTCGGTGCAGAGACCGATAGAGTAGGCGCACATGCCTAGCACATTACACTCCCTAATAGTTTCATTTCCTTACACCAGTCGTTACAACAAGAAAATATTGCCAGTGTCGGTATACACACGTTGTGTCGCCTAACGTGGCCTCGTGCACCGGCCCGAGGCCGAGTGTATCGCGTCGATCCTACTTCGGTCCAACTTCGGATCAACTCTGATCCAAGCACATGTATACCTTCGTAGCCCCCACATTCGTAGTGATCAATACCAATACACAAGATTACCTCAGTTACTGTTATTCACCGTACGATCGTACAGAAGCCTTCCAACAGTATATGTACCAATCAACGCAGGGGCAAAGTGTGTTCAGTGTTCACATTTTGTCTCAACAAATAGTATGTTTTTTGCTCAATTACGGTTGCAGTTCTTCGAGCTTTCCATCAGAGTTTTGCTGCAGTTTGCGCATTTCGAATTTACCCGGCACTTGTCCTATCAGTGGAGCGTTTGTAGAGAAGTTTTGTTACACAGTCATGCAGTCACTCTTCGAATTTCAGCGCACCTCAATTTACAGTATGATCGTTCCGCGAACTATGTGCGTATTGTTACATTCCGCTAATCTTACATGTGCACTTGTCTACCACCACATCCACCATCTCCTCGATGCCCCCAACCTCTTCCACTTCCATGTTGAGTTGCGATGGATCGTGTAATCCTTGCTCTGAATGCTCTTGTAAATACCCCACAACCCTCCTAAAGGCCATACGTTCTTCAGTCGCATGCCCCAGTCTTTTTGCGCCATATCTGTGTACTTCTGAATGTCGACGTGGACCTTATCGTGCACATCAGGGAGACCGCCGGCATTGTACTTTGTACGTAGTCCCTCGTGCCATTGACGATCAAATTGAGACCAGAACTCGTCTTTGCTGTAGTAAGTGTGCGCATAAAGCCACTTCATACCGCCCATCTCGCCCAACGTCTTTTCAAGCGCACGGTTCTTGCTGAGGTATTCTTGAGGCTCGTGGGGTCCAAATCCCCAGAGACCAATGTTGAGCATCTGAGTGTCCATCAGCTCACCCTTGGTATGCGGGTGCATGGTGGGCTGTTCGCTCTGCTTCAATGGACAAAGCCATATTGGCCAGATGTTAAACTCTTTGTCAGTGTACTCAATGAACTTCTCGGCATTCGGGTAGGGGAGAGCCATATCCTGTACGATGTACCGTGTTGCGATGCCGCTGGCGTGTAGGGCGCGGTACAGCATACGTGTGTGCAGAAAGTCATCCAAGAACCAACGAGTAAACTTGTTGAACGGGAAGCTCATGTAGCTGAAGGCAGACCGCCCAACCCAGAAGCCACCACGGTCGTATCGAAACATGTACTCGGCAAGCGGGATGTACTCGACGACGGGCTCATTGGAGGTGCGTGTTGCGTCTTCGACATGTAGGTAGAACCAGGGATCCAAGGCGTGAGAGAATGTTTGCGGCTTGATGTTTGGTGGCAGATGGTCGGTCATCTCGCCTGTTACGATAGCACCGTGATCCTTGGAAAAGAGAATGCCATCCACATAATCGTTCTTCCGGCCTTTCTCGCCTTCGGTGTGCTCACGAACCTCCTTAACGGCCTGCGCAATACTTCTAGTGGGGTAGTAGGTCGTCTTCACGTACTTCTTCGCTTCAATCAATCGGAGGTTGACGAGTGTTGTGACGCCCAACGTTCCTACTGCACCGGCAGCTCCGCGGAATAAATCTGCGTTCTCTTTCTCTGATGCCTTGACAACATTACCGTCTGCCATGACCATCTCAACCTCGTTGATCGTCCTGTCGAAGAAACCAAACTTAAAACTACTGCTTTCTCCTGCGGTCCCTGCATATCCTCCTCCTACTGTGATGCCGGGGAACTCCATCACGACAGGCGGCACCAGACCGTGTGGCAAAGTAGCTTCTACAAGGCGATCCATAGGTACGTTGGGCTCCACGAGGGCTGTGCGCGTCTCTTTGTCAACCTTTATGACATTTCTTAGGCCACTGATGTCGACGACGCGCTTCTTGAGGTTTGGACGCGTGGAGTTGGTCGACCCATGTGATATTCGAAAGGGCTCCTTTCGTGTGAAGTAGTCTTTCACCTTAGAGGCTACTTGCGCAACAATTCGCTGATGGCGCTCCATCCCGACGAGAACGAAATGAAATGAAAGACTCCAGCAAATGCAGTTGGGTTCTATTGATACATGGTGATGCTACACCCCGTGATGTAATGGAGAGGTCGAAACTCGACTTTTTTGCGACGCGCTAGGCCCTTAAGTACTCTAGCGTCAATGCTACCCCAGTACATTCGGGTGCGCTCGTTTCGTTGCCTCACAGCCATCCGTAGGAGGTAATCTTCCATTCTGGATCAGTGAAGGACTGTTGTTTTGCTGATGCTAAATTGTTACCATGTCGGCCACGTGAAGTGCTCGATCGCGAACGAATTCGACTCGGGATGGGACCTAAAGATCGGACAGACCCTGAAAGCCACAACACATCACATGCGAACTAGCATGCACTCCGCAGAAGTCACAGAAACTTTCGTACCAGCTCCAGTTCAAGTCTGCCTCGCGTGTCACAGCCTGAGCCGCTGCGGATGTTACACCGAGAAGTGGGGCTTAGATTGCGGGGATGTATCGAATGAGAAAGGTCGCATGGCCTGTTGACCTGCCTGTTGACCCCTTGGGATTGCGCGGCGCGCCTTATAAATAATACGAAGCCGCCATGCATTTTCGCGGAGTTCGCGTTTTCCTCATCCCTTCCATCAGCATGATCATACGGGCAGTCGTGGCTCTTGCCAGTACTGCTGTTGCCTTGCAGCCCCTACCACCTGTGCAATGGACGAACAGCAACACTTTATCGAACGGGTTCAATGGATTCGCGAGTGGCATTGCTTCTAGGACCATATACATTGTGAATTCATTTGCAGACGTCGCAGATGCCGAAGGACTTTCTCTCATCCCACCGACAGCGTTTCAATTCGCGGAAACATTCCGTGAAGACCTTTCATCTTGGAATGCTGCAAATTGGACACTCCAACGAGTCGACACATTCCCTACCAATGCGAGTGGTATCCTGTTAGGACCATTTAGAGGATCTGACGATGAGGTGACATACGAAAATGGCGCCACCACTGAAGAAGGCTATGAGATTGAGGTCACCAACCGTACTGTCTACATCGGCGGAAAGGGCGCACGTGGCATGTTCTGGGGTACAAGAACGCTCATGCAGCAAGCCCTGATTGCGAATGGATCTTCGTTGCCAGCAGGTCGTACAGTGGACGCACCAGCCTATGCAACACGTGGATACATGCTTGATGCCGGTCGCAAGTGGTACACGGCCGAGTTCCTCAAGGAACTCTGCACCTATGCATCTTTCTTCAAGATCTCGGAGTTCCACTACCACACTTCAGACAACGCACCTTTGAACCGCGGACATAACGAGACTTGGAACAAAGTCTTCTCACACTTCTCCCTTTACCCAGAGGAGAATACAGAGCTGCAGGGGATCATTGAGCGGAAAAATGAGACACTTTCACGAGCCCAGTTCGAGGACTTCCAAAGCCATTGCGCGCAACGAGGTGTGACGGTGATACCGGAGATCGAGGCACCTGGACATGCTCTCGCCATCACAAAATGGAAGCCGGAGCTGGCGCTCGCGAAGAAAGATTTACTAAACCTCACCCACCCTGACGCAATACCGACTGTAAAAGCTATTTGGAGCGAGTTTCTACCTTGGTTTCAGACGAAGGAGGTGCACATTGGTGCTGACGAGTACGATTCCCAGCTTGCCGATGATTATATTACCTTCGTTAATGAGATGGCCGAGTTCGTGAACTCGACATCCGGGAAAAAGATCAGGATCTGGGGAACACACGAGCCTTCAGAGAACCTCACCGTATCGAAGGATATCATCATTCAGCATTGGCAGTACGGACAATCAGATCCAGTACAACTACAGAGCGATGGGTACAGCCTGATCAACTCCGAAGACTGGTGGGCATACATGAGCTTAAAGAATGACCATACGCCTATCCTGCCTGCACCATACCCGCAGTTCTACAACAGCTCGAGGACATTGAACTTCGTGGATGTGCCCGGATGGCAGTGGGATCCATCGCTTTACAACCCAGTAAACACTACAGAGCAGCTTGAGCCCGGCGCTGGTGGCAACAAGGGCGCCATTCTCGCAGCCTGGAACGACAATGGTCCAGATGCGACGACCCAGCTGGAAGCTTACTATGCCATGCGCGAGGGCATTCCAATTATGGCTGCACGTGCATGGGCTGGGAGACGTGGTGTCAATATCACGACTGAAAATGTGAACGCAAGTGTACGATTTCTTGCATCCATGGCGCCTGGACAGGACCTTGACAGAAGACCTGTCTCCTTGCGTCCCGCTTCACAATCACAGGCTAGAAAACCAGTCATTTCATGGACGCAGCGCGACGGCGCCATGGCCCAGACGTTCAGCAAAGGTTCGTTCGGTCCACCATATACCCTCAGCTTGAACGTATCGTCCCCATTTACCATCAAGGGCCACGATACTTCACTCTCCATCAGCAATGTCATCACAAATACCTCCACCAACTCCTCCGTCTCCACGCTCGTCTTCACAACTGCAGATGGCTTCCCTTATCCCCTCCGCAATGTTTCCTACGACGACTACGATCCCGGTCACCCCGGCCGGATCTGGACAAATGTGTCAACCTCCACTCATGAGCTTGTTCCCATCCAGCTCCCAGTGCGTCTGCGCATCGAGACCGACATATACAATGGAAGTCGCGTGTGGGTGAACGAGAAATTTGCGGGACGCTTTGAAGTATTTGTGTTTGGTGGACGAAACACTGTGTTTAGCTGGAGTCAGATGGCGCTTGTGGCTCCGTTGGACAGCGTGGAGGGTGGGGTGGATACCTTCAAGCTGGAAGATGGAGTGGGGATGTACAACGTCACGGCTGGGAATGGAAGCCATGAAGCGAAGCCGCCGGAGCAGAATGCAGCCGTCATGAGCAGAAGTGCGGGGACGGCCGTGCAGATGTTGGTAGGGCTTGTGATGATCTGGATGTTTGTTTGAGTATGATACCATGTATTGCTACGTGAAAGCCCGATGTTTCGCATATACCCAACTTAATAAAAGCCTTTTTTCCGGTGGAAGCCCAAAAATGTTGTATTTTTACCTATCACATCATGGTTCTCCGACTTTGATCTTGGCCGGCTTTGCAGTTCTGCTCTTGAGGAAGTCCTTTCTTTGCGACCACTCTGTTGACTTTGTGCCATTCCGATACGGTCCCTTGTGCCGTTCCTCGTCATGTAGCTGACTGAACGTGCAGTTCCTGTATTTCATGGCCATGGATCTCTCTTCTCTGCACTTCAAACGTCACCCAAGAGTTTTTCTCGTGGTGTGGGTTCTTGAAGAGAAGCAAAGCATATCGCAGATCAAGTCGGCCTACTTGACAGGTTCTTTGCGGAAGCCAGTACAATCATATACCGACAACGGAAATTCTCCTATTGCCCAAGTCCGAAGAAGGGGTGGAAGAACGTTTCAGCTGTGAAAACGCTCATCTTCTATGCTAAACACAAATTACCTGCGTACTACCGCTGTCATTCATCAAGTCTCGCTCCGAGAGAAGCGTCACCAATCGGAATAGCTTTGTGCTATCGCTCACAGCCAGAAGATGGTATTTCCAAATCTTTTATGCAAAAAATTGAATTCCGACCTCCAGCCGCTCTCTGTGATCTTCCGCAATACCCACTTGCTGCACTTGTTGTCCGTTAAGTCTCTTTGTACCAGGTCGAAGTATTCTTCGCTTGGGGTCTTCTAACTTTATACTTATTGATCAAACTAATATTCTCAGTGCCGAACAAGTCAATAGTGATGCGGCCGAACTTACTCTCACACATCCGTTGCTTCTTCGCGTTGTTGAACTCTAGATACGTCAAAGGATTTCCGCATGACCAGGCTTATGGCTTTCACCTTTCAATCTGATGTCCAAAAAGTAGGCAACATGTATTAGCTACTCACATACCTCTGCAGAGAGTCGAAGTCGATCTTGCAGACGAGCATAACAGAAACAGGGTAAGTCGGCTAAACTAGAAATATCAAAATTCAACATCCAGATGCCGCTTCGATATCATGTCTTGAAACAGAGACGTTGCAAATGTCTCAGACTGTACCAGCACCACCGTCGCCACCCCTTGGGTCAGTCAGATATTGGTGACTGCAGGTGGCTCTCACGCTATAGGGGCTTTCACACCATCTGTGGAAGACTTAGGGGATGGTTGTAACTAACAGTGCGGTTGCTTCAACATGGTACACACGCATGATACTCAGACCTCGGTAAGTGTTACTGGTGACTTAAAAGGGTGATGTTGTGCTCATGGTGAATTTGGTTGGTTGGTTATATCGTGTCGAAGTCGTAGCTGTGGCATATGTTTTGTTTAGCCGTGTTGATTAACATCGTATTGGGTCGTGTATTTCACGTTGCTCGAGTTGAGCGTGTGAAGCTGTTGTAGTCCCTGCTATAATGGATAAAGTTGGGTTTGAGGGGCACAGCTGCTGTTCGCATAGTATTGATGATCAGGCATCTGACCATCCTGTATTGGACCAGGAGCAGTTTGAGAGTATCTCGGATTGATTCTGATGTGACAGGCGCGCTGCCGTACAGTTACAGCGGGGACTATTGACGATGATGTCTTGGTGTTGAGTGAGTTTGTTCCCCACCAACCCCACCATGGGCTTATCGCGCCCTTGCGGCTGCACCTTCCCTCTCTGGCTCCAACCCCTCCTCGTCACCTCCGCGCATGTTCCTATGGCGAACTGGCAGCGGGCAGTCCCGCCGGCGGCGCGTATGTTGGTCTGAACATAGCCTGCTCATATCTCGCACGTTGATTAGCCCTCTCCCCTGTTACTGACACTGCATATATCTCCGGGAACACCTCTTGAACGCACGCGACATCTGCAGCTCAGTATGTCGTCCATTAACTCAAGCCAAGCAGTTGCGCAGGATGACTTGGTTATTCCCGTATGTGCCTAAATCCGAAATCTCATGAACTATCTGACAATGGCCAGCTCATTGACTTCTCCTCTTTCCTCTCCGGCGACCCTTCGACCAAGAAGGCTACCGCTCAAGCCGTGCTCGAAGGCTTCCAGAACGCTGGATTCATCTACCTCAAGAACCATGGCATCGCACCCTCGACTGTTGGGAATGCCTTCTCACACAGTGCCAAGTTCTTTGCGCGGCCGCAGGAGCAGAAGAATGCCATGGCATGGTACTCGGCAGCTGCAAACCGCGGCTACGTAGCTCAAGGGCGCGAGAAATTGGTCGTGCTGGAGGAGACAGGCACAGAGGAGGAGTTGCGCAAGACAGTGCCAGATTTGAAAGAGTCGCTGGAGATCGGGCGAGATGGCCAGCCAAAGACACCAAACATGTGGCCGAGTGGAGACGAGGCGGCGAAGGAATTCAAGCAGGAGATGTTGAGCTTTTTTGAGACCTGCAAGACCCTGCACATGCAGGTCATGCGAGCCATTGCGTTGGGTATGGGCCTTGAGGAGAGCTGGTTCGATGGATTTACGGATGCTGGAGACAACACGCTACGTCTGCTGCACTACCCTGGCGTGTCGAAGTCAGTCTTCAAACGCAACGATGGACAATTGCAAGTTCGCGCTGGCGAACACAGCGACTACGGTATATTGGTCCATTGTTCGTGCCCGACTCACCGCTGACAGGACATAGGCTCAATCACTCTCCTCTTCCAGGATAAACGCGGTGGTCTGCAAGTACGCTCGCCAAAGGGAACATTCGTGAATGCGACACCTATCGAAGGCACAATAGTCGTCAATGCCGGCGACCTACTGGCGCAATGGTCTAACGACACCATCAAATCGACAAAGCACCGCGTCGTCGAGCCACCGCCAAAGGAAGAGGACGACGGCCACGAGAGCTATCCGCCACGATACTCAATAGCGTACTTCTGCAACCCCAACTACGAGCGCATGATTAAAGCCATTCCGGGGACATACGAGGAAACAGGGAGAAAGTACCAGGACGTGCAGAGTGGAGAGTACATCATTGGGAGGCTGACAGCGACATATTGAGTAATCAGTAAGTTACGAGAGTTGCAGATGATGGTTTATCGAGAATCCAAAACAAAAGTGACTCAAGTTCTCTCCCCTCTGTGGCATTTTCGATGCCATTCAAACCGTGCATGTGATTGATGTGTGCCATTAGGAAACACAATCCTCCTCGAAGCTCTCACTTATCGCATTGACCCAATTCTGGAATTCAACTGCGCGTCTGTTTATATGCAGTGTTGTTGAATGTGACCCTGCCGTGGTTTCGGAATGCGACATCATGCCATGGCGTGAGCCCCAACTACTGTCTTGACTTTGCTCTTATGCTGGCCCTACGCATATTAAAGTCATAGCTAAAGTGTTGATCGCCACCGTAAAGATCATCAACACGCCTAGTCAAATGCGGTATATGGGCAGACTGAGCTTGATGAAAGTAGCTCGTCAGACTCAGGGAGGGTGAAGATGTCATCAGCCAATGTGGAGAGACAGACATCGCAAGAATTGATATTGGGAGCTTGAAGTTCACATTTTCAATTGGTCTAGAATCTTTTCGAGCATTTAGGGTCTTGAGTACTCCTTTCTAGTCCTCTAACCTTAGTATCCGCACAGCATTTCCACCAAGGACGCCCTGCGCCTTCTCATCATCTGCCGAGAACGATTTCGAGATGGCCCCGTAGTTTGCATTGACACTGTGCCACTCCTTTGCATCCTCCTCCAACGGCGGGAAGAACGGGTGGTCGGTACCAAACATCAGCCTATCAGCCCCGGACGCCTCAATCGCCGCGTTTAGGCCGACCTCTGAATAGATGACGGCATCGAGGTAGATGTTTGTTTTGAGAATATCCCACACGTCCCGGCGGTTCTGTGTCTTGCTATGTGCTTTTAGATGCCCGTCGTGAAGGATACAACTCTCGATCCTGCCAGCCAGGAATGGCAGCGTGCCACCGCTGTGTGCGAGCAGGACGCTGAGTCCTGTGAACCGATCCCATACTCCGCTCAACAGCATACGCGTCACTGCGATCGTGGTCTCGAGTGGAAAACCCAGCGCCAGAGGGAGCACGTGTCCATACTCACTGGCCCTTGGCCCGTATACAGAAGATGGCAGACCGTAGTGAGGATGCAGGAAGATGACTTGATTATGCTTCTGCAGCGCTTCGTAGACAGGATCAAGTCTTGTATCGTCAAGACCAGACCCTAAACCGGAGGTTCCCAAGATGACACCGCGTGCGTATCTCAGTGTCGACAGTCGCTCAATTTCCTTTACGATGGTCGCTGTGTCCGAAGACAGGGGCAGAGTGCCGAAGAAGTACAACCTTCCGGGATACAGTCCACATTGCTCGTTCACGTCGTCATTTATTTCTATTGCCTTTGCGCCCGCTTCTTCCCCAGAAAGAAAATCTAGCCATGGGTTTGCTAGCGAGATGACGCTCTTGTCGATCTTGTGTTGGTCCATGAATGTAATCTTTTTCTTGATGTCGAAGTACTCGGGACCAATTGGACGGCCGCGGGAGGTTGATGGAGTGGATGGGTCATCTTCGCCAGGGAGGATGATGAGGCGTGAAGAGTCAGGCGCGTCAGGGAATGTGCAGACGTATGGGACGGTTGTACGTGAACGCAAGAGGTCCATGTACTTCGGTGGGTACACATGGGTGTGAATGTCAACAATGGGCGCCATGATGAAGGACGAAACGCTTCAGCGTCAGGGGTATTGTGTGATGTGAATACCGTCGATGTTCTAGGTTAATGGAGATCCAGGATCTAACGTTTGTTGATCCGTGGATAGGAGAGATGGTTATCGTGGAAGCTTGAACCCTGGCGGGGTAGCTCCAGACAAGTGCCCCCACCATCCCACCTTCCTCAACAAGCATGGAGCTATGGGGCAGCGGGTAACGGAGATGACCGCATAGATATCTGGCCACATCAATGATGGTAATGGGAAGCCTCGCATTGATGCATAGATGTGGCGATGTTGTTCTATGTGTGTCAATTGAGGTTCGATACGGCATTAATGAGACATTGGACCTTCTACACGCCATTCCTCAGGAAGACGTTTGGCGGCTTGTCCCAGTCTTTGAACTGTTCGTCAACTTCGAATACGATATCGCCCTCACCCTCATCCTTGAAACCCAACTTCCTGTAAACCCCTCTTCCCATGGCACTTCCTTCCGTTGTGCACTCCAGGTTACCTCGCTTCTTCGCCTCCTCGAGTCCCCATTGGACAAGCTTGCCTGCAATCCCGCGTCGTTGGTAGGCTGGATCGACAGCACAAAGATCCAGTGTGAAGAGGGCAGGTGGTTTGCCATCTTGCCGTTGGGAAACTTCCTTGATGTACGCGATGCGCCTCTTCCACAAGGATTTGAACATCTGATCTGCAAAGCGCTTGTTCGTCTCATCAAGCTTCGTCAGTGCCTCTGCCATGTCGCCTGTAAACTTGTCGCCGTAGCCATCGACTTCAGAGAATTGCTGCCAAATGGCCATGCCGACCACTCTTCGCTGTCCGGGATTCTCTTGATCTGGCAATGTAGCTTTGAGGTAAACTTTATTGGGCTGACCGTCCTTGTTGGTGGTCCCTGAACGCCAACGCTTTATCATGTCTTCTGCGTGAGCAGCCTGGCCCTCCTCCGTATCCCATCCTGGGTTCATGAGGATCCAGACGGCATCCTTGACTTGACGGCCGAACGCTTCTGATATGCAATAGTTGGCTTGTCTGATGTCCTGCTCAGTCTCGACTGGCGCGACGATGATCTCATCCTGGTAGGAGGCCATTTTTGGTTTCGCTGATGCACTGGACTGGAATCGGTGCTTTTCGAGTGTTTGTAGGAAATGAATGTCAGATGAGCTTCGTAATACAACGCCGGCTCAACACATGACGATGGTGGCCTTAGTAAGTAGACCAGGCTTGGCCTGCTATTAGCTAACAGAATTCATTGAGAGCGTTAACTACGTGGGGTTTGATGTTACAAGTCGAAATGGTGTCGAATGAGCTATTGAATAGGCTTGAGGTCAGACTGCGTGCTGCTATGAGTAACCTCGAATGAGGACGGATGTACTGGCAGTTCTTGCTTTGGAAGCTCACTGGACGGCAGTCGCGTCGACTAATGATTTCGTGAAATTGTGTATTAGCTGGCGAACGGCGAGTTTACTTCAGCGGCCTACCCTCTGCACGATTAGACGATCACGACAAAGGGGTTTGAAGCTGGTGTTGTGGCTTGTGAGGCGTGCCCGTTAACACGTACAAGGATGTCGCGCACGTGCATGACGCGGTCGCGCCTTCCGCGTCCTCACATCGCCCTAAAGTGGTACTTTCCGCGTCTTCTCCACAACGCAACAACGCGACCACGACAACATAGCAACACACATTTCAAGGTTGCTTCGCGTATCAATACCTTTCAATTCCGCCATAATGGTTGGCCCTGTAATGAAAACACCGGCAAAGCGAGCTCTCGCTGAAGCATCGAACAACCGCGTGAACGCATCGCCCCGCTCCGCAAAGAAGCTCAAAGTCGATAATGGAGGCATCACAAGAGGCCCGCCGATCAAGAAGGTCAACGGGTCGTTTAATTCCAGCCAGCCAGGGCCGAGTCAATTCGAGAGCACGCTGGAACAGATGACCCAGGATATTGAAGCTCTAAAGACGAAGAACACGGAGAAGGACCAACAATGGAGGCGGCCGCCGCTGCCGGCGGACTTCAATGAAATGACCTCGAAAGTCGTGTTTCAGCAGATCGAAGCTGAAGAAAGTGCCTTGAATGGAGGAAAGCCAGCGGTCAAGCTGTTTGGTGTTACAGAAGTGAGGTCGCATTCTCGTCATACATGGGTTCAAAGCTAATGTTGTATGTACAGACTGGTCACTCGGTGCTGCTGCATGTTACCGGGTTCCTCCACTACTTCTACGTCGCCGCACCGATTAACTTCCACAAGGAAGACTGCAGGCCATACCAGACCTTCCTCGAGAGCGAATGCCAGAAGCAGTTCAACCAACACTCGGCCGTTATTGCCTCAGTGCAGATGTGTATGAGAGAGAACATCCTCCGCTTCCAGGGCAATCAGAAGAGCCCCTACCTAAAGATCACAGTCAACGACCCCAAGATGATCAATCGCGTACGTACAATGGTACAGAGAGGCGACGCCAACTACAAACGGCTCTGGCCAGCGAGTGAAGGCGGAATTCTTACTTTTGACAACATTGCCTACGTCCTGAGGTTCATGATCGACACAAAGATTGCTGGCATGTCATGGGTCGAAGCACCCGCTGGAAAGTACAGGCTGCTGAACCCACGAGATCAACACTCGAATTGTCAAATCGAAGCGCAGATACACTACACCGATCTGATTGCACATCAGTCGGAAGGTGAGTGGGCGAAGTCTGCACCTCTCCGGATTCTGTCTTTTGATATCGAATGCGCTGGCCGCAAAGGTGTCTTCCCGGAGGCGAACGTCGATCCCGTCATTCAGATCGCCAACGTTGTTACACGAAATGGCGAGGAGAAGCCCTTTGTTCGGAACGTCTTCTGCCTGGACACTGTCAGTCCGATCGTTGCCACACAGATTTTTTCCTACGCGAACGAGGGCGACATGCTGATGAAGTGGCGCGACTTTGTTGAGGAAGTTGACCCCGATGTCATCATTGGGTACAACATCGCCAACTTTGATTTCCCCTACTTACTTGACCGCGCGAAGCACCTGAAGTTGGCAAAATTCCCTTACTGGTCACGTTTAAAGACGGTGCAATCGAAGGCGGAAAGCTCAAACTTCTCGAGCAAACAATTGGGAAGCCGAGACACCAAGACCACCAACACGAATGGCCGCATTCAGCTTGATCTGCTCCAGCTCATTCAACGAGACCACCAGCTGCGAAGTTATACCCTCAACTCAGTGTGCGCGCATTTCCTGAAAGAGCAGAAGGAGGATGTCCACCACAGCATGATCACAGAGCTCTTCAACGGCGACTCCAACTCCCGGCGACGTCTGGCTGTGTACTGCTTGAAGGATGCGTACCTCCCACAGCGACTCCTCGACAAGCTCATGTGTCTGGTTAATTACACCGAAATGGCCAGAGTCACTGGTGTGCCCTTCAACTACCTGCTTGCTCGTGGGCAGCAGGTCAGGTTCATTAGCCAACTGTTCAGAAAAGCCCTGGACCACCAGCTCATCTGCCCCGATCTGCCGAATCAAGGTGACAGTGGCGACCAGTACGAAGGCGCGACCGTTATTGAACCAAAGCGTGGATATTACAAGCAGCCCGTCGCCACTCTCGACTTTGCCTCGCTGTATCCGAGTATCATGCAAGCACACAACCTTTGCTACACAACATGGCTTGACAAGGCGACGGTGGAGAAGCTCAAGATGAAGAAGGACGAAGACTACATTGTAACACCGAACGGTGATATGTTCTGCACTGTCAAAACACGCAAGGGTCTGCTGTCCCAGATTCTCGAGGAGCTGCTAGGTGCTCGTAAGCGGGCCAAACGAGAGCTAGCCATCGAGACAGATCCATTCAAAAAGGCTGTGCTGAACGGTCGTCAGTTGGCTCTGAAGGTCAGTGCCAACTCTGTCTACGGTCTTACAGGTGCCACGAATGGTAAACTGCCATGTCTTGCTATCGCCAGTAGTACCACGAGTTTCGGTCGCCAGATGATCGAGAAGACCAAAGAGGAAGTTGAGGCGAAGTACACCATTGCGAATGGCTACAGTCATGACGCCGAAGTCATCTACGGTGACACTGATTCCGTCATGGTCAAGTTCGGCACCTCCGAGTTGGCGGAAGCCATGAAGCTAGGTGAGGAGGCAGCAGAGTATGTGTCGTCGAAGTTCATCAAGCCCATCAAGCTTGAGTTCGAGAAGGTCTACTTCCCTTACCTGCTCATCAACAAAAAGCGTTATGCCGGTCTGTACTGGACGAATCCAAACAAGTGGGACAAAATGGACACGAAGGGCATCGAGACGGTTCGCCGTGACAATTGCCGGCTTGTGCAGACGGTCATTGAGACCTCGCTACGCATGTTGCTGATCGACCAGGATCCTGACGGCGCGCAAGAGTAAGTTTGAGAAATCACGTTATCATGCTTGTGCTAACATACACAGGTTTGTCAAGGATACCATCTCAGATCTGTTACAGAACAAAATCGATATGTCCAACCTCGTCATCACCAAGGCTCTTACAAAGCAGGAAGACAAGGAAGGCAAGGGCGGCTACGCAAACAAGCAAGCGCACGTCGAGCTCGCGGAGCGGATGAAGAAGCGCGACGCGGGCTCTGCTCCTGCTCTTGGTGACCGTGTCGCCTATGTCATGGTCAAGGGTGCCAGTGGCTCGAAGAACTATGAGAAGTCGGAGGATCCTATCTGGGTGCTCGAGAACAACCTGCCCATCGACACAAGATACTACCTCGACAACCAACTGGCGAAACCACTTGGCCGAATCTTCGAGCCTATCCTTGGCGAGAAGAAGGCCAATTCGCTGCTCACCGGCGAACACACGCGCGCCATCTCTGTCGCGGCGCCGACGATGGGTGGCCTGATGAAGTTCGCGAAGAAGACGCAGACGTGCATGGGCTGCAAGAAGCCGCTCACAGCCGCGCACGAGAAGGAGGGTGCGGTGTGTGAGAACTGCCGGCCGCGTATTGGCGAGCTGTACCAGAAGACGCTGAGTAAGGTCAGCGAGCTCGAGGTGCGCTTCTCGCGGCTCTGGACGCAGTGCCAGCGGTGCCAGGGCAGCATCCACTGCGAGGTGATTTGCGCGAGTCGGGACTGTCCTATTTTCTACATGCGGATGAAGGCGCGCAAGGATGTAGAGGACGCGGGCAAGGAGATGGTGCGGTTCGACAAGGATGCCGCGCTGTGGTAGTGGTGGGGGTAGGGTTGGAGTTGGGGGCGTTTGTTGTATGGATACCACGCTAGGATACGACGCATGCCAGCGATGTAGTTGTAATGATGCATTCATTTACTTGATGCTCCCTCTATCATCTATCGTGAAATCGTACCATGCGTGGAATGCTCGTAAAAAGGAAAGAAAGTATCATGCGCGAAACGCCACTCCATGCCCACCCGCGATGCAGAACCCGCAAACGCACCCCATGCACCCCCTTCTTCTACCTCGAACTCGAAAGCGCCCCATAACTCCGCGGATCTACCTACCTCGGACTCGAAAGCGCCCCATAACTCCGCGGACTCGCATGCCGGCTCGTCCCCAGCAGCGCCCGCGCCTCGTCCAGCGCCCCGCGGATTGGGATACTCTGGCTCCTAGACCTACTTCCGGCGGTGTCGGGACTCCGATCCCGCGGCGCAGGACTGCGATCCCGCGGCGTCAGCGCAGGCGTCGACGCACGACTCATGCTCGGCGAGGCGGCGACGCTGACAGCAGGCGCCCAGCCGCGCATCTACCCACCCGCTGACACCCCCCCCTTCTTCTACCTTGGACTCGAAAGCGCCCCATAACTCCGCGGATCTACCTCGGACTCGAAAGCGCCCCATAACTCCGCGGACTCGCATGCCGGCTCGTCCCCAGCAGCGCCCGCGCCTCATCCAGCGCCCCGCGGATCGGGATACTCTGGCTCCTAGAAGAACTTCCGGAGGTGTCAGAACCCTGGTCCCACGGCGCAGGACTGCGATCCCGCGGCGTCAGCGCAGGCGTCGACGCACGACTCACGCTCGGCGAGGCGGCGACGCTCACCGCAGGCGCCCAGCCGCGCATCCACCCGCTGACACGCCGCCAGTGCAGGCGCTTGCGGCGCGGGACGCCGTGGTCGTCGACGGTGATGAGGATGCTGGCGCTGTCGGAGTCGGAGTCTGCGGCTGCGGCTGCGTCGTGGGCAGAGGTGGTGGTGGTTTTGCAGCGCCCGCGCAGCCCGTCGCCGAAATACAGAAACTGCATCCCCACAGCTGCGTCCATGATCAGCACGCCCGCGGCGCCGAGGAAGAAGGGGAGCGCGCGCAGTACCCATTCCGCGCGCGTGCTGCCGGCCTCGGACCAGCCGCTGTGCGGGGCGAAGTCGCGCCATGCGCAGGGATTCGTCAGCAGCGAGGTGCTGTAGAAGAGGTTGCCGAAGAAGGCGGCGACGAAGAGGGATGGGCTGAGCCCTGCGGTGCTGCGCCGGATTTGGTTCTTGTACAGCTGTGGGAGGCGCGAGCCCAGGTAGAGAAGGGTGGAGGACCAGGAGAAGATTTTGCCGAGGAGGTCGCGCGTGGATTGGGGGGTGGTGGAGAGTGTGCGAGGGGATTGGGGGCCGGTTGGGTGGGCGAGCGTGCCGGAGGAGAGAACGGCGAAGATGATGCTGATGTAGAGCATGGTTTGGGCTGAGGGCAGCGGCGACGACGAGCCGCCTGCGCGGCGGATGTAGCGCGTTGAAGGCGTGCCGGGGGTGCCTGGGGTTGATGGTGCGCCGGGCATGCCTAGGGGAGACACGGCGTAAGATTCCTTGACGCCGCTGGGCGAGCGTGCGAAGTTGGGGATGCGGAAGGCGTCGAGCGGAGCCGAGTGCTGGACCTGGATGTCCTTCTTGTCCGACTTCGCATCTGGTGTGTCGGGCGTCTTGCCCTTGGACACCTGTTCCATTCCGCCATTCCCGCTCCCGCTATGGTTCTCCCCGCTCCGCCAGCGGCCCCAGATCGGTCGAAGAGGCCGTCCGTGGTGCAGCAGCTCGTACCACACCCACTGCCCCGTCAGCCCGCAGTCGACCAGGACATAGTACCCCGCAATGACAATCTGCCACGTCGCCTGGCCGGTGAACAGGCAGCCGAGCAGGTTCGTCACGTCCCCCAGCAGCCACTCGGTCAGGAAGTACACGCTGAGCCCGGACGTCGATTTGAGCTTGTGGTTTTTGTATATCTGCGGCAGCTGTGCGAAGAGCCACGACACGATGCTGCAGGTGCCGAGGACCGTCGATGTGAGGGCGAGGTAGGACGGTATGCACGTGTGGAAGGCTATGGATACGGCTTGGAGGAACTCGTCTGCCGGTTCGCAGTGTGCTGGCAGACTCGGCCTGTCCATGTGGGGGAGTTGGTAGGGCAGCATGGCGCCGCGGATCTGGTTCGGACCGTCTGCTGTGAGGAATGAAGAGAGGTTGTCGACTTGTTGTTCTGGGACCGCGACTCGGGCTGTCAGGTGTTTCAGAGGTCGCGTGGCACGTCCACGGGGTGATTGTGGCCTGGATCTCACAGCGCCGGACGTCTGTATAGAAGGTCGAAGCGGCGGTGAGCCAAGACTGTCGTTCTCAGAGTCGTGGGCGGTGTCGTTCTCAGTTGTGGGCGGTGTCGTTCTTAGACTCGAGGGCGTTGACGTCGACCTCAGCTCAAGATAAGACTCTCTCTCGCAGCTTCACCACGACGAGCCAGCAAACCAGTTCCCAGACAAAGAGGATGAAAGAAACAGCACAAGCCAGACAGACAGAAGCCCAGTCGAAAGCACTCAGCACAAGCGGCACTCCAGGCGCAGCAGAGTCATCGACACCACCCTCACCTACCCGCACCCACCCCAACGATCCCCCGGCTCGGGTAACCCGATACGACGCAAAGCGCGCGCTGCGGGAAATGGCGGCTGCATCGAGTGATTCGGCGACGGGCGCTGGGCTGGCGCAGGATGGGCGGACAATCCCACACGCAATGTGACATGGCGATACCGATACGGTGATAAGAGATAAGCGGCGGCGCTTGGTCTGCACGCTCGCGCTGCACGCGATCACTTGCCGTCGCCAGGAGCCTCCGCTTGCGGCTTGGCGCGGCTGCACCCTGGCCCGGAGTCGGCGCCACACTGCGGCCATGGGCTCTATTATTCATCTAACATCGCGGGGTGCTGGGTCCGTTGTCGGCTGTCCTGGGAACTAATGAACTCGACTAACGTGCCAGCACGTAACAGAAACACGGCTTCCGCCCGCATGTCACATGGGCGGCGCACGGGACGATGATTGTCACGAGAAACATACCGTGCGGAAGTTCATAATCCCTAGTAGGCTAGCATACACAGTACAGATGGCCCTTGCAGGCGTCCCGCGATTACATGGCGTCATCGTGCCCCGCCAGCTCCTCGTACGCGTGCTGGGCCTTCCAGCGAGGACTGCGCGCGTCAGCTGTGCTCGACATCACCAGGCGCAACTCACGCACTAGAAGTAGTTCTTCAAGGCCACAATGCCCGCCGCCATGGCCGCATACCCGCCCAGCAGGGTGCCCCAGCTCGAGCCCAGCTGGGCCACCGTGTTGATAACCACAAACACATTCGACGCCTTGAGGTTATTCGCGTTCCAGAAGAACATCCACGCTATTTGCCATCAGCCCAAGCCTCTCCGCCAAAAGGTAACGACGCAGCATACTCCCAATACAAACATTCCCCAGACTATACACCCACGCAAACCTCGTCATCATGGCGCGGTCCTGCGCACAGCCCTCCTGGCGCCACAGCTTCCACAGCCACGCGAGCTGGACCAGCTGCTGCGGGAAGAAGAAGCCCGCGATCGCATACGGATACGGCGAGAAGGCCGCGAGGTTGCCGTTGTGGATGTCCAGCATGTTCGGGCGAGAGAAGATGCCGTACTGCTGCGCGCCGAAGTCGAACAGGAACGACGCCGGCGCCAGGTACCGCACCAGAGACTGGGTGTTGCCCATGGTGGTGGAGTGCGCTGGGAAACTGCTTTAAGGAACTACGTTAGGAACTGTGCTAGGCACTCGTGTGCGAGTGCTAGGGTTGGGGCATGCGCATTGTGAGATTGCCATGTGGGTGTTGCGAGTCGTGCACGTCATTGTATAATCCGCGTAATCATCGAAGTAGTCTGGGGTCCGCCGCGCTAACTGTACGTGAACCACGAACCACAAACCACTAGGTACCTATACCTGCAATCAACACTAACTCGAAGCCTACACATCTTCCTGATTAGCTATCTATTTAAAATCAACCTAGCAAACACATTAAACGTTATCACAACCAAGTAGAAAAGGAACATTGCAATACGCGTCTAATATATACCTCTAAAGAGCATAGAATTCTATTAACGCGCTAAACGCCATTCAGCCACCACATCACGCAGCCACCACATCGCGCAAGTACACTACAACACATCAAGCGTATCACAACCAAGTAGAAAAGTAACATTGCAATACGCGTCTAACTTATACCTCCAACCTTAAGAGCACAAAAATCTATCAACGCGCTAAGCCTAAACGCCATTCAGCTATCCACCACATCCAAAGCGCAAGTACACTACAATACACCAAGATGTTGCCTGGACACGAGATAAAGGAGGGAGGTATATACAGACCAGAGACTTTTTCGACGGGCGCAGGACCTACACGCACTTGACGAGGATTAAGCCTTTTCACGTGCAAGGCTAGACGCGCGACACATCGCGGCCAAACACCTTGGCCTTGACCCAGTCCATCAGCACCAGGATGCGGTTGCGCGTGCTAAAGCACATGCTCAGGTAAGCGCTGCGCCAGAAAAAGTAGGTGATGGTGCCGCCCGAGGCAATGTTGCCGGAGAACCACGAAATGTCGGCGACGGCCTTTTCGGAGCCAATGTAGGCGAGCGAGCCCTGGTGCGAGTACTCGAACGGGTTGACGCCCTTGGTGCGGCGCAGGCGCTTCTGCAGGTCCTTGATTTCGTCAAAGGCCTTGTTGCGGGCCTCGGCGTTGGGGGCCTTTTCCTGGACTTCCGACAGCTCGATCAGCTTGGACTCGATTTCCTCCGTCTTGGCCATCTGGTTGAACATGCGCGCGAGGAAGGCACCCTCCTGGGCGGCGACCTGGGCGGTGGGGGCGTAGTTGGCGACGGCGCAGTCGCCGACGGCCCAGACGTTCTCGGTGCCCTTGACGACGAGGTACTCGTTGACGGCGAGACCGCGGCGCGAGTCCTTCTGGGCGGGGATCTGGTTGATCAGGTCCTTGACCAACGGGCGCAGCGCGTTGCCCGTGGCCCAGACGAGGAGACCGTAGGGGATCCTCTCGAGCTGCTTCTTGCCGTCCGGCCCGGTCGACTCGGCCTCGATGTACTTGTCTGTGACTTTCTTGACCATGGTCTTTGTGCGGATGTCAATCGTCTCCTCCTTGAACGTCTGCTCGGTGTAGTCGATGAGCTGCTTGGAGAACATGGGCAGCACGTTGGGCAGGGCCTCGACGAGCGTGACGTGGAACTTCTCCTGGATCTCGGGGATCCACTTCTTCAGGTCCGAGTGGAAGAAGTCCTGCAGCTCACCGGCGAACTCAACACCGGTCGGCCCGCCGCCGACGACGACCATGTGCAGCAGGCGCTGGATCTCCTCGGCGGACTGGTCCTTGAAGGTCGCCGTCTCGCAGCAGTCCATGATGCGGTTGCGGATGGCCTGGGCGTCGGCGACCTCCTTCAGGAACAGGCCGTGCTCGCGCACGCCGGGAATGCCTGTTGCGCCAGGTTAGCCGTGTCACATACTACCGTGTCACGCCAGGACGTACCAAAGGTGGCGTTCTCGGCGCCGACGCCGACGACGAGCATGTCAAAGGGGATTTCGGTCTGGGAGACGTCGCCCTTGATGGGGGACTCGTCGTTGACGTAGACGACGCGCTTCTCGTAGTCGATCTTGGTGGCCTCGGCCTCGTAGTACTTGACGGCGGCCTTTTTGTGGCGCAGGAAGTTGCGGATGGGCTCCATGATGGAGCGGTGCTCGATGGTGCCGACGGTGCACGAGGGCAGCAGCGGGGTGAAGAGGAAGTAGTTGCGCGGCGAGACGACGACGACGTTGTAGTTCTCCGTGTCGAGCTTCTTGAGCAGCGAGACGGAGCCCCAGCCGGTGCCGAGCACGACGAGCGTCTTCTTGGACGGGTCGGGCGGCGGCTGGTCCGAGGGGTTGCGCGTCTCGTAGATGCCGTAGCCCACGTAGGCGAGCCCGGCAACGGCGCTGACCCAGGTGAGGCGCCACGTCCAGCGCAGGACGCGGAAGCCGCCCTTCTTGGCCTGCTTGGGCGTGGGCGTCGCGCTGCTCTGCTGGCGGACGGCCTGGCGCAGAGCCAGCTGCGACTGCACGGGGCGCGGGGTCCAGCGCGCCCGGCTGGCCATCAATGATGGGCGCGCAGTCGAGTAGGCGCGGCGGCCAGCCAGCTGGGCCAACGCGGCGAAAGGCCGCATGGGGGGAGCCATTGGGCGGTGGAGGCGGTGGAGGGCGTCGCTGGAGGGCGTCACTGGAAGTCGCGGCGATGCAGCCTGGTCGAGGGGCGATGGGCGAGGGCGAGGGCGAGGGCGAATGGCGGTGGTGGAGGTGGTGCGCTGCGGTGCCGGTGGCCGCTGAAAACTACTTTTTCTCTGCCATGACGAACAAGAGATTGCCGAGCGCGCAGGAATAGCGCGCAGGGATTGCGCGCGCACGATAAGCTCTTTTCCAATTACAGCCACCCTCGCCGGCACCGGCTGCACCCTGTCAGCTCCCACGCGTTATTAACCTCGTATCAATCCATTCACTGGCACCCAGCCGCACCAGCGCGCTCATCTCCCAACACCACTGCGCCATCCAGCCCCAACACCACTGCTACTCGTCTCCTACCGCTCAGCATCGGCGCCGCACCGCCCCACCGGCCGGCGGACAACAGGCGAGCACGCACGCAATGGGTGAGCGGACACGCATCCCTTGGCGCGACCCCTTCACCCAGCCACCAGTCCGTCTGCGCCCTGAGGCTCAACAGCCCCTGTCCCACACTAGCGACACGCGCACCAAATCGAGACCGCTGCATTGTCATCGCAGTGCATCATGCACCGTCTGAATTGTCGTCGCGTCGAGCCTCGCACATGCGTACCAAGACGCTGGTAGTGCATATGCACATCTGTAGATCTCGCACATGCACTCCACAATCCTACTGTCTGATTGATGTGAAAGTGCCATTCAGACTTCAACAGGGATGAAAGAATGCGCAGGCATTAATGAAAGCATGCGCAGGAATTAATGAAAGCATGCGAATGCATTAATAAGCATGCATGAATAAAGCATCCAGCCTCTCGCGTAGATATCTCGGTCTGCCGGCTCGATCTCGGATCTCAGCACAAGGCCGCACAATCTCCGCAATCTCCGCTGTATCGCCGAGCGCACACGCCGCTCGATGCGAGCACGACTAGGTATTAACACGGTGATTAAACCAGGCGCGCACGAGCTTCGAGTTGCGGAGAGTGGTTGTATGCATTGGCATACCCGGTGGTCACTGATGTGAGTATCCACGCCGTAATTGTATGATGGTGAGGGTTAGCTATGGTGCTGTTGATGGGTTGTCTTACACTTGCAGCAACCTGAGAAGTACCTGTGTCTGACATCTCGACGTGAAGCGCAGATTACTGCTCACCAAGTTATTACGACCTCGCACACACACGCCACAAGCAGCAACCGCACAGCCTGCACAGCCCCAACCGCAACATGAGAATCCATTCACTCAACCGTCCAGATATCAGACCTCGGACCTCGCTGCTCCCACACAAACTGACGGTACTGTCATATCCTACTAAGTGTAAAACTATCCCACCCACCGAGTTACTCTGAACGAGAAGCATGAAGAGCTCGGTAATACACAAGCCAGCTCCAACTCAGTCCATTGCAGTGCAAAGCGGCAAGGCGGCTGTGCGGCACAAGTACATGGTGTAATAGTGCTGCACTCGCGGTCTGTAGACGTGTGGTGGAGCGGTGATGGGTGGTGATGGATCCAAGAAAGCACGAGCAGACGTACCTACTTCGCCCTCCAGCTCATCCAAACCCCCGACGAACACGCGTGGGGCTTGAACCAGCGGTGTAGTACGGGCCGTGGATGGGGATGGGGATGGGGATGGTGGGTTAGAAGAAGTTGAGGCAGGCGTGTGTGTGTATGTATCTACATCTCCATAACAAACCATACAACCAAACCCCCAAATCCCCCCAACAATCCCAACCCACGCATTCCTCACACCAGCACCAGCTCCCCCACCTCGCCCTCCAGCTGATCCAGCACACCGGGCAGACACTCCAAATACCCGACCCGGCGCCACACCAGCGGCGCGGACTCCGCAACCGGGATGACAACAACCCCCTGCACACGATCGAAATGGTGCTCCCGGACCGCCTCGGGATCGAGCTGCACCAGCGCCTCGGCCGCCGCAAGCCGACTCACGGTGAGGACGAGCGGGACGAAGCACGCATCGCGCACGACGTGCTCGGACTCGGGCTGGTCGAGCTGGACCGAAGCACGTGCCGAGCTGGATGCGAAGTGGAACGACACGTCGGTCTCGCCTGGTCCTGCGCCCGCGGTGGCAACGAGTCGATACACCGACCCGCGAATCCGGAGGCGCGAGCGCACCGTATCGACTTCGCCGAACGCGCAGCCCGCCATCTTCGGCACGACGAGGGCGCTCGGCGCGCCCTCGAGCACCTCCAGCACCATGCGGAACCCGGTGTGTCCGCGCGCGGTGCGGAACGCGACCTGCTCTGCCGAGACGAAGGGCCCGGGCGCGACGACGCCGTCGACGCTGGCCCAGGACCAGCTCGGCGCGCCGTTGTGCGCGAGGCGCCGCGAGGACTCCCAGCGGCGCGCGTACAGGCCCGACGGGATCAGGTCGTGCGTCGTGCGCTGCATGCGCGGGATGTGCCAGCACAGGCCGCCGGTGAGGTTGGACGCCCACAGTCCCGCGAGGTAGGGGGTGGGGGTGGGGGTGGTGGAGGCGAGGACTTGGGCGACGCCGGAGATGGCGATGAGTTTGTCGCGCGGCATGGTCAGCGCGCAGTGTGTGTAGTTGGAGAGCACGACGGCCCATTTTTGGTCGAGCAGCCGGCTGTGGTGGTCGATGGAGGTGGTGGTGTCAGTCATCTCACTCCCTGCATCTGTGGTGAGGTGCCATTTGAAGTCGCGCCGCCCACTGTTGATGAAGCGCTGCGGCAGCCCGAGCGGGAACTCCTCGGCGCGCTCCGACTGCGCGCACTCCCAGAGCAGCTGGTCGAAGCCGAAATGCAGGACGCGCGGCGCCAGGGCGCGCTCCTGGAAGATCCAGCCGCGCGACGCAAGCCGAGTGTTCGTGACGCGGTCGGACCACAGGTGCGGGTCGAAGATCTGGTAGCAGCCTGCGAAGCGGCCAGTCCACGCCGTGTTGACGAAGCGCGGCTCGTGCAGACGCTGCGTCTTGTCGCAGCTGGGGAGGTGGTCTTTGCTGGAGGAGGATGCCGTGGCGGAGAGGTTGAGGAACGAGTTGCTGTAGACTTTGTCCATGCTGCCGGCTTCGGTGGGGCAGTCCACTGGGTCATCTTGAATAATGCACAACGAGTCGATCCAGAGGTAGGGAATGCCGAGTTTCTCTGTCACGTCGAGGGCATCCTGGAAGCATGCTGGCAAGTCGTCCCTCGGTATCCCGTTCTGGATGCGGGCATCGTAGTTGTCTCGCACGGTTCGATAGACGGGGCGTTGGTCGGAGCCCCAGACGTGACTGAGCGTGGCGTAGCGGTGGCCCTCGGAGTGACTGTCGTCGTCTCGCTGAGCGCATGGTACTTGCGGCCGTCGGGCCCAAGCTTGGCTCTGACATCGAGTATGCGGGTGGGAAACCACGAAGATGTCTGGTTGGCTTGGAGAGCTCTTGAGCAGATGTTGTGATGTGCAGGGCTTTCGCATTCAGTCATCCAGGCGCGCACCCACTCCCACCGTAGGTGCGAGACATCCTGAGGATCGGCACTGGAGCCCTCGTCCGAGTTGAGCAGACCGCTCTTGAAAAGCGTCATCAGTCTTTCATAATCTGGTCAGATACGCTTCAGTCTCGGTGTCAGCGCAAGCACCGTACGGACTCACCACTAGTCTTCCTGAGGATATACCGTCTTTCCTCAACCTCATAGATCATGGGCGAGCTGATTCCAAAGTCCAACGCAAGCACCACATCCTCCTGCAGGCTCTGCTCTTCCCCAGCAGAAGTCGACTCGGCGGTGAGTTCAACGACTCTATAACAGGTCCCCGACCCATGAAAAACATGAACCGCATCCCCGATCAAAAACCCCGGTCCATCAATCCCAAACCCCCCAGCCTGCTCTCCCCCACCAGACCGCACCGTCATCGCCGGATCGCGCGCATACTGCTCGGGCGTCTTTTCCTTGAAAAAATACCGCCACAGCTCGCTGCACATGCGACACTCCAAGCGCGCCGAGCGGCACAGCCCATGGATCTCGTCCTGGTGGCGTCTCCAGTGCGCGCAGGCGGCGCCGGACACAGCCGCGTCGCAGCGGCATATTTCGATGTCTTGGGCGTAGATGCTCGCGAGACACACGGCGCAGGAAGCCTGCGGCATGTCGTGTTCTTGGGGTGTTGTGCGGGCGCAGTGCGTTTGTATAAGCTACAGCAGCAGGCTGCACAGGTCTTTTTATTCAGCTGGCTCGCGCCGGTGAGGCTGTTTAACGCCACTTGGTATGAACTAGCCCATCGTGACTGGTCAGGCGATGAGACATGGTGTCATGTGCTTACGGCGCAGGAGAATGTGGCTGCAGATGCAGTGCGGGGGCAGGGTGGACATGGAAGTGAGATTTGCAATCGTGATTAACGTAGTTCACATGCGAGCCGTCCAACCTAAGCGAGCCGTCCAGTTTTCAAAAGCCTGTCTATTATACTACACCTTCTGCAACACCACTACAATTTATTACAATATACAGAACGTAGAAATACTATTCAGACTTGTCGCTATTAGTTAGATCAACAATATCTACTGCGCAGGTGCGAGTGTTGTGGCCAGGCTCGCTACAACGTCCACAGTGCCTCTGCGTACGCATCCTCTTTAAGGACTCTCTACCCTCTTTTAACCCACCACCATCTTTTTCTGCTATCAAGTCAGCTATCTCCCCTACTGTAAGGGTCTCCTCTGTCTGAATATACTTTCTCTTTCGACTCTTTACCTCTGTTGCTATCTCTACTGCCTTTCGAAGCCCTGCCACTTCCTGTCGCATTAACACTGATTCATGCCCTATTAGCGCAACACCCTTATTAAGCTGCTCAACAGCTCTAAGCAGCGGAGAAACTGGAGAGTCTCTGTGCAGTCGTATGCGCTCACGAACTAGCGTTGATTGAGCCTCTACCTCACGGAGGTTGCTTGGTGTTTTTGATTCCCATGGGGTGTCCTCTGGCTTAGGCGGAGTTGGCGTACGAAGGACCACATCAAGCTTCGATATCACTGCCTCTGGGTTGTGTGGGACCAGTCCAGCACCTCTAAAGCCTGCGCAGATATTCTCCTTTGTAATTGCCTTCTCAAAAGCCGCTTTAAAGGCTGGTAGGAAGGCCTCCTTCTTGATCTGCTTGGTGCCGTATCGTGCCAAGCTACTGATCTTATCACCATACGCCCGCTTCAAGGGCGAAAAACAACCCACATCAAGTGGCTGCAGCAGGTGCGATGAGTGAGGAGGCATGCAGAGGACAATAATCTTCTCTGCCTCACAGTATTTATGGAACTTATGTGAGCTGTGGCTCTCGTGGCCATCCACAATCAGCAGCCTGTAGGCACCCACACTACGCGGCTTAGTATGGGTATTAAAGTGCTTTAACCAGGCAAGACCAAGCTCATTTGTTGTCCAGCCGTTAGGGCTCACTTCAATTACCCAGTCTCGCGGTAGGTTGTGAAACCAGGACGTAATTAGGACCTTGCCTGGGAAGATAAGAAAGGGTGGTAGAGCCCACCCTTTGGCGCTGACTCCCTGGATATCTGTAACCCACCCACGGTTGCCAGGCTGTACCCTCTTTGGACTGCCGCGTTTCTCAGACCCTGTAAAGACCATCTGACCTTGTATAACCCCCATCATGAAGCCTGTCTCGTCGAAGTTGTATGTATCGTCATCAGCGATACCATACTTGGCCTTGGTGTTGGCAACCAGCTCAAACCAGGGCGTTATAACGCGTGCATCTTCGTTCAGAGCTCGCTGACGATCGTATGGACGGCTCCTCTTGAGCTTGATCTCTGGCGTACGCGTCTTCAAGTTGTCTACCCAGTGCTTGCCAACAGGCTTTCCACCACGCTCAGCAAGCAGATCGTTGGCCATATCTTGCACCATAGCCCTTGTCGCGCCTATGCCTCGCTTGTCAAGGTCAAGTATACGTTGGACCAGCGCCTCCTCTTCTAGCTTGGTCAGCTTCTTTGAGTTGGGCTCGCGATCGCGTCGAGGGAGGGCCCCAGCACGTCGGTCTCGAAGCGTGCTTCTTGGAACGGTAAAGGCTGCAATAACGCGTCGTTCGCTCTCATCGCGAACTTCAATTGTGTAATGTGCTTTCAATATAAGATAATTGCGCGTTGCGTTGTGATGGCATTGTACTGCGAGTTGATGGTGGGCTGCATTTAGTGAGGTTGGACGGCTCGCTTAGGTTGGACGGCTCGCATGTGAACTACGTTACCAATTATTGGTGCACGGACAGTTAACGTACTCCACAAGCGAGCCGGTCACCCAAGCGAGCCGGTCACTTAATTTTACACCAAAAATTGAGATTTTTGCACCTTAATAACTCCACAACCAGATGATAGAATTGTCTAAAAATCAAAATGCTATGCTTTACCTATGTCAAGATCAGTTGCCCTGGAGATCTAAGCTCTATCCTTAACGTGTGTAGAGTTATTGGAAAGTACGCTAAAATAATCCCTGTATTTTGATTTTTGTTTAATAACTCCGGTGCGACTGATACAGGATCCTAGCGCTTCTATAGAATTGATCTTTACGTAGATTCAGCACAGTATTTCAAGTTTTAGACAATTCTATTATCTGGTTGTAGAGTTATTAAGGTGCAAAAATCTTAATTTTTGGTGTAAAATTGAGTGACCGGCTCGCTTGTGGAGTACGTTAACTACATCTCAAAATCTTCAAGTTTAATAGATAACGTACTCCACAAGCGAGCCGGTCACCCAAGCGAGCCGGTCACTTTTGCCAAGACTACACCAACACCACAACTACTTTGCAGTATTACAGCACACAACAACAATATATCACACTGCACAGTATATTGCACTAATCTACAGTACTCTGCGCATCTTTACTGCATGTTCGCGCGTTGTGCCCTGTCTCGCCACATGTGCCACAGCGCCTTGAAGACTGAGTGCTCCTATCAACACGCGACCTCTTCTTTGCCTTCTTCCCATCACTACGGGCCTCAAACTCCTTTAGAGTAGTCAGCCGCACTCCCTTACCAAACGTTAGTGTCCCATTACGCTGGATTTGCTTTCTTTTGTGCGATTTACGACGTGTGGCGGCCTCGTTGGCTACCTGTAGGTCAGCGACCTGGTTGCGCACCAAAACCAGTGAATGCGCCATCAGCTCTGCGCCTTTGGTGAGCTGATTAAGGGCGTCAACCATTGACGTTGGTGAGCTATCAGCGTGTCTCTCAATCTTCTCTCGAATCAGCTTCGATTGAGACCCAAATTCCAGAGTGTTGCTTGGTGTTTTAGACTCCCACGTACTGTTGTCCACAGTAGGTGGCGTTGGCGTGCGCAGCCGTACTTCAAGCTTCGATATCACAGCCTCTGGGTCAAGTGGGACCAGGCCGGCACCTCTGAATCCTCCCTGGATGTTGCTCTCTGTGATTGAGGCGTCAAAAGCCGCTTTGAAGCACGGCAAGAACTCAAGTTTGGTGATGCGAGTGATCTTGCTCCGCATCAGCCGCTCGGCTTGGCGGCCATAGGCCTTCTTCAACGGGGCAAAACACCCTACATCAAGTGGCTGCAGCAGGTGCGACGAGTGTGGAGGCATGCACAGAGTGATAATCTTGTGCTCCTCAGAGTACTGGTGGAATTCAACTGAGTTGTGGCTCTCGTGGCCGTCCAGAATGAGCAGCCGATGGCTGCCAACAGTGCGCGCCTTTGTGTGCTCATCAAAGTGCTTCAACCACTTGACTCCAAGCTCGTTGTTGGTCCAGCCGTTGTCAGAAACATTGAGAACCCAGTCGTCAGGTATACTAGGCTCCTTGTACCAGGCAGAGAGGTGGTACTTGCCAGAGAAGATGATGAAGGGTGGGATAGACCAGCCCTTCGCGTTGACACCCTGGATGACGCTGGTCCACTCTCGGTCGCCCTGCTGTACTGTCTTTGGTCTCCCTCGACGCTCAGAGCCTGTGACAACAACTCCTGTTGATATAACGCCCATCATAAAGCCAGACTCGTCAAAGTTGTGGGTGTCTTCATCTAGGATACCATACTTGGCTTTGGTATTCTCTACCAACTGGAACCAGTCCCCAATAACCTTAGGATCCTCACACAGGGCTCTCTTGTAGTCATACTTGCGATTGAACTTGATTTTGAGCTCTGGCCGACGTTTGACAAAGTTGGCAGCCCAGTTCTTGCCAACAGGGGTCTGGTGGCGCTCCGCAAGCAGAGAATTGGCCATATCCTCCACATCAGCAAGCCGGGGCGAGTATCCTCGGTCGTCTAGCTTCAATACATGCTGGACTATCACCTCCTCCTCAGTACTAGCTAGTTTAGTCATGTTGGGCTTGCAATCGCGTCGTGAAGTAGTTCCAGCAAGTCGGTCACTAAGGGTGCTTTGAGACATGTTGTAGATTGCTGCAGCGCGTCGCTGGGAGAGTGTCGCGTCTTGTTGAATAGCCTGTAAGGCAAGCTGTATATCTGCCTCGTTTAAAGGCTTTTTTGTGTTATTGCGTTGAGACATTGTAGGTAGAGTAAAGTTTGACGTGGTCTTGGCAAAAGTGACCGGCTCGCTTGGGTGACCGGCTCGCTTGTGGAGTACGTTACATAAAAAAGCCTGTCTTAGTTTCGCCTCGTACGACTACTTATCCTAGACACCACGTAATAGTACGTACCTTTAGAACAAAACAATAGCATTGTGGAGCCCAGCCCCAGGCTCATCATCATCATCATCCTTAATTAATATCGGCCGCTGTCTTATCCCATCTCTACTATCTGGCTGAGGAGCTAGACGCAGAGAGCCGCCATCATGCTCACCACCATTCCCTCGTACGGAGCAGCGCGCTGCATGGTCTTTCCATTTGCAATTAGCACATGCCCCATCAAAGTGCCCAGCTACCCTGCGGCACTCTAGGAAGGCTGGGCGTATAGAGCTGAGGCAACCACATCCGTCAGCCACAGCCTGTCCACGAGATTGTATAAGGATAGCGTTGATGTACGAAGGACGATGCGAGGCTATTTGATCTGGACGTACGTTGCCTTGGACGATCTCCACATCCTGCCCTAGAAGAGCTAGCATTGCACGTCCTTGCGGACTGTGGACAAATGGGGCCATCTGCTGCCCTCCGACATGGAGAATGGGGTTGGGATTGCCACTAGCCTGAACGGCAGCGGCGGCGGCGGCGACAGCGGCGTTGTAGATAACAAGGGCCCTGAGAAAGAACTTTAGCTTCGTACGATTAAGAGATAGTGGGGCAAGCTTACATTGTAGTGCTGGTGCTGGTACTGGTATTGATGCTGTTGCTGATGCTGGTGCTGGTGCTGGTGCAACAGTTAGTGCTTGTACAAAGCAATAAGACGTAGCAGTACGTACTGAGTGTGTGGGGTGTGGTGTTACGATAGCTCTCTAGCAGTTACAGCGATTCAGCTCGTACGCTATCTTGAACAGTCACAAGAAGAATTATATAGAGATTTAGTTTGTACGACTAAAAGTTCTCTTCAAGCAAGTCTTCTCTCTTCCAATCTCGCCCGCATTCAAGCTGCTCAAGTGTCGCTGCAGACATCGCAGTCTTGTCCCATGAAACTGTACGGCGACCACCTGAGAAGATCCGCTCTGGCTTATCACTCATAGACGGTATTGAGAGAATCTCAATTGCCCATGAGGATGGCTGTGGCCATCTCTCCCTCTGTGTATCCTGCAACCACCAATTGATCGGTGCCATTTTGAGATCGTACGAGACAGGTTCATTGCAGTAGTTCTCAAATTCATCTTGACTCTGCGGTCGACCGTGTTTCACTCTCAGGTTCTGACGAAGCTGCTCAAATCCATTGATTGGCTTTGACTGCTCTTTCTGAGCACGAGCAACTGTAGCATCGTACGAAATCATGCAATTCTCTCGGCGGTACTTGTCCCAAAGATTTCCAGCCTTAAGGTTGTATGCTGTATCTTTCAGCCATGCTGTACGAGCCTCAGGGTTGAGAATGCGAGCAGCCGCATAATACGGTGTTTGGTCAAGCTTAACTACGTACGATTCTAGCTTTACTTTGGAGTTCTCAATTCGGGGCTTTAGTTGACGTGCGTTTTTCTATATAAGTTAGTATACGAGCTAAACCCTTACTTGTACAACATACTAGTGATACCTCTAAGTGCTCTTTGATAATGTCAATTGCCTCAAGAACTCGTTCAATTGTTGAATGTTGACCTTGAAGCCAGAGACATGCACCATCAAAAACTCCAAGAAAGTTTGCAATCGTACGAAGGAGAGCAATGTCGGTGTTGCTTAGGTCATCTTTCTTGTCAAGTGTTCCTTGAGCAATGTGCTTTTCAGTGTAGTTTCGTACAGCATTCAGGACTGGTTCTTCTAATGTAGTCTGAAGCATTCGAAACCAGCTATTCCATCTTGTACGATTGTCTAGAGGAATTGTCTTTCCAGCAGCTGCTTTGAACTGAGAGATACGCTGTGGTGAAGCGCGTATATGTACGACAATATTATGGACTTTGCCCATAACACCCATCTTTGTACGAATCTTTGCAGCTCTTTCTCTTGCATACTTCTCCCTTTCCCCTTCTTCCTGCTCTTCTATGTTCTCTTGATCGTACGACTCCATCTCTTTCTCATCCTCACTATTTGTAAAAAGAAAGGCTTGAACAACTAGGTTTAAGATATGACCTAGACACCGAAGCCGCAAGTGTGTGTGAGTCCAGTTTATTCTCTTCTCTGCAGAAAGATAATTGGCTATCGTACGACAGAGTGTGTCGTTTGTACCAGAATTGTCACCCACAACTGCACCGATCTTTTCTTCAATTCCATACTCTTGAAGAACTGGAAGCAGAGCCTCCCATTGATCTAGACCGCTATGTCCTCGTACAACTCGAAGCCCAATAAGAATATTGCGAAAGGAGCCCTGACTATCAACAAAGCTTGCACAGACTGCAAGCAATAGGTCATTGCTTGGAGATGTCCAGATGTCTAGAGCAAGGTGGATACTTGTCTGAGATGATTGAAGCCGCTTTCGTACGATGTCCTTTGCTTGAATATACCAGGAAGAAATTCGAGCCTTCAGTGTATTGTGGGACAACGGGATAAAGGTGCTAGCCTCCGGATTCAATGCTCGGACGAAGGAATGGAATTCAGGCCATTCTACACATGAGAATGAAGCCGTCGTACAACAACCAGATCCAGAAGGGTACTTTCAACTACTGGCTGTGACACAGTGCGCCGGAGGATCTCTTGGTCAACGTTGTCTTTGTCTCCAAGCTGAAGAAGAAGTTTGTCGTATAGGGCGTCAACTGTCTCAGTCGCTCTTGTACGATTTGATGTGGCCAAGAGGACATTGATATCATGGACTGATAGCAGGTGGTTTTTTATATTCGTTGTAGACTGAGCAGCGTACGAGCAATGCTTGCACCATAGCCATCTTTTGTCTGGCTTTTCCTCCTTTTCTTTTGCTGTTGGCGTACGACAGTGATCATGGACAGGAGATGACTTTCGTGATTTCTTTGCTAAAGAATCTGCGGATAGAAGAGATAAGCTCTCGGTTTCGTCTATAATAAAAGACATCTTGTAGTATTTACACAAGGTAAAGAGTTCGTACAGTAAGAATTTTTTAGTGCCAAGCATTTCCGGACCAATTAATTGGTGATTACCCGATATCAGCAATTACCGATATCGATTGGTTGTGATTGGTTCGGAATTAATTTCTGCCAACACTGTGCGGATGAATGTCATCCGCGCACAGACCAAAGACGTGGTTAGAGGTGTTTGAGAAACCTCTGAACGACGAGGCTTGGAGATGCAGTTGAGGTGTTTGACGTTGCTGACAGACGTCTGCACAACGACGTAACCTGAAGATGCAGTTGAAGAGGTGTTTGACAAACCTCTGCACAACGATCAAAGACGTCTTTGAACACCATTCCCCACAACCATCCGAGTCCGAAGACTTGAAGATGTGACAGACCATATCAAACCAAGCCAATCACCACCATTTCGAATCAACAAAATCGAGGGTATATTCCCATCTAAAAAAAAACCCCAGCTTTTCCACCTAAAAACGCCCCCCAATGCATATAAATCCATGAATTCGTCAACCCCGCCACCCACCTAGCCCATAACCATCGTATCGTCGCCATCGACACCGACCAGAGCCACCGGCTCGGCGACGACGCCGCGGCCGCGGCCCTCGAGCAGCTCGCGGCGGACCTCGGGGCTGATGGCCTTGTGGCCGCGGGTCAGGAGGAGGTCGAGCAGGGCCTCGCGCTGGTCTTCGGTGATGTCGTTGCGGTAGCGCTGCGCGAAGGCGAGCAGGCACTGGTGCCAGATGACGGGGAGTTTGCCCGTGGCGCCCAGGTCGCCGGCGACGGGGGATGTGTCCATGGCGTCGGCGGAGCTGGCGCCGACGGCGCGGAAGCGCAGGAAGTGGAAGACGAGGGCGTCGATGACTTTGAAGGGCAGCGCGTACTTTTTCTCCAGGAGCGTCTTGATGAAGATGTTGCAGGGCCCGGCGGCGTCCGGGTCGCTCGACATTTGCTCGGCGGCGATTTCGCACAGGCGGTGCAGGGCGGCGGCGGAGTGCAGGACGGGCACCGAGACCTTGGCGACGACGGAGGCGACGATGGTGGCCTCGCGCTGGGTGCAGCGGCTCTCGGTGAGCATGGGGAAGACGATGCCCTTGAAGAAGGCGCTCGGCTTGTACAGGGCCTTCTTCAGCGCGTTGTAGAGGTGCACGTTGAGCTTCTGCGTCTCGGCGATATGCTGCTGGACGGCGGGGAGTAGGACGGTGTTGAGGAAGACTTGGGCGTTGTAGGGTTTCGAGGAGATGAAGATGCGCGTGGCCGCGTACATGGAGTTGGGCGTCCAGTTCTCGGGCCGTGTGATGGCGAGGAGCGTTTCCCAGGCGGGGATGGTGGGGAGAATCTTGAAGGGCTTGGGGAGCTTGCCGGCCTTGTAGCGGGAGAGGATGAGGCCGACTTTGCTGTATACTGCGTGTTGTTAGCCGACGTGCAGACGCTTCTGGGGTTCGACCTACCCTCGACGACCTTGGCTGGCAGCTCGACGGCGTCTTCTGGTGCGCCGCCGCCCATGATGTCTCGCGGCACCTCGTCGCCGGTGCCGGCACCGCTCTCATGCGCCGCAATCTTGTCGAGGATGAGGGCTGCCAGATCTGTGCCCGGCCCGGACGGTGCGACTTCCTGCCCCGGCCAGTGGATGGGGTTGTCGTCTGTGGGGATGAACTTGTTCCATGCGGCCAGGTCGTCGGCGTCAATCTCGACCTCCTCGACCTCCTCGACCTCGTCCTCTTCCTCGCCCCACGCCTCTTCGTCGTCGTCGAACTGCCCTGAGACAATTTCCTCGAGGTCGTCCTCGCCCAGCCTCTTTTCAAAGTCGAAGGCGGGATTTGCGCCTTTGGGTGCGCCGCGCTGGTTCTCGCGCTCGTCCTCCTCCTCGAGTTCGCGGCCAATCTCCAGGATCTTGCGCGAGCTCTTCGAGTCGACGTAGCCCTTCTCGTCCTGCTGATCGGTCTTGGTGCGCTTTGTGCGTTTGGTCTTGGTCTTGTAGGGGTCGGAGGGGAGGTATTCTTCCGCGAGCGGGTTGTGTCGCTCAGCGCGCACGCCGGGTGATTTGGGAGCTCTGGGCATGGTGGGTGTGGAGGTCGATTGGTGGTGGGACGTGTGGAGTGTGTCGATTGGTGGTGTGGTCGTCTTCTCTTTTCGCTGAAGTGAATTGCACGGTATGGGGGCAGGCTTGAAAATGAAAATATCCCGGTCGTGAATTCGCAGACGCCAAAAAAGTTAGCCTGGAGTGGGGTGGGTTGACCCGAGGCGGTGGCCCGTGCTGAGAAGGCCGTCTGTATCTATATCGAGCTCTGACACTGCAACAGCCCGGCAGCCAACAACGCCATGGCCGAGCCACCGCCGCCGTCGCGCTCCAACACGCCCACGCTCGTCGCCATGCGCCGGCCGCTCGACGAAGACCACGTGCCCGCCGTGTCGTCGCCGCTCAACCCCAACCCGGACGCAGCGGCGCGCTCTCGTCCGCGCGTGCCGCCCCGCGAACGCGAGCAGCGGGAAAAGCGCGAGACGGTCAAGAAGCGCGAGGCGTCCGGCAGCACGCGCGCCAGCACGCCCAACCCCAAGGCGAACAAGGTCAAGCGGCCCGCCGCCGACTCGCCCATGCGATACTCAATCCCCGAGCCCAAGGCGGCCGACTACAACGCGCCCAAGGACGGCGTCTTCCTGTCGCGCGAGCCACAGCCCCTTTACGCCCCCGACGCCGCCACCGAGCTCAGGAAGCCGCATGACTACGCCTGGAATAAGAAGGGCTACAAGTACACCCACTGCGTCGCCGACCCGCTATTCCGCCACAAGCAGTTCTACCGCCAGACCGACTCGCGCCCCTACCGCCCGCGCATGAGCCACGAGGACTCGGACAAGTGGTTCTACTTCGACGACACCGCCACCATTGTCTCGCAGGAGAAGGGATGGCGCATGGGGCGCGCCAACGTCGTCGCGCGCGAGGGTCGCATGTACTACGAAGTCAAGGTCCTGCGCGGCATCCCCCCCGACGGCCCAAGGACCCCGTCGACCCCAAGACGGGCGACACCAGGCCCGGCCCGCACATCCGCATGGGCTGGGCCCGCCGCGAAGCGCCCCTCGATGGGCCCGTGGGCTTCGACGGCTACAGCTACGCCATCACCGACGCCCGCTTCGAGGCACAGCACCGCTCGCGCGCCTCCAAGCTCTTCAAGCCGCTGCCCAAGGGCGCAAAGAGCAAGCACATGAAGGCCCGCCCGCCCCACGGCAAGCCCGTGCCCGTCGAGTACGTCATCGACCAGCACATCCAGGAGGGCGACGTCATCGGCCTGGAGATACAGCTGCCCTCCCTCTCCATGCACCGCAAGGTCGTCGAGGGCATCTACAACCCCGCCGTCGACCTCGGCGACGGCTTCGACACAGCCACCAACGCCGACCCCTTCGACCGCCCCCTCGACATCATCCGCGACCGCATCCCCGTCCCCTACAAGGGCAACTTCTACTTTGAGCAGCTCGACTACCAGGTCACCAAGGCCGTCGAGGCATACCACGACCGCGGCCCTGTGCCACGGGTCCATCCCTCGCCGAACCACGAGGACGTCAGTGTCCGCTCCTTGCCCCATTCGCACATCAAGGTCTACAAGAACGGGCAGGAAGTGGGCTTTGCTTTTGAAAACCTCTTAGCCTTCCTGCCGCCCGCAAGCGTACCCTCTGTCGAAGCCGTCAAGGCCGGCGCACGAACCGGCTTCGACGACGGCATGGTCGGCTACCTGCCCGCCATATCCGTCTTCAACGGCGGCATCGCCCAAGTCAACATGGGCCCGGACTTCTGGTGTCCGCCCGACGAGCTGAAAAACCACCACGACCCCCACGACACGCAAATGGGCGGCACCGACGCGCCCGACGCGCCCGTCCCCGAGGGCCGCAGACTCCGCGCGATTGGTGAACGCTACAAGGAGCAGATCGCCGAGGACATTGTCTGGGACATTGTCGACGAGGTCGATTTCTTCGCCCAGGATGGCGGCTGGGAGTACAAGGGCGAGGCGCCCCAGGATGTCAAGGGCAGTGCGACGCCCAGGGCCCGTGGGTTTGCGAATCCGGATGAGAATCTGGGCGTCGAGGTCGGGAGGAGGTACTGAGGCGTGTGTAGTGATGTGTATGAGTAGGGCGAGCGAATACCCAGTGTGTTGTTGTAGGATGGCGTGGTCATGGCTGAATGCTTGGAATTGGTTGACTGAATGCATGGCATCGTGTTCACGACGAATGCGTGAATTCATGTTCAAGACCGAATGCAATGCACACCTTGCAGGCATGCAAAGTACACTTCAGACTCGAATTGGTTCAGCACGGGTCCCAGTTTACGCGTTCACGTGGAGACGGCAGTCGACCTGGCTATGAATCCTGACAGGGGGGCTATGAACGCTCCAGAAACCTACTAGCGCCGAATCCCATAGCCAGCTGCGTGATTTTCCATAGCCGGATCTCACGGGCCCTCATTCACGTGTCATCATAGACTCCACGAGAGACACGCGTGATCATGTGCTCGGAATCGGAACCTCCAACTTAGGCATTCCGGAGTACCGCAACACGCTGACTGTATTTTCACGCCCTATCATCGACGACTTGCAGTGTAGTGTATTTACAAAGGCTTGATAGTCAAAAGAGAAGCACCCAGATCAGTTGCTGCAATTGCATCTCTCCAACATCCCTCTTCGTACCCCGCCATGGACTCGAATCAATTCCGCGACGCAGCAAAGGGAGCCATTGACGAGAGTGAGCTCCAAAGTGCTTACTCATGCACGTGTAACAACCGCTGACTGTCCAGTTGCAACATACTACGACAACATAGCAGACAGGCCTGTGCTGCCATCTGTCACTCCCGGCTACCTTCGCCCTCTGATCCCAGAATCAGCACCAGAAGAGGGGGAACCATGGGAAACCATCCAGTCCGACATCGACCGGGTCATCATGCCAGGACTGACGCACTGGCAATCGCCAAAGTTCATGGCTTTCTTCCCCTGCAACTCGTCGTTCCCCGCCATGCTCGGTGACATGTACTCGGGCGCTTTCAATGCCGCGGCCTTCAACTGGATCTGCTCGCCTGCCATCACCGAGCTGGAGACCGTCGTCATGGACTGGGTAGCCAAGCTCATCGGTCTTCCGGATGTGTTCCTGAGCGACGGAGAGGGTGGTGGCATCATCCAAGGCACCGCCAGTGAAGTTGTCGTCACAGCCGTCGTCGCAGCCCGCGAGCGCCTCATCCGCCGACGCCTCAAAGACATGCCGGAAGGCGAGGAGAAAATGGACGCCGCCGCCGACCTGCGCGGCAAACTCGTAGCCCTGGGCTCAGAACACGCCCACTCGTCCACCCAAAAAGCCGCCATCATCGCCGGCACCCGCTTCCGCACGGTATCCGCGCCCGCAGAAAACAACTACAGCGTCACCGCCGCCTCTCTGCGCACCACAATCGAAGCATGCACAGCCAAAGGCCTCATCCCATTCTACTTCACCGCCACCCTCGGCAGCACGTCCACCTGCGCCATCGACGACCTCGCCGGCATCGCCGCCCTGACCAAAGAATACCCAGACATCTGGATCCACGTCGACGCCGCGTACGCCGGCTCCGCGCTCGTCTGCCCAGAGTACCAGCACCTGTGCCCGCCGCTCGCAGCCTTTGACTCGTTCAACTTCAACCTGCACAAGTGGCTGCTTGTCAACTTCGACTGCAGCGCGTTTTTCATCCGCCGCCGGAAAGACCTGATTGACACCTTCTCCATCACTCCATCCTACCTGCGCAACGCCTTCACCGAGTCCGGGCTTGTGACCGACTACCGCGACTGGCAGATCCCGCTGGGGCGCCGGTTCCGCAGCTTGAAGGTCTGGTTTGTGCTGCGCTCGTATGGAGCGAGCGGGTTGCGGGCGTTTGTGAGGAAGCATATCCAGCTCGGTGAGCATTTTTCGAGGCTGCTAAGGAGCAGAGAGGATCTGTTTGAGATTGTAACGGACGCGGCGTTTGGCCTCGTCACGTTCCAGGTCCGGCCCCGGAGCGCAGCGGACGGCGAAGCGGACGGCAAAGCAGATGGCAAAGCAGATGGCAAAGCAGATGGCAAAGCGGACGGCAAACCAGCCGCCGAAACAGACAGCCGCGCCCAACACGCGCTCGCGCGCAACGCGGCGACGCAGAAAGTCTACGAGGCGATCAATGCGCAGGGCGAGTTCTACATCAGCAGCTCCGTCGTGTGCGGGGCGTATGTGATTCGCATTGTCAGCGCGAATTCGGCCGCCGAGGAGACGTATTTGGATGACGTGTTTAAGCGGATTGTAAGGGTTGCTGAGGAGCTGGAGGGGTAGGGTGGGAGGGGGAGGTTGGGGGTAGGTTGGGGGTTGGGGGTGCAGATAGGGGGGTTAGATGGAGTGTTAAGGAGCTGCAATATAGAAAGTATAAGAAGATTAACGTAGAGGGTAAGTTCTATATTTAAAGGCACTACTTACTAGCTGTGAATATACGGTATATAGATAACGTACTCCACAAGCGAGCCGGTCACTCAATTTTACACCAAAAATTAAGATTTTTGCACCTTAATAACTCTACAACCAGATAATAGAATTGTCTAAAACTTGAAATACTATGCTGCATCTACGTAAAGATCAATTCTATAGAAGCGCTAGGATCCTGTATCAGTCGCACCGGAGTTATTAAACAAAAATCAAAATACAGGGATTATTTTAGCGTACTTTCCAATAACTCTACACACGTTAAGGATAGAGCTTAGATCTCCAGGGCAACTGATCTTGACATAGGTAAAGCATAGCATTTTGATTTTTAGACAATTCTATCATCTGGTTGTGGAGTTATTAAGGTGCAAAAATCTCAATTTTTGGTGTAAAATTAAGTGACCGGCTCGCTTGGGTGACCGGCTCGCTTGTGGAGTACGTTAGCTATTGTTAGAAAGGTATATGTACCAATCAACGCAGGGGCAAAGTGTGTTCAGTGTTCACATTTTGTCTCAACAGCTAACGTAATCTACCATCGAGTGAAACAACCCATTGAGTGAAACAGTTTCTGCCAAGACTACCTACACCCTCATCAACGCGAAATGTCTCAACAACAAGACGCGCAATTATCTAACAAAGAAGGCAGAATCCAACTTGCGCTTTCTGCCTATACTAACTATCAATTTAAGAGCCTCCGACGCGCTGCGCAGGCGTTTAACGTACCTCACACAACCTTAGCTCGTCGATTCAACGGAATCACACATCGCTCAGAAACTCGTAACGCCCGACACAAGCTTACTACAACTGAAGAGCAGACAATTATCCAATATATTCTTGACCTTGATTCACGAGGATTTGCACCCCGGCTGTGCGAGGTGGCAGATATGGCAGATAAAGTACTGGGTGTGCGTAGTGGAGAGCCTGTAGGCAAGCATTGGGCTGAGAGATTTGTAACGCGCTCAGATAAGCTTAAGATGACCTTCAACCGAGCCAAGGATAGGCAGAGGATACTGCAGGAGGATCCAGAGATAATTGGCGCGTGGTTTAAGCTGGTAGAGGACACCAAAGCTACGTACGGCATCCACGACGACGACGTGCACAACTTCGACGAGACTGGCTTCCAGATGGGCGTGATTGGCTCTATGAAAGTCGTCACAGGCTCTGAGAGACGTACAAGGCCTGAGCTTGTCCAGCCAGGCGACCGCGAGTGGGTTACAGTCATCCAGAGCATCTACGCTGCTGGGTATGCGACCCCGCCTTTCATCATCTACAAAGGACGCGTCCACATCTCTGCGTGGTACGAGGAGACAGATATACCGCACAACTGGAAGCTCTCAGTCTCTGAGAACGGCTGGACAAACAACGCGCTTGGTCTAGAGTGGTTGAAGCACTTTGACGCGCATACAAAGACGCGCCAGGTGGGGGTGTACCGGCTGCTCATATTGGACGGCCATGAGAGCCACCTCAACCAGGATTTCAAGGACTACTGCCTTAAACATAAGATCCTCACTCTCTGTATGCCACCTCACTCATCGCACATCCTCCAGCCGCTTGACGTGGTCTGCTTCTCGCCGTTGAAGCGCAAGTACTCTCAACGCGTCAGAGACTTGGCACGCCGACGCGTCTTCCACATTGACAAGGAAGGCTTCCTACCAGCCTTTAGAGACGCGTTCTTTGACGTGTTTACAAAGGCAAACTGTCAAAAGGCCTTTGAGGCGTCTGGACTAGTCCCTATCAACGCGCAGGTGGTGTTAGATCGCCTTGAAGTACGGCTGCGTACCCCACCAGCACCCCCACCACAGGAGACACCATGGCAGTCAAAGACACCAAGCAATACGCACGAGTTTGGATCTCAGTCAAAGCTTATAAGCAACTCCTTTACTCGATCACCTGTTACAGCCCAGGCTGGCTTTTCTCAGCTTACTAAAGGTGGTGAGCTAATGCTGCACCAAAACGCGCTTCAAGCTGCCCGGATTTCTGAGCTTGAAGAGCAACTAGCAGTCATAACTAAGAGGAAAGCGCGTAAACGCAAGCGCCTCCAGCATGGCGGGACTCTTGAGTATGGTGAGGCAGCAGCGCAGGTAGCTGCTGAGGTGTCTGTGGCTGCTGAGCAGTCAAAGAAGACTCGCAGTAGTAGTTATCAAGAAAGAGCGCAACCAGGTGTCCGGCGCTGTGGGAACTGTGGTGGGACTGGACATAACGCGCGAACATGTAAAAAGGATACAGAAACATATTCTGAATCTAATGCAAGTACAGCGTATGTAGGTTTACTTTTTAATAGTGATGATATTGAGGTTTGAAGTTGTAGAGTTGGTCGTGCCAAGTCTTTTTGTTTCACTCGATGGGTTGTTTCACTCGATGGTAGATTACGTTATTATCTATTCTATTAACACATTTAGACCCTCTAAGCAGGCCCTAGACACTGCACTAGCATGCTATAAGGTTCCTTTAAGGTCTAACGCGACTAAAACGGGTCTAGCGCATCCTCGCTTGCACGCCAGCCAGTCATCGCCGTTCGCCTCGCCCACTCACGCATCACTCCGCGACCCAAGTTCAGCAGCGCATGCTTCGACTCTGTAGATTCTGCAGCACCTTCAGAATGGCGCAGGCGCCAAAGCAGCCCTTGATCGCCATCGTCGGCGCGACAGGCACGGGCAAGTCGGATGTAAGACTGCTCTTTGCACAATAGAGTGTGGTGCTGATCACAGCAGGTAGTTGGCGGTTGAGCTGGCGCGCAGGTTTGATGGCGAGATCATCAATGGAGATGCTATGCAGCTGTATCAGGGGTTGCCTGTTATTACTAACAAGATCACGGCGGAAGAGATGAAGGGGGTGCCTCATCATCTTCTAGGCTGCATCGGGCTGGACCAGGAAACGTGGACTGTGGGCAGATTTGTGAGCAATGCTTTGGGCGTGGTAGGTTTGCTGGCTTGATCATGTAGACTCCAGACTAACAGAACAGATCGACGAGATCCGAAGCCGGGGCAAGCTCCCTATCCTGGTTGGAGGGACTCATTACTATACCCAGTCGTTGTTGTTCAAAGACGCACTCTCGAGGGAGCCTGCACTTGACCTGAAAGAGAACAAGGAGCATTTTCCCATCTTAGATGAGCCGACCAGCGTCATTCTGGAGAAGCTGAGGGAAGTCGACCCAGTGATGGCGGATAGATGGCATCCCAACGAAAGCAGGAAGATCCAGCGCTCGCTCGAGATTTATCTGAGGACCGGCAAGCCAGCTTCGCAGGTGTACGATGAGCAGCGCATCAAGCGGGAGATTGAGCAGAATGCGGCAGAGCGCGACCAGGCTGAGAGTAGCACAGGCTTGCGCTTTCCCACTCTGCTGTTCTGGGTGCATGCCGACAAGGAGGTTTTGTATCCAAGACTCGATGGGCGTGTTGACAAGATGCTGGCTAAGGGCCTTCTTTCTGAGGTCGAAGAGCTGACGAGATTTCGGCTCGGCTACGAAGCGCGCACGGGAACAGCGGTGGACCAGAGCCGTGGCATCTGGGTGTCGATTGGTTACAAGGAGTTTTTGGACTACCAAGCTGCGCTTACGGATAACGAACTTCCCCCTGCCGAGCTCGAGAAGCAGAAGAAGACGGCGATTGAGAAGACTCAGACGGCCACACGTCAGTACGCGAACCGCCAAGCTCGATGGATCCGGATCAAGCTTCTCAATGCCTTGTTTGGTGCCAACCACAAGAGCAACATGTTTCTTGTTGACGGCAGCGATCTCTCCCGATGGGAGGAAAACGTCACACAGCCAGCAATTTCGATCACGAGTAGCTTCCTGTCGGCTCAACCGCTGGGAGACCCTTTGGCACTATCCGCTGCTGCCGCAGAAAACTTGACCCCAAAGCGAAACTACGATCTGGGGCAGCGGCCAGACCTGTGGCAAAAGAAGATCTGCGAGACATGCGGAACAGTGTCAATCACCGAGAACGACTGGAAACTGCACGGCCAGAGCCGCGCCCACAGGCGAGCCGTCGGCATCAAGAAGAAGCAGGCGAATGCTAAGGCTCGTCCGTCGAAAGACCGCAGCGCATTACAGGTTGATGTGGTGGATGTGCTGGAGACGTATTTGGATGGTCAGGCGATTGACGGTCATCAGAGCGGAGATTCAGCTTGACCGGTCACATTAAGAGAACCAATGAGTATGTGGTTCAGTCTCCCGGTATCTCATTTTCGGGCGACTCAAAGGACCGCTGCGCAGGCAATGCCTGCTAGACGCCACGTTCCGATTCTGGCTCCGTATCTCACGCGGGTCCTTGACTGATCATCGAATTCCTGCACCACTCATCAACGTGCCCTGCGTAAATGATTCTGGATAACGAATCTCGACTGCGAACATGAACAAAGAACGTGTTGTTGGGATTACTGGATTGGGATGTGAATAGGTCAGCCTTGGCACACCACCAGATGTCCTTCACTTTAAGAACGTCGAAAATGAATTTTCTCGCTGGTCGGCATTCTGAAAACATCTCAATTGTCACCGGTCGACTTCCTTTACGATTGGATTTAATTCTTGAAGCTTGAGGTTGACGTTGTCAAGCCTACGACACACTCCGTCTATACTGGACTCCAACCCATGTTCGGGAGCATGCCGTTCAACTACGGCAAAGTCAGCAGCGAAGGCTCAGACGATGAGGCCCAAACCCACCCCGGACCTGGCCGCGTCACATTCTGGACGCGGGTATGCGGTTTAGGTCGCCACCTTCGCTGGCCAGCGACATTCCTCCTCCTCCTCACTATCCTCGCCGCCGAAGTCCAAGTTCTCCACCGACAGCCAGCCTCACTGGAAATCGGCGACGAAATCAACGGCATCGTGCCGACCTGCAAGCACCCCCGAACCCAGCGCACACACACCCACTAACCCACCACAGTCGGGCAACACCAGAAGAAATTCTTACCCGACGAGCGCTACAGCTCCGACCACGTCACCACCTCCTCCCTCAACGAAACCAAACAGCACTGGCTCGCCCTCCTCCCCAAAGGCGGCGGCTTCTTACACATCCCCACGCACGCATCCCACACGCTGCCCCCACCAATCCACATCCCCTCGCTGCCCGGCAAAGACGTCTTCGCCATCGCCGTCTTCCACCAAATGCACTGCCTGTACCACATGACGGCCTACATCGACACGCTGGTGCTGCAGATGCGCGCCGGCAACATGACAATCGACGAGCAGAAGCTCAGCCACAACGATCACTGCTTCAACTACCTCCGCAACGCCATCATGTGCACGGCGGATACGACGCTCGAGGGGCAGGCGCTGACGCATGGCGAGAGGGAGACGCCGGGCACGGATGGGACCGGCGCCGTGCATGTTTGTAGGGATTATGATGGGGTTTTTACGTGGGCGGAGAGGAATAGGTTGTATGATGTTGCGCATTTGTGAGGGGGGGGGTATTGTATAGTTGGGGGTTCTTGTATGTATCGATTTTCTGGCTTCGGGGGGTATTTTGGATTGATTATTCATGTAGTGTTGTAGTAATTGATAAGTCAGGTGGAGAATTCATTCTTGTCTAACAGTTCCGAATCACTTAAACAACGTAACGTAGATACTAAGCGAGTGAGCACCCTACCAACTTTCAGCACCTCTAAAGCTGCGCACCTCAACCAAGTCAGGATAAAATACATAGATAACGTAGTTCACATGCGAGCCGTCCAACCTAAGCGAGCCGTCCAACCTCACTAAATGCAGCCCACCATCAACTCGCAGTACAATGCCATCACAACGCAACGCACAATTATCTTATACTGAAAGCACATTACAGGTTGCTATCCAAGCTACAATTGAAGATCGCGATGAGAGCGAACGACGCGTTATTGCAGCCTTTACCGTTCCAAGAAGCACGCTTCGAGACCGACGTGCTGGGGCCCTCCCTCGACGCGATCGCGAGCCCAACTCAAAGAAGCTGACCAAGCTAGAAGAGGAGGCGCTGGTCCAACGTATACTTGACCTTGACAAGCGAGGCATAGGCGCGACAAGGGCTATGGTGCAAGATATGGCCAACGATCTGCTTGCTGAGCGTGGTGGAAAGCCTGTTGGCAAGCACTGGGTAGACAACTTGAAGACGCGTACGCCAGAGATCAAGCTCAAGAGGAGCCGTCCATACGATCGTCAGCGAGCTCTGAACGAAGATGCACGCGTTATAACGCCCTGGTTTGAGCTGGTTGCCAACACCAAGGCCAAGTATGGTATCGCTGATGACGATACATACAACTTCGACGAGACAGGCTTCATGATGGGGGTTATACAAGGTCAGATGGTCTTTACAGGGTCTGAGAAACGCGGCAGTCCAAAGAGGGTACAGCCTGGCAACCGTGGGTGGGTTACAGATATCCAGGGAGTCAGCGCCAAAGGGTGGGCTCTACCACCCTTTCTTATCTTCCCAGGCAAGGTCCTAATTACGTCCTGGTTTCACAACCTACCGCGAGACTGGGTAATTGAAGTGAGCCCTAACGGCTGGACAACAAATGAGCTTGGTCTTGCCTGGTTAAAGCACTTTAATACCCATACTAAGCCGCGTAGTGTGGGTGCCTACAGGCTGCTGATTGTGGATGGCCACGAGAGCCACAGCTCACATAAGTTCCATAAATACTGTGAGGCAGAGAAGATTATTGTCCTCTGCATGCCTCCTCACTCATCGCACCTGCTGCAGCCACTTGATGTGGGTTGTTTTTCGCCCTTGAAGCGGGCGTATGGTGATGAGATCAGTAGCTTGGCACGATACGGCACCAAGCAGATCAAGAAAGAGGCCTTCCTACCAGCCTTTAAAGCAGCTTTTGAGAAGGCAATTACAAAGGAGAATATCTGCGCAGGCTTTAGAGGTGCTGGACTGGTCCCACACAACCCAGAGGCAGTGATATCGAAGCTTGATGTGGTCCTTCGTACGCCAACTCCGCCTAATCCAGAGGACACCCCATGGGAATCAAAAACACCAAGCAACCTCCGTGAGGTAGAGGCTCAATCAACGCTAGTTCGTGAGCGCATACGACTGCACAGAGACTCTCCAGTTTCTCCGCTGCTTAGAGCTGTTGAGCAGCTTAATAAGAGTGTTGCGCTAATAGGGCATGAATCAGTGTTAATGCGACAGGAAGTGGCAGGGCTTCGAAAGGCAGTAGAGATAGCAACAGAGGTAAAGAGTCGAAAGAGAAAGTATATTCGGACAGAGGAGACCCTTACAGTAGGGGAGATAGCTGACTTGATAGCTGAAAAAGATGGTGGTGGGTTAAAAGAGGGTAGAGAGTCCTTAAAGAGGATGCGTACGCAGAGGCACTGTGGACGTTGTAGCGAGCCTGGCCACAACACTCGCACCTGCGCAGTAGATATTGTTGATCTAACTAATAGCGACAAGTCTGAATAGTATTTCTACGTTCTGTATATTGTAATAAATTGTAGTGGTGTTGCAGAAGGTGTAGTATAATAGACAGGCTTTTGAAAACTGGACGGCTCGCTTAGGTTGGACGGCTCGCATGTGAACTACGTTATTAATATTAGATATTAAGCAGTATCTAAAGTATCTTTTTTACACGTACGTGAGTTATGCCCAGTCTCTCTGCAACTCTTGCAGCGCGCCAAAGCCTGGCGGTTGAGGCCTGATCGCTCTCCTCTCTAACGCTCTTCACGAGAAATCTGCTGATCAGCCTCACGTTGAGCGAGTATATCCTCTCCAGCTCCCTTTGTTATCACTCCTCGCTTCTGTACACGCTTTTTCTTACGTTGTTTACGTGCTGACGCTGCCTCGTTAGCCTTCTCGAGGCTGGTGATCCGATCGCGCATCAGCTCACCTGAGAGCATCATCACCGCAGCGCCCTTCTTAAGCTGATCGATCGCTTCAATGATAGAGGCAGGCGATGAACTTTTATGCCGGCGCACGCGATCACGTATTAACGTTGATTGAGCCTCCAGCTCACGTACGTTGCTCGGCGTACGAGCCTCCCAGAGAGCCTCTGGCAGAGCAGCTGGAGTAGGTGTACGCAGCTGCACGTCAAGCTTTGACAGTACAACGTCTGGTTGGAGAGGCACAAGGCCTGCACCTCGAAAGGCTGAGCAGATATTAGCTGGCGTAAAGGCTTGTACAAAGGCGGCCTTAAAGGCTGGCAGGAACTCGAGCTTGGTGATGTGATTGTGGTGACGGATCAGGCTCTTAACCTCACGGCTGTACGCGCGCTTCAATGGCGAGAAGCAGCCAACGTCAAGCGGCTGCAGCAAGTGGGATGAGTGAGGCGGCATGCAGAGCGTGTAGATATTGTTCTCCTTGCAGAGCTCTTGAAACTCAAGAGAGTGGTGGCTCTCACGGCCGTCAAGGACAAGCAGGCGACGCGCACCGACAACGCGAGTCTTCGTGTGAGCGTTAAAGTGCTTCAGCCACTCTACTCCTAGCTCGTTGTTCGTCCAGCCATTGTCGCTGACTGCGATCACCCAGTCGCGTGGGATCTCTGCTTCCTCGTACCAGGCAGATAGATGATACTGGCCAGCGAAGATGAGGAATGGCGGGACTGACCAGCCAGCAGCGTTGATAGCAGCGATTGCCGTCACCCATTCACGGTCGCCAGGCTGGATAGTCTTTGGCCAGCCTCTCCTCTCTGACCCTGTTACGACGAGCTGAGTCGTGATCTTGCCCATCATAAAGCCAGCCTCGTCAAAGTTGTAGACGTCGTCATCGCAGATGCCGTACTTGGCCTTTGTCTCCTCCACAAGATCAAACCAGCTCCTGATCAGGGCTGGATCCTCGCATAGAGCTCTCTGCCTGTCGTACGCTCGATTGAAACGCGTCGTGAGACTGTCCGTACGCTTGACAAAGTTGCGCGGCCAGTCTCTGCCTACAGGAGAGCCACCACGCGCCGAGAGCAGCTTATCAGCCATATCACGTACAGCTGCGTACGTAGGCGCAAATCCACGTTGATCTAGATCTAGTATATGCTTTACTATCACTTCCTCCTCTTGTTGGGTAAGCTTCTTTGAGTTGAGCTGGCAATCGCGTCTAGCAGGTTTGCCAGCGCGTCGGCGGTGGAGGGTAGCGCGAGAGACTTCAAACGTCTCTGCAGCGCGCTTTTCGGTCTGAATTTGATTTGCATTAAGAGCTGAGATTGCAAGGTATATATCAGCCTCATAAGAGGCGTGTTGGGCTACGTTTGGTGGAGCCATAGTCGATTTACAGTTGTAGGGTATAGAAAGTGGGTGGGGTGCTCACTCGCTTAGTATCTACGTTACCGATAAAGAAGTAAACGAAACGCACAACTCCACACAAACCTGCCCATGAACCACAAAACCCACCGTCCTCCGCACCCTCAAGCAAAGGCCCCAGATTACCAGGACAACAATAATTATTATTAATAACCCAGTCCATACGCGCTAGCCTTCCACGCCCTCAAGCCCATCAACCATCCACTCAGATCCATTGCCTCCAGATACTCGCGCCTCAAGTCCTTCCCTCCATCCCCAAACGCAGATTGCCTGCGTCTAAGCAACGTCAGAACGCCTCACGTCCCAACCCCTCACGTCCCACACTGAACGTCAAGCGATGTCCGCGACCCATTGACTGCAACACTGTGAAAGGAAACGGAGTGTGCACGGGTTGATGAGCAGACATGACAAACCGGTTTTGAGCATATGGTACTATCCGATCAGGAGCAAGAGCGACAGAAAGACGTGGTCTGTGGGCTGCTGATATGACTACCACGTTTGCTAGAACCTAAACATACCTCTGCATCCACCCATCCCATCCGCCCGTCTCGCCAGACCACAGAACACAGAACACAGAATACACCATGCTGAGTATGCGCCGTAGCCACGGATCGACATCTGCATCATCGTGTCCAATCCCTTACTCCAGCCCATAATGTCGCACGTGTCAGCGGATAAAGTGGTCCAACACCTCCTGCGCGACCCGTAGTCGAGAACGCGGGATTCTGTTGCGTTGGCACAACGAGGCAGGGTGCTGTCTGGGTCTTGGGGTGGGAGGCTGGGAGGCTGGTCGAGGGTGGGTGGGGCGACTGTGACTGGGAAATGGTCGGCGCGCGGGTCGAGATGTAGATATAGCTAATTGAACTTTTTTCAAACCAAGAGTGTAAAACTCAAAATGGCACTCTGATCGATTGAATCCAGTAGCTAGGCCGTCCCATCCATCTCGCTTGTCCCGATTCCTTGCTGCCCCACGCAGCACTGCCTCGACTGCAAACCACCTTCCACCTTTCACATCAGACCGCGACTGTTTACCCACATCCCTACCCACATCCCAACCCAACCCAACCCACTCCATCTCCCAGCACCGCGCCGCCACAGCACCTCTCTCCCCACCCCCACCACAGACCTGCAGGCGACATGCCCACGCGAAACAGAAGGACTACCATCTCAGCCATACAAAGTACATCTCGATTACCAACTCGCAACACGAAATAAATGTCGTTGTCTTGCAAGCGACGCACGCACTGTTGCTGACCCGGGCATGGCGCCGATAGGGGCAATGAGCATGTGTCGTGCAGTCCACTGGAGCATGAATAGGCGGATTGTTTGATATTGTGGACCACAATTTAGGCAAGGCGAGGAGCGAGACAACGGGAATAGAGGGATCGTTGTGCTGCGTGTTTGTTGTGAGCGTAGGCTTTGTGGTACAAGGGCTGAGGCGCAGCCACTTTAAGCCGCTGACTCCCTCGCTCATTCCTCTCCAGCGCCCCACAACATGACACACAAACGAAAGAAAGCAGGGCAGTTTCATACAGATCCATTTACTCATCTATCGAACCGCCTGATGCTCATACTGGTACAAAACAAGAAAATCTACATGAAGTAGTGCCAAATAAGCCAAACTCAAGGGGTATCTCAACCCGCGCCGTATGCGCAGACTAAAGAAGAAATGTAGCCACTTAGCGTAGCTGGTATTAGAAGGTCATAGTGGGGTAGGCGCAGACATTAGACAGAAAACCGGGTATATGCAGAAGTGCGCGCGCATGCAGTCGTATACGGCGAAGGCGGGTATCGAGGAGAGTGCATCGATGCCTTACTTGGCGCCTTGTGGGAGCTTCACGTTGTTGCTGAGCCATGCCTGGTTCCATGTTAGCTGCTGCGTTCGTGATGAGTTGAACATGTCCTTACCAGTCCCTCGAAGATGCCCTCTCCTGTGGTCGCACAGCTGGGCTCGACCTTCCATACGTGGTCCTTCGCGATCTTCTCGAGCTGCAGGCGATCTGAAACCTCCTTGGGTCGCATGGCTGCCATGTTGTTAGCCTCTGGTGTCTCCTTCCTGCATGAGCCAGATGATGTCACGTACCTCCTTGCAGATCCTGCTTGTTTGCAAACACAAGCAGCAGCGCATCCTTCATTTCCCTGTCCTGAATGATACGAGTGAGCTCGGTGCGGGCCTCGTCGATACGGTCACGGTCATTCGAGTCGATGACGAAGATCAGACCCTGGGTTCCTGCGCAGTGCATTAGCGTGTGTCTTCTTCAAGTTGGTGGAGGTTATCTGGCAGGGTGAGATAAGGCGTTCGCAGTGCAAGTTGCACGTGTGCTCGCCTACCCGGGACAGAATCACTCCGGCCCAACATACCAGAGAAGTAATGTCTCCAAAGAGGACGGATCTTGTCCTGGCCGCCGACATCCCAGACATTGAACTTGGTATTCTTATATGTAACGGTCTCGACGTTGAAGCCAACGGTGGGGATTGTTGTCACGTCCTGGTCAAGCTTGAGCTTGTAGAGGATGGCTAAGTACACGCGTCAGTTGTGTTTTGGAAAAGTATGCTGAGGGCTGGCGTACTGGTCTTTCCTGCTGCATCAAGACCCAACATCAACAGGCGCATCTCCTTGGATCCAAAGATCTTGCCCATCATTTTCGAGATTGAGGCACCCATGTTGGCTGTATTGCGATATGCTCAGGCTCGAGGCTCGAATGTGTGCACAGATGTGCTGCTTGCTGCTGTTCGCGTGGAGATGTGGTTGGAGAAGCAGGCGATACACGTATTGTTGATGCTCCTGAGAACGACTTGGCGCAAGGCTCGATGTCGGCGGAATTGGCTGGTATCTGGTCGTATGCTGGGGCAGGCAAAGGCCGAACAAGAGGCGATGGCAGGCTGCAGTGGCTCGGCGAATACTTCACGGGCGTCGAGGGCAGTGGATGGAGATGGTCAGACGAGAGGTGAGATGAGGTTCCAAAAGTTAGAACGGACGCTCGGTTGGCGGATCGGCGTCGCGACTGCTTGTTTCATTTGGGACCCCTGTCAAGATTTGACAACAGCTTGCGCAAAAGGGGCCGGGGGGACGTTTCGATTTGCACGGACAAACAGCATTAATTACTGCGACTACGCGCCAGGACGCCTGCAGTCTGCGCTCCACCTACTTCTGCAGTTTGGCTGCAGGTTCGTTGAAACTAATGCACCTCGACGCGCTGAAACGCCAATCTAACAGCCAGGTATCTCCTGAGGCGGACAGCTGCGGCCAAAAGTAACGCAATCATATCCTACGCGGATACGGCTCTTGTCCTGGACCGGGGTAATTCGAACCGATCAGGGCGAGCGGAGACGTTCCTCGATCGAGCCGCTGGCTGCAAGTGAACTTGGTGAAGGGTGCTGTGGCGTGTGTTTCTCGCGAGCGTGCGCTCGACGTGTCAATGGTCAATACAGCTCGCACGACAGTTGGTGCTAACCAGTGTGAAGGTCATTTGAGGTGAGATTGTTCAATGTATATTTACATTGATGCCCAACGTGATATATCTTACAGAGGGCATCCACGCATCAGAGCCTCCTGTTGTTGCCTGCTTCAAGCATACTCCCATGCTCGAGAGGCCGGGTACTTGCATCGAAGTCAATACTTCGAAGCTTGGCAGCCGCTGTCGTGACTGCTTCCGCGGTACGGCCTTTCTCCCGGCCCGTTGATGGCAGTTTTGATGTTCTAAACCTTCCAATTGTCTTCTGCCCATGCCTCACTCCGGTAGGCTTCTCATAACGCCTTCGAACGCGACTAGTGCCATGGCGTTCGCAGGGAACGCCCTCAGGAAGCATGGCACGAACCCTCTCCAGTAGCCCTTGAGCCCATTCTCCCTGTACACCGTCTTCGCCGCATCTCTCCAACGTGCGAACCGTCTTTCAGGTCCTAGGGGGTCTGTCATGATACGCTGCTTCACCACATCGCTCGGGTAGGAAGTGATCCAGAAAATCTGCGCCGATAGTCCACCAGCCCAGAAGTTGACCGCCGGCGTCGATAAGTTTGTGTTGTTTTGTAGCATCCGTGTGAAGATGTCGTAGGAGCCCCACCAAAAGCAAAAGAAGGTGCGGAATAGCAGCGTTGCTGAAAGACCGTGGTATACGCCGCGCATGCCGTGGCCGCGGAAAATCTTTGTCAAGCAGTCGATGGGCCCGCTGTATAGACGTTTGCTCTTGTCGGCAGAGTATTGGATCTGTAAGCGTGCCTTGATGTGCTCAACAGGTGCTGCCACAAGGGATACGGTCCACCCAGCCATCATGCCAGCCATTGCATGCCCAGCGATGGGGAGCTTGCCCTGCTCACGGCCCGGCTGGCGAGGGTTGAAGAAGCGGTCGTTCAATTCACGACGGTATACGCTGAGGGAACCTAGCATACTGTCGTGCGTCAGCATGCATGTTTCACGTGCGATGATAAGGATCGGTGCGCGTACATCGAATCCATGAACATCCATCCTACCAGCGGGGGTGTGGCACCCTTGTAGAGTCCTGCGAAACCCTCTTTCCGCACCGTCTGCAGCAGGCAGTCCAATGGCCCTCGAAACTGCGACTTGTCCGTGGTCTGTAATCGTACTTTGACTGTGTCAAACGGGTGTCCAACTGCTTGGGTTAGCTTGATCTGCACCTTGTTCGAAACATGATACGCACCTGACAGCTTCGCAATACCAGAGAAGACACCAGCAACGAATCCACGATAATGCGCCGGCTGCTTCTTATCCCAAGGGTCTACAACGGCGGCCGCTACGGGCTTCTCGCCCGTCTTCATGACTGTAGTGGCCATTGTCGAGGTGTTGTCGCGTTGTGAGACCGCGAGATCATGCCGGCTGCACCAAAGTCATCAGCAAAGTGTGGAGAAAGCTCCATCAAGACCATGGAGGAAATGCCCGCCTCGTCTGACAGCCGTCAATGGCGCTGCAAGTAAAGCTCGGTCGGAAAGGCACAAGCGCCCGCGAAACGGATGGTGACGTACGAGATCGGCAGCTGGACCCTGCGTTCGGCGCGCAGGATCGATGTTCGACTCGAGTCTCCGCAGCTGTTCCTGGCAGCCCCCCGCCCAGGATCGATGCATAATCAGTGCTGCGACATGAAGTGGCTCTTGACGGCGCTAAAAGTGGCCAATAACACTACAACTTCACAAGGCCATAACTTCACAACGAATAGATGAAATTTAATTCTGAGTTAATAGATCGAAAGTGCAGGGTTAATGTTTACTTGCCTAGCCTTAGTAGACTGTTTTAATGTGGACGCGCGCATTCTGATGAGGCGCGGATGCATCGGGCCAAGCCTTAATGGCCACTAATTCTGCCGTACAAGAGAGTGGTTCACGATACGCGTCCTTGATTGCTGGCCATCTCATATACATATAAACTGGCCTTTGATACTGTGACGCTCCCTACTTCCACAGCAGCAGCCATGTCCAGAACAGAAGCAACACCATCAGTGCCGATTGAGTCTAAGAAGGGTAAGGCCATGGTGGGGTACATCTCCTCTGGAGCGCATAGCTGACATGCACAGTGTGGACCACGTTGATCACCAACACGGCCTACCTGAAAGGTCTTCTCACCTTGGACTACAGCCTCAAGAAGCACGGCAGCAAATACCCCCTCGTCGCGCTCTACACCGACTCATTCCCCGCTGAGGGCCATGCCGCCCTCGATGCGCGCGGTATCCCGAAGGAACATGTCAAGTACCTGCTACCGAAGGTCTCGAAAGACTACACCAACGACCCGCGCTTCTACGACTGCTGGAGCAAGCTGACACCCTTCTCACTCGAACACTATGACCGTGTTGTGCAGCTGGACAGCGACATGCTGGTGTTGCAAAACATGGACGAGTTGATGGAGATGGAACTAGACCCACCGAGTGCTGAAGGCAAGGGAAACAAGGTCTTTGCTGCAAGTCACGCCTGCGTCTGCAACCCATTGAAGAAGCCACACTACCCCAAGGACTGGATCCCAGAAAACTGTGCCTTCACATCTCAGCACTCAGACCCTGAAACGGCGCAGCATACAGGTGCAGGACCGGCCGTTGGTCTTGGGATGCCCAACGGCGGCCTGCAGGTCGTGAATCCCAGCAAAGCCGTGTACAACCTCATCCTCGACCAGCTGTCCAACGAGTCATCGATGAACTACGATTTTGCTGATCAGTCGCTGCTGAGTGACGTGTTCTGGGGGCGATGGGTTGCGCTGCCGTACATCTACAACGCGCTGAAGACGATGAGGACTGAGGGCGTTCACCACCAGATTTGGCGGGATGACAAGGTCAAGAACATACATTACATTCTGGGCTCGAAGCCTTGGGATGAGGCGCCAGGAACGTCCATCTATGAGAACCATGAGTGGTGGTGGGCGGTCAACAACGAGAGGCTAGAGGCCGAGAAGAAGAAAGGGGTGGTGGACGGATTCTAGGGCGCACATTGTTGGCGTGGGTGCATGAAAAATAGAAAGCGACAGGTATAGAGCGTGGCGCTGGTTGTAGATTTGAGCAATTGATGGTCACAAAGGCGTTTCCGAGCATCTCATGCGCGGCAGGGTAGGCACGAGCAAGCCAGGACCAGCAGAACTGGACTTATCAGCATGTTGTGCAGGGGTCCGGACATCTTCAGTGTTCTCAGGCGCTGATAAACAAAATATATGATGTTTGATAGGTTGACAGTAAGCATTTCCAACGCCTCTCCTGTCTTTCTCGTCGACCTACAGAACGCTCGGCCGTTCTTGCCTATCGTCACCCAAAGGCGCTAATTTAGCGTTCGGCTACGCGTCACAACGCTGGCGTTGCCGACCATCACTTGAACACCTCAACTTGAAGACCTCCACATGAAGACCTCCACATGAAGACCTCCACATGAACCACCCATCAAGATGCGATGGATTCACCTGCTGCCGTACGACGCCGCCGGAATCGACGAGTCACTGACGCGGATCGAAAAAGGGCTCCACGTGCGTGCACTTACTGCAAGGCACGGAAGAGCAAGTGCATCGAAACCTTCCGTGGTGCCTGCGAACGATGCATGTAGAGCTCCATGAAGTGTGAATTTGAACGACAGTTGAGCACACCAGATTAATCTGCAGCCGATATCCCATTGGAAACCCAAATCAGTCCTTCAGCAACCTTCGCTTCTGATAGCCCAGCAGAGCGATTCATGTGGCCTCGTTTCCTGTCGAAATTGCGCGAAACATTCTCTCTTCAAACAGATGCCGCCCCAGAGTCGCAGCCTTCAGTATTGGCGCGGACTCAAACACCAAAGCTCTCGCCAGATTCAGCTCACAGAGTGCGGGACGCAGCACGTGCTTTTCCACCTCAAGCAGTCGCACGCTTCCTCGTCTCCGTATGCAACGAATATGGCACGGACTCTTTCCACTATTTCGACACGGCCCAGTTTTCAGCTGAGCTGGACGAATTCTATACTAACGATAATGCCTCTTCAAGGCTGGACGTTGCCTTTGTATGTCTCGCCCATGCAGTCTTCGCACTAGGGAGCCAATGGGCCACGTTAGTTAAGCCTGAAGGATCGAACTTATCCCCATTTCCACGAGATGGCGACCCAGGTCGCATGTTCTATCAAAACGCCCGTAGCCTCATTCCCGATGTCCTCGAGCTCAATTCTATTCGTACTGTTCAGGCAACATTTGTCATTGGCGTATACCTATTGCCCGCCAGTGCCATTAGTTCTTCTTATGTCTACCTTGGTCTGGCTTTGAGCAAAGCTTTAGCTCTCGACCTGCACCTTGAGAGTGAGGAAGCACATATCAGTGACACCGAGAAAGAACTCCGTCGAAGGCTTTGGTGGGCTGTGTACTCTTTAGAAAGGTATGCGCTCGATTTTTAGTGTTTAGGACACGCAAATAACGTCTGATACAGATGTACAACTGTCAAGTTGAACAGACCAAGGTTTGTGGACACGAAATCATCACGGTACACCCACCAACACGGCTTCCTACACTCGACTCTCAGCACGCATTCGATGATGTCGATCATCAGATCGCAAACGCACAACTAACGATGATTTTGGATCGTATAGAAGAACCTATGTGAGTCTCTACTCTTCATCCAGCCTATGCATTGTCGCATGCACCATCTGAGAACCTCCATTGGCAGTTCTGGCAAGACAGAAAACTGTGGAATATCGCAGGTTAGCCTCCTCGAGTTGCCGTATTATCCCTTAGAGCGTGACAACAGCCTTCAAAAACCGCAAAGCAATCCTTTCTGAAGGGCTCGCAAGCGAGGACCTCAGGATACGCTGTTCACTAAAAAAATTTCGATGCCATGGCATTGCTGACGAACACTCAAGCGCAGAAAGAGGATCCCTAGTCGACCTCGATATTGCTTTGAAAACTTGGAAGCGTTCTTTGCCTACCACATTGAAGCTAGAGTCGATCCATCCGCGCTCATCAAGCTACCGTGCTACTTTCCACTTGTACCTCAATTACTATTTTGCAACAATTGCAATGGGCAAGATGAGTGTTGTAGCGCAAGTTAGATCTTTTTTGAAGATCCGTCTCGGTCGAGACGCCCAGGCGATATCCGAAGAGCACGACAATCACCTCTCGCAAGCTTGTATCAAGGCAGCCAAAAAAATACTGCGTCTTTACGAGGACGTTCGACGAACCGGAAACCTAACGCGCTTTTCCTTCACTGACTTCTAAGGTTGCAGCGTTGCGACGTCCCTTGTACTTCTAGCCGGCATACTGGAACGCGACTCAGATTACGAGAGACATGTAAGTTTTGGTCTCGATAGCCTTCGAAAAATGGCTGAAGGAAATGCAACTGCAACAGCTGGACTTACATTTGTAGAGGCTTTACAATCTATTGCAGAAGAGGCTGTGCTACGAGTGACGATAGGACCCCTGCAGTTGGAAATCAAAACTTAAAATTTGTTAGAAATATTGGAACAAGGTCCCTCTGGTAGTATGACTACCATGGATAACCGAGTAGGAGAGGGATAAGGCGGGGTGGCTGCAACGTATTGTATTGACTATCGTGTTGTGTGTAAGACTCACACTGTCATTGTGAGTGCCATTGCCCACCAGGCAGTGCCTGCCACAACAGCATATCATGTGACTCCCGAACACCTTCCACCCTGGACTGAACCCAGTTATTCTCAACAAGAAAGGTATATGTACCAATCAACGCAAGCGCAAAGTGTGTTCAGTGTTCACATTTTGTCTCAACAAAAATTAAAATTTGTTAGAAAGGTATATGTACCAATCAACGCAGGGGCAAAGTGTGTTCAGTGTTCACATTTTGTCTCAACAAAGACTATTTAAAGCTAGTAAAAGCTTAAAAACTTCTAAGAGAATAACGTACTCCACGGGCGAGCCGATCACACGGGCGAGCCGATCACTCTGCCAAGACCACACCAAACCTCCACCCTATTATGGCTCGCATTGGCCCATGTTAGCCTTGTATACAGTAGTACAGCACATAATATCATTCAGTAACACCTTCTGCAGCCTTCTTACACGTGCGCGAGTTATGCCCTACCTTGTGGCACTTTTTACAGCGTCTTTGGGTTGCCTCACCTCCTTCAACACGCACTCGCTTCCTTGCCTTCTTACCATCACCACGCGCCCCAAACTCATTTAGAGTAGTTAATCGAAGGCCTTCCTCAGCTGTTAGGACCCCCTCCTGCTGTAACTGCTTTCTTTTATGCGATTTACGTCGCGTGGCGGCCTCATTTGCTGCTCGAAGCCTAGTAATCTCCTTTTGAGCCAACACCAGCTTGTGCGCTACCATAGCTGCGCCTTTGGCAAGCTTTTCAAGCGCCTCAACCATTGAAGTTGGTGAGCTGCTTGCATGCCTTTGAATCCTCTCTCGAACCAGCGTTGATTGCGACCCTAATTGCAGGGTATTGCTCGGGGTCTGGGACTGCCAGGGAGTATCTTCCACAGTAGGTAGCGGTGGGGTACGTAGGCGGACATCAAGACCCATTATGACCCGTTCTGGGTCAAAGGGGACTAATCCAGCGCCTCGGAAGCCTCCTTGGATATTGCTACAAGTAAATGTCTCCTTGTAGGCGCCTATAAAGCATGGTAGGAACTCAGTTTTAGTAATATGAGTAATGTAGTTGCGCATGAGATTCTCGGCTTGGCGCCCATACGCCTTCTTTAGAGGGGCAAAATAACCCACATCTAGTGCTTGTAAGAGGTGCGATGAGTGTGGAGGCATACACAGTGTAATAATGTTTGCTTCCTTGCAGTATTGTTGGAAGTCAAGGGAGTTGTGGCTCTCGTGGCCGTCAATAAGGAGCAGCCGGTACCCTCCTCGGGTGCGCCTCTTTGTATGGCCATCAAAGTGCTTCAACCAGTCCAGACCAAGCTTGTTTGTGGTCCATCCGTTCTCAGAGACTGCAATAATCCAGTCATGGGGCAGATCAGGCTCTTTGTACCAGGCAGAGAGGTGGTAGCGGCCTTTGAAGATGATGAAGGGTGGAATGGCCCATCCCGTGCCATTGATGCCCTGTATGACCGTGGTCCACTCTCGATTGCCCTGCTGCACTGCCTTGGGCCGTCCTCAACGCTCTGAACCTGTGACAACTGCTCCTGTAGATATCTGGCCCATCATAAAGCCTGTCTCATCAAAGTTGTATGTGTCATCGTCCTGGATGCCATACTTGGCTTTGACATTCGCTACAAGCCCAAACCAGTCTTGTATAATCTCTGGATCCTCACAGAGGGCTCGCTTGTAGCCGTACTTGCGATTGAACATTACTTGGAGGTCAGGGCGGCGCTTGACAAACGTATTGGGCCAGTTTACGCCAACATGGCCCATATTGCGCTCAGCACGCAAAGAATTGGCCATATCAGCTACAGTAGCCAGCCGAGGGGCAAATCCTCGTGCATCTAGCTCAAGAATGTGCTCAGCAATCACATTCTCCTCAGTCTGATCCATAATCGGTTGATTCGGCGTACAATCAGCTCGTGCAGGTCGTCCTGTGTATCGATCGTGTAGTGTGGTGTAAGGCGCGTTATAGATAGCTGCAGCGCGTCGCAATGTAAGTGTCGCGTCTTGTTTAATTGCCTGGAGCGCAAGCTGTATCGCAGCTTCTTTTAAGGGCTTAGATTTGTGTTGTTGTTGAGGCATTGTGTGGTAAGGTAGAGGTTTGGTGTGGTCTTGGCAGAGTGATCGGCTCGCCCGTGTGATCGGCTCGCCCGTGGAGTACGTTACGTTGTGTGGTTGTAGTGATATACGTAATAGGATAAGCTGTTGTTGGGGTGTTCCTATTAATCGGCCAAAAGAAACGAGCTTCTTCGTACATACCTAATATTAGCAGAACCCCGCATGATGTAATGGCCGAGGCATCTACTGTAGATAAGCAAACGCGACTCGCGAACTGCCTACCCAAAACTATCAACCTCCCACTAACATCCACCTGCATTTCATTCCGAGGCTCTCCGAAACATCTGATTCATCTCCCATCATGGAGGCTTTTAAAGCAGCAGATGTGACCCACAAGAATGGCGAAACAACTCACTACTACGAAAGCGGCACCGCAGACGGCATTCCCTTAATTTTCATCCACGGCTGGCCTGACATTGCAGAGGCATGGAAGCATCAACTCAAGCACTTTTCTTCCGGCTCAGCCGGGTCCGAATATCGAGTCATTGCCCCAGACATGCGCGGATACGGCGGCTCCTCAGGACCCAAGGATAAGCGCGCTTACTCACTCGAAGTTCTGGTCAATGAGCTCGTTGAATTTGCTGAGAAGTTGGGAATCAAGAAGGCGGTGTGGATCGGTCACGACTGGGGTTGTGGCGTCGTCAGCGCGCTTGCAGCTCACCATCCGGAATTGTTTCTGGGACTTGCAGTGATGGCGGTGCCGTACCGAAGTCTCGAGATGGGTCTTGACTACGTCGTCTCCCTGGTGAACCGGGATATTTACCCCGAGGAAGAGTACAAATACGGTCAATTCGAGTATCAGAAGTATTATGAGCTCCACGCGGAGGAGTGCATCAAATCCTTCGAAGGGGTCACCGAAATCGTCACCAAAGCGCTCTACGTGCGCCACAACCCAAGCCAGCATGGCAAGCCTAGCGCTGCAACAAGCAGACAGCTCAGAGACGGAGGCTGGTTCGGCGGTCACCCCGAGAAGGTCCCAGACCTTCCGCTTGAGTACACGTCGCTGGACCAATCTATGTACGACAATCTGCTCGCAAGCCACAAAAAGCACGGCTGGTTCCCGCCAACAGCATACTACCTCAATCATGACGTGAACGTCGAATATGCTAAGAGCGAAAAGAACGGTGGGGTGTTGGAGTTTCCGGTTCTGTATATTGATGCGAAACATGATGCTGTTTGCTCACCAAGTACGACGCCGAAGATGGGGCAGAGCCAAAGAGACACTGTGAAGGATCTGACATATGAGACGATTGAGAGTGGACATTGGGTGCAACTGGAGAAGCCTGGGGAGGTGAATAAGGCGCTGGAGACATGGTTGGACAATTCGGTCCAGTTCCGATGCTAGATCAACGGCAGATGGTTCAATTGACCAATCGCAACCTTGTGAAACAAAAATGTCAGGGTTCAAGTGGGGCCACCTGGCGGGAAGCCATTTAAAGCGAAGACGTCATGAACCACGGTTGATTGAACGTCAACCCATACAACATAGGATCATAGTCCATGCGAATTCACATCAATTAGACAACCTATCATTGATTGGCCTTACCGAAGTCGGAATGCTCCGAGAAACAATGCAAGAAGCAGACCTGTTGATCCTAGGCGCTGGATGGACATCCAAATTCCTAATACCTCAGCTCAAGAAAGACGGCATTACATACGCAGCAACCACCACCAGCGGCAGAGACCACACTATCCCGTTCAAATTCGACCCTGACTCCGGTTCCGTCGAACCATACAAACGCCTCCCATCAGCGCGAACCGTTCTCGTCACATTCCCCCTCCAAGGCCCCGGACAATCAAAAACCATCATTGGCCTGTACCGTGCCGCCCACGGTCCGAAGAACAACTGGATCCAGCTCGGCTCAACTGGAATTTTCAACCAGCTCCCGGATGACTGGAGCGCTGACGACGCGCCGTACGACAAAGAGGATACGCGCGCTATTGCCGAGGACGAACTCCTGGGCGAGCACGGATGCGTGTTAAACCTCTCTGGCTTGTACGGCGGCGAGCGCGTCCCATCGCAGTGGCTGCCGCGTTTGGCGAAGAACAAGGACGATGTGAGGAAGCGCGGTGCCGTGCATTTTGTGCACGGGGAAGATGTAGCGCGTGCCATTATCGCGGCGCATCGCAAGTTTACGCCGGGCAAGAGGTGGATTATTGCGGACCTGAGGGTGTACGATTGGTACGATTTGATTATGAGTTTCAGTGCTTTGGCTGAGGGTGTTGAGGAAAGCGCGCAAGAGCAGGAGGCGCGGTTGCAGTTTGCAAAGTGGGTGGGTGAGCTGATGATAGAGGAAGGGATAAGGGCGCTGCCGAGAGAAATGAGCGTATTGGGTCGGAAGCTGGATTCGAGGGGGTTCTGGCAGTATCATGGGGTCTGGCCGAGGCATCAGAGGCTGCATTAGGTAGAAACCAACGAGTAAGTCGATGTACCAGAGTGACAGCTGTCTCGTTGTGGTTTGTCTACGCGTCCACAGGAATTCAACAGTTGTCAACTTGGACCCCAACACAAGAAATTAACAAATGATGCTCGCAAAAGCTAGATCCTGGTCTTTCGCTTGGGGTCAGCAAGGCAAGCCAATTGCATTGGGCACACCATACTTGAACCATTGCTCATCTTACAGTAATAATGTCAACTTCTCTTTGCTACCGAATTATCAACACATGGATTTTGGCAGTGGCTACAAAATGCTTCGCAGCGCTGCTTTCCTCCCTTTATGTCTCTCGTACCAATATCAGCCGCTCTTCTGAAGCGCATTCTACCCATGCAACATTCACCCTCACTACCCCTTCCAATTCATACTTGACAAGATGTATCCTACCATCCCGTCCTACCTTTTGCCAAATCAGCTCTGCACTGACTGCTACTATAACGCACTGACGGGCCACAATGTCCATATTGCACCCGGAGTAGTGGAGCAGATGCACTGGCAAGAGCAACAAGAGCGTGCTTTCAGCCGACAGCTGGTAGCCCATGCTCACCTGCAGCTGCGTCATGCACAGCATACATTTCGTAAGTTTTCTGTCACTGCTTAAGTATTTCAGCATCCTGACAGCATTCGTAGACAATATTAGCTACAATAGTAACTTCAAATGTCAGTGTGTGGCAAAACGGTAGCCGGAATCTAGCCAATAGATCTGGCTACTTTGGCAACCAGAACATTGGTAGCCATCAGTAGAGATTTTGGGCGCCGCAACAGGGTAAGCAAGCTCCCTTTAGGTCATTGATGACATCTACTTACATCTCCTTCACAGGCGCTCCAGTCAATAATGGTGGCTACAATTCCCCATCGATGCCATGTGGTGAGGAGGAGAAGCTCGAGTGGTCCTTGATAGCGAGGCAGTAGCTTACGTGGGATTGCGCTCACTTTCACCTTGAGCCAGGTGAGCGCGCGAACGGCGGCGCACGCCACCCTGGTGAAGCGCTAGCTCTAGCGTCAATTTACTTCTATAGACCTTGTGGCATCTTATTCCCCTAAAGTTACTACTGCTGCTTCCTCCTAGCCCTTCAGCGTACAGTTGCCGCCCGCCTTAACACAAGCTCAACCTCTCCAAGCTCTCGCCATGAGTACCAACTCCGCTCACCAGGTCATCGGAAACAATGCACTTGACTACATGAACCGACTCTGCGTGCATCCTGATGCTGCGACTACCTCCACTCCTGCCCCTAGCATAGCAACTGCGAGTGAAAGTCATTCGCTCAACACTATCGATCTCATTGATAACACTGTTGCTGATGCATCCGATGCGGCTTCAATTACCGTAAAGCAAGCGGCCCGTGTTTCCAGTAAGGTCTGTGGACGAGCTTTGTGTTTGGGATACCCTGAATCGCGATGATACCCTTTTAATGCCAACGAGATGCGTTAAGAACCTCCAAACTCACATGTGTACTAAAGTCTGAGTTCTGTCATGTGCACGTGTACCCTGTCGTGAGTTCTGTATTTAGAATGTCGCAGTTGTGGGAGGTACTCGCAATGAATGAAGTTGCACTTCAATAGGGACACACGAAGTTTAGTAGATGACCAAGATTGAAAGTTCAGTCCACGCTATGTATTTGTCAGATCCTGTTGCTTTGGTCCATTTCAGAGAGATTTTCATGGACCATTCAAAGTGTCTGCAGGAAGTAGCCGCCACGAAGCTGGAGTATGGTACGACCTGTCACCTCGCAGTGTTGCCCTTTAGAGACTAACCGACCAATGAGCCGTTAGCTTTCGTTGCAATGTTGATCCCATGCATCGCCACAGCTCCAGCGCCTCTGTTGCGAGAGTCCATTGTGCCGCAGGCTGACGTTGTCAAGCTTGGCTAACAACCATACAGTAGGCGCAGGTATGTCAGCATAGGCAAACGCAGTCATCCGTGAGAGCAGCCGATTTGCGCCATGAGCTGCGCTACTGTAGTCGTGCTGTGCATCATGATACCTCAATTGGTCTGGAGGCGTGCGTAGATACAGCTCTCGAAGTGGTCAAGCTCGTGCATGCCTTGGTGCTTAAGTGCAAAACCTTGGAACGGTGAACGATAAACGGTGCAGTGGGATGGGGCACGCGAGCGGAATGGATAAGGCAAGGCGGTCCATAAGAATGGCGCACAGGGGCTTGGCATCGTCATCGACAGGGGTTTGAATTGTGCCCCACAATCGTGGGTCTCTTGATGCTCCTACGCAGATGAAGACCTGGGCCGTCAATGTTTCGAGACGGCCCGAAATACAAGATGAGTGCCGAATGTTTCGACAGCGCGCAGGACAAAGCCAAACGTCTGCTAATGTCGGTGGGATGCCGGGCGCTAACACCCCAGCCGCTGTCGCGCTGGGTGAATGGTTGGCAGAGCGGTGACGAGAGAGGCGCTGGCGCCAAGGGTGGTCGCGCGCGAAGGGCCAATTCAGGGTAAATCTAAAACGTCGACCTTGAACCAACAATGACCTTTCGGTGATCTTCCTGCTTTGTTGCATTCCTCTGACGACCCCTCAGGACCCTGCTTCACATACGATAACTTACTTCACGCGCCCGGGCTGTCACTATTGTCTTCGATAATATCTCCCATGGCCACTCACTACTAGCTGCAGGGGGGCTAACACCAACACAACCACGTATCGCGCACAACTCTTCACCACGTACAGCGCACGCACAGTGCTCGATAACAAGATACAATGTCGTCCGCCGACTCGTCGCCGAGCGCGACAAGCACGTCAGGAACGGCCTCCGCTCAAGGCAGGGAGAATCAGAGCATCGCCAACTTCGCCGCCTCTCTGTCCACCGCTGCTGTCATTTTCGGCATCCAATTCGGTGTCTTCTTGATTCTCAGCGGCAACTGGAAGGTCACAAGATCCAAGAAGGGAGTAAATGAAAAACGCACAGATCGACAAAGTCTCTTCCAGAGGATTTAGTAGGTACTACTCTCTCCCGTACACGGCTCATCTAACACTCCACAGCTACTACAAGACAGCCTTCGTGCCCAAGGCCAAACGTATTGCAGCCCCCATCACCGCTCTCGAGTCAATCAAGACCGTCTTCAAGATCAGCGACCGCGAGCTGATCCGCATTGCTGGCGTCGATGGCTTCCTTTTCCTCCAATATCTGCAACTGCTTCTTCGCATATTCATACCGATGGCCATTGTCATCCTACCCATCTTACTGCCTATTAACAAGGCTGGAGAGCAGGCAGAAGGCGTTTCGGGACTGGATTCGTTTGCGTGGCCAAACGTGGCCATTCGATCCAAGATCCACCGCTTATGGGCCCACTTGATATTGGCGGTCTGTGTTGTAATCTGGGTCTGCTTCAACTTCTTTCTGGCGCTGAGGAAGTTTGTTCGTCTAAGGCAGACCATTCTCACCATGCCAGAGCACCGCATACGCGCCTCCGCAACCACCATTCTCGTTCAAAGTATACCTCGCAAGTGGCTGACCATGGCTGCCCTTGATGCACTTTACGATGTTTTTCCCGGCGGTATCAAAGATATTTGGATCAACCGGAACTTCGACGAGCTGCAGGACAAGGTCAACAAACGAAGCAAGTGCGCCAGAGCCCTCGAATCTGCAGAGACGAACTTGATCATCAAATGCACCAAGAAACACAGGGAGATGGAGGAAGCCAAGGCCAAGAAAGACGGCAAGAACAAGAAGACAAAGAAAGAAATGAAGCATGACGAAGCGCAAAAGAACGAAGAAATCGCCAATGAGACTGTCGATCACGGCACAGATGCTGGTAACCCTCACCAGATTGAACAGCAACTGCAGTCCGTGCTGGAAGAGAGTGCATCTTCAACGTCCTCAGATTCATCTCGCTCCTCATCGCCATCACGCAAGAAGTCAATGTTCCCAATCCCGCTACCTTTCGTTGGTCAAGGCTTGCACGCTGTTGGAGACGGCTTCCGCGATGTCGGACAAGGTGTAGATCGGTTTAACAAGAAGGTTTATGGCGGCTTCAAGGGCGCTTTTGCGGGTAAGGACAAGCACGGGCGTCCTCAGGCTCAACTTGATGGCGTCGACGACGAACCCATTTCCTCGCCGACTTCAGCAGACTTTGTGCAAAGGGGCGCTAGTAGCGACACGTACTCTCCCTTGGCAGTTCCAGATCACGAACAGTTGGATTCCGATCATACTGTAACAGAGAAAAGTTCGCCGGATGAGAAGCACAAACACAGGCACCATGCGAAAGAGCAGGATAGGAAAGGGGCGCTGCAGAAAGTCAAGGATTCGGCTTTTAACCCGATCCGACCTTTACGCCGCATGAGTGACGATTTTGCAAGCCCTCAGCCTTTCCGCAAGCCAGGCGAGGAATTGCCAGTAGAACTCGGCGAGCCTGTTAAGGTCAAGTATGACTTTACAGGTGCCTGGAACGAATCTTTTGAAGAGGACGATGAGACCGCCCTCTGGAGATCGTACATCACACCCAAGGACCGCGAAACAATGCGTCTGCCTCTTTTCAAATGGGACTGGTGGCCATCTCTTCCGCTGGTTGGCAAGAAGGTTGACACAATCTACCATTGTCGCAAGGAGCTGGCACGACTAAATATCGAGATTGCAGAGGACCAGGCCCATCCCGAACGATTCCCGTTGATGAACTCCGCCTTCATCCAATTCAACCACCAGGTTGCAGCGCACATGGCTTGCCAGTCGCTCAGTTACCACGTTCCTAGGCAGATGGATCCTCGCACTGTCGAAGTCAACCCCAACCACGTGCTCTGGGATAATTTGACTATGAAGTGGTGGGAACGCTATCTCCGTATGTTCGGTGTAATTACACTCATTGTTGGACTGATCATCTTCTGGGGTATTCCAGTCTCCTTCACGGGAGCTCTGTCTCAGATCTCCACTCTGACTGATCAGCTTCCTTGGCTAGGTTTCCTCGAGAAACTTCCCACCTGGTTGATCAGTTTCATCCAGGGTGTGTTGCCTCCACTGCTACTGGCAGTCTTGTTCGCTGTTCTGCCAATCCTCCTACGATTCTTGGCCGGAGTCACCGGAACAACAACATCTGGGGAACGCGAGCTTCTTGTACAGAACTTCTACTTTGCCTTCGTTTTCGTCCAATTGTTCTTGGTCGTGTCGCTCTCCACCGGCATCACAGCCACCATCGAGAAGATCACCAACAATCCGATCAGTGTTCCCGAGACCCTCGCCCAAAATTTGCCGAAATCAGCGAACTACTTTTTCTCCTACATGATTCTGCAAGCCCTCAGTATCAGTTCTGGTACATTGTTGCAGATCGGAGCTGTTCTGATGATTATCTTCTTTGGATTCTTCGACACCACGCCTCGCGAAAAGGTCTCAAGGGTACTCAATAGGTCAGGCATCAATTGGGGTACTATGATTCCAGTGTACACCAACTTCGGAGCGATTGGTATCGTCTACTCGGTCATCTCACCCTTGATCATTATCATGATGTTGATCACCTTCTGCCTGTTCTGGTTCACCTACCGATACCAAATGATCTACGTCTCATACGCCACGGCTGAAACGAACGGACTGATCTTTCCGAAAGCTATTAATCAGCTCTTCACCGGTCTGTACTTCCTCGAGCTGTGTCTAGTAGGTCTGTTCTTCTTGCAAGACAACAAAGCATGTGTGCCTCATGCGATCATCATGATTGTTGCTCTGGTCTTCACTGTACTGTACCAATTCTTGCTCAACCGAGCCTTTGGGCCACTCTTTACCTATCTTCCCATCACGTTCGAGGATGAGGCTGTCGAGCGGGATGAGGAGTTTCAGCGTGCGCAGGCCGGACGATGGACCAAGGAAGAAGATGCGGAACACCAGTCTCTGGTTGGAGAGCACGCCGCTCAGGCTGCAGAGGAGCGGGAACGTGCACACATGGAGGAGATGGATCGTCAAGACCCACAGCGTACACCCTCCGGCAACGGAAACGAGACCTATGAGCTTAACAACCTTAGCAGCCACGATCGCTCACGCAAGAATTGGGCCGATAAGTCCCGCACATCTGTCAACGACAGCCGCTCCCGCTCCCGCTCACACACGACGCCTAAAAAGCATCGTCGTAAGGATCCGCTCGACCACTTTGCCGACACCCTTAAGCGTGGCCTCAACGATGTTACCGATGGCGTGACCCGCCCCGTGCGCGACATCGAATCCCAGGTCCTTCCTACTGCCAACCTTTTCGATAACATCGACGACGAATTGCAGGACATTGAGCCAGAAGCTCGTCAGAAACTCATCAAGCGTAGCTTCCAGCACCCCGCGACGCGCACTATTCAGCCTGCTGTATGGATCCCGCACGATGAGCTGGGTATCTCTAAGGACGAGATCCAGCGTACGAGTGCTTTCAGTCAGAGAATCTGGATTACGAGTGTGAACGCAAGATTGGATGGTGCCGGGCGGGTCATGTATAGGGGCCTGCCGCCTGATCGCGATCCTTTCGAGAATATGGAGGTGTAAGGAAGATTGAGGAGAGAAGAGGTATACCTTTTGATCGTTAGCGAGTATTCTTATTTCCATTGGCATCTTTTGCATAGCGTGCGTGGCTTGCATGGCACACATAGCGCTTGTCGCCTTTTTACATGAGGAAGTCAGATTATACCCTTTGTTGCATGGCTGTGAGGCGGGCGGCATAGCATAGGCATACATATTTGCAATCTGATTACGAAACCAAGTTGCATTGTCCGCTGTTAAGAACGTGAGGTAACATCTAGATGCTATTGGCCATTCTCCATGCCTCAAACGAACCATTCAACCGCAGAGTCTCTCGGCAGCCATGTCGTAACGCCTGCACTGACGATCACGCTCAGTTGTGTGGGGCAGGCGGTGAAAGGCCAATCACATGATCGACGCGTCACGCTAAGTTCCCCATAACGCGTCTCTCATCCTAACAACTCCCCCAGACGTGTAGCGCAATATCTGCTGACGCTTCTTACGACGTATTCGCAACGATGTCCAAACAGGGGACTGTCACAGAACAGAAGCACTTTTTCTTACAAGCCAAAAAACATCAATTATCTCGCGCGATCAATCCCTCACAGCGCCTCAAGTCTATCGCGGAAGATGGAGGCATTGAGCTCAGCGTCGTCAAGGGCGCGCTGGACAAAGTGAACCGGGACCTCAAACAGCACTCGCGCAAAGTATACAGCCGGCAGATGATGGAGCATATCGTAGTTCAAATCGACGAACTCTATTGGGAGTCCGGCGCACGAGACATTGACGGTGAAGATGTCGACGAAGCAGCAGACCAAGTTGACGACAGCAGCACATTGCAACAAAATGATAATCTCACCCTCGACGACAACATAGCAAAACTACCCACCCTCTGGGACACGTCCGCCGACGCCACATCCTCCCCCAACGTTAGCCAAGACGACTACACCGCCGCGCTCGCTCGCCTCCAAGACCTCTCAGCACAACGTCTCTCCCTGCAGACAAAGCTCAGCACTTACCGCACACTCCTCGCGCTTCTAGAACCATATCGCAACCCGAAGGAGAATATACAGCCAAATCTGGTGTGGAGGGATGCGCCACTTGCACCAGAGCTGGCAAAAACGAGGACTCTGGCTATTCGTGTTGCGGGAAGAGTAGAAGAGCGATTTGGAGATGTGCAAGTGCCGGCGACGGCGGATGAGGAGGGTGATGTTGATATGGTAGGGCTGCAGGAGAAAAGCCAGGCGAAGCTTGATCGGATACTTGCTGGGTGGCAGAGTTGACACCGCATTTAAGGATCACACGTGTTAAAACCTAGGCGTGAAATAGCGATGATAGTCAAAGTCAGCTGTCTCGCTTGACAGCGAGACCAGGCAGGCAAGAGTGACGGCAGCCCCGAGACAACTAGACAGCAGGAGCAGCCACGGCCCATTTGGTTCAACCCTGGGATCGTTTCCACGTCGACTCCACCACCATCACCATCTTCACAGTCGGCATCCCCGATCAGCATTACCATCTTTACACTACATTCATTTTTTAACGGCCACTATGAGCTGTAAGTGCTCTGTCGGCCTCTCGATGGCCATTGCTAACACCGCAATAGCCCATAATCCTCATTCCTCGCCTGCAAGAGTGCCAGCGGTACCGAATGCAACGACAAACCCCCGGCTATCTTCGGGATCAGCAGCAGGAAACGGGCGCAGGGAACATGTAAGATCGAATGCGCCTTCGTCAACCCCTCACACAACAGCTTCGGGGTCTTCCCACCGTTCGAGCTCCACAACTACAACAAATACCCCAGCGCAGATGCTGCCAAGTCAACAGTCCAGACACAGCCGGCAACGTATGAGGGCAATTGAGCTGTTGTCCGGGGCTACACGAACCCCCAGCCCCAGTCCACTGCGTAGAGACTCTAAGATTGAAGGAGCCTCTGGTTCTTCTTCCGCCAAGACCAATCTGTCTAGCTTGTCTGCAATCGAGGAACTTCGCAAATCGCTTCAGATGACCAAGATACGCCAGGATGACGGCCCGTCTCAGAAGGATGGTGATGCAACTCCCATAAATACTCACTCTCAGCCAAACGACAGCTCCCAGACGAGGCCTCGCAGAGGTTCCGAACCTGGGCTAGGGAGATACACAGAGGCGGTAGCGGAGACAAAGTATATGGTGCCTTAGGAAACACGCTATGAACCGCGGACTGAAGGCCTCGGTGAAGCCCGTCTTAATCGAGCCTGTATCAGGGCCGCGTTGAGCCTTGTAGTCAATGGGGGCATCCCAAAAGAGCAAATGATTACGAAACTCATGGCAGAGAACAACACATGGTACGAGAGGCAGCAGAGGAAGCTCAGAGACGCAAGAAGAAACGATGCAAGAAGACGAGCCGCGATCAGGGAAGCAATGACTACCGAGCAGCAAGCGGCGGACGACGAATCCCAGGATATCATCGACCTGTACGCGCATTCACGCAGCACTTCCCGCCAGTCTCCCGACGACATGGCGCGAGAGCTAGAGGAGTTCCAGGCCGAAGAGGTCGCGAGATCGCCAACGCCGAGCCCCAGCTCGACAGAGACAGAGGCGCTTCTTCCCCCGCAGGACAACGAGGCGCGTAGAGCGGTGTGTGGCTCGAGCGCTGTTCCAATGGGCGTTTATCCGCCCAAGCGACGTCCCACGCTTCAAGTCAACGATGAAAACGCCTCTGAGGATAAGGACTTCAGGGAGCGGGGAACGTTTTGCCTTTTGGGCTTGCGGGATATCTTCACATGTTTGCCGTGCAGGCGCGAGAGGCAGTCTCCGCATGGTCCCTTGGCGTCTGTGGGCAACTGATCCAGTTCTCCATATGCCAGCTGAGCTGCAAATGAATTTTGAGACTACTCAGTAAATGCAATAAGCCGTCTACACAATGCCCCATGTTCTCCCAAACGCCAACGCTATGCAAACCACACTCTCATCCCCTGCACTCAGGCCTTCTCCTCATCTTCATCACTGCTATCTGCCCGCTCCTTCCACCCCGCCAACCGGCGCAACACGCGATTCTCCTCCTTCAGGCTCCGAATCTGCGCAACCAGCGGCTCGTCCCCTGCACTCTGCACCCGCAGCGCCTGCCGCGCGTACTCGGCCACCCGGCCCAGTCCCGCCTGCCACTCTGCGTGCTCGAGACGCAGCTGCATGCTCGTACCGCGCTCCTGCTCCAGCAGCGCGGCGTAGTGCTTGTGCAGCGCGAGGATCGAGGTGGTCTGTGTGTATGCGTAGGGGCGCAGTTTGTCGAGGAGCAGCGTCAGGGCATTTTCGTAGTCGGTTATCAGGGAGGTGAGGGAGGCGTTGGAGGCGTGGAGAGAGGCGATTGTGGTTTCCGCCGAGGAAAGGCGGGTGTGCAGCGTGTTTAGTTCAGCGGCGCGGGAGGCTGCTGCGTGGGGATGTCAGATGACGGGGTTTGACTTGTGTGGACTGGTGGTGAGGCAGAAGCTCGCTGCTGTGCGTGTGCATAATTGTGTATGTGTTAGGGAAGACCTACCATTTATCTCCCCATTCACTTCCCTCGCGCCTACCTTCCCCCCCTCAAGACTCCCCTCCTCGGCCGCCCGCTGCTGCAACGCCTGCACCCCATTCAGCACGCCCTGCGTCTGCGCCTTGTTATCCTCCAGCAACTGGCTCAGTTGCTGCACCACGCTCCACAGATGGTTCATGTCTGTCTGCTGGCCGCCCGACGGCAGGCCGTTGACCATGGGGATGCCGTTCTGCTGCGGCGCGCCGTTCATTTGCGATGCTTGCGAGGGCGAGGGCGAGGGCGAGGGTGCGGAACGCGGCATCGCGACGTTGCCGCTGCTGTCTAGGAAGGAGTAGTTGTTCATGCTGGCGAATGGGTGGGAGAGTGGAGGCGGGTGGTATGGCGCCGCAGCGCGACGTGAAGAGTGGGGATGCGGGAGCTTGTGGAGTTGCGCTCGTGGGGGGCGTTCGTCGCGATGGTATTGTGGAGGCGCGGTTGTAAGTGCAATGGTCGATTCGTCCTTGGGCTGCTGAAGTGCCTCGCGTCCAATGCGCCAGAGGTCGACTGGGTGTGGGGACGTTCACCGCGGGAGTGAACAGTCGCCCACGCAAGGCTTAGCGTCTTGGCTGAGCAGGGGTTGTCCAGAGCTCTCCTTCACCTCAAGGTACTCTCATCCCATGTTTGCACCGTGATCACAGGTACCTTGTAGCGTTCTATTGATCATGGCGATAACTAATATGCTCAATTGGGCAGGTTTAGTGCAAAACCATCGATTGCAGTCGACGTTCTGTACGCCCCAGGGCGCGCCATGTCATCATGAAGGGCGCAACTTGGCAGCCATCGTTCGAGTTGTTCATTCGGCAGTTTCTCGAGAACGACATTTTCAGTGCCCGATCCAGTAAGTGGGATTGAGACTGTTGATTACTGACGCCTGTGTGTGAATCACGGGACGTACAGAACCTATCACGAGGCGCTTACTCCTGCTTTACATATCATAATGCATTATTGGTTTTGCCTCGTGCGGGAGGTTGCTGGTCGTCCTACAGCTTCTCCTTTGCCTCCTCGTCCAGCTGGCAGAAAGCCTTGAATGTAACCAAGCCCTCTTCATCCGCGGCGTCTGTCTCACTCTCGATAACCACCTCCGCTGTCGCTCCAATGAAATAAACATAGCCTTCCTTCAGTTCCTCCTTCTTAGGCCCAACGCTAATACTACCCTTGCCCTTGGTACACAGCACAATACTCGGACCATCGATGGCGTCGAATGTGCTCTTTGCACCACTCTTATTGAGGGCTGTCCTGACAACAGCAAATTCGGGGATGGGTGGGTCGTAGAGGGTATTCGAAGAGTTCGAAGAGTACCCGGTGGTGTTCAGTTTGGCATATGGGTAATCTACGGGGCTCATCTTCTGCTCGCTGATGGGTGCGTAGGAGTATGTCAACATCGTCGTGAGGGTATCAACATCTTTGAATTTAGGTGTGAAACCAGCACGCACGACGTTGTCGGACGAGGCCATACACTCAATGATGTCTCCAGATAGGTAGGCATGGATGTCGTCAGCCTTAAGGAACATGGCTTCACCGACTTCGAGCTTGACATAGTTCAGGAAGAACTGAACGAACAGCCCAATGTCGCCGGGGAACTGGGAATCCAGACGGACGACGAGGTCGGCGAGCTCTTTGCCATCGTTGGAGGGGCCACCATTGCCGGCGAACGATGAACCCTCAGATTTGGCTGCGGAGATCAACTCCTTGGCTGCAGAGGCCAGAGTTTCCTTGTTTGTGTTCATGACCTTGGTAAAGGCGGACTGAAGGGCCTTCTTGTTGGCCTTGACGTCTTCCTCCTTGTCTGATGTCTCCTTGCCCTTGACTGCATCCTCGAAACTCTTTGCTTCCTCCTCACCGACCAGCTTTCGCAAGGATGGGATATTCTGTAAGAAGTGTGCGATTTCGCCGAGGGGTCGGAAGCCGCAGAGCCCGTCAAAGGGCGTGACCGCGATAGTCATCTCGGGTTTGTGGTTGTCGTCTAGGTTCTCAAGTAAGCTTCGGCTGTATAGGAAAGATCTGCATCACTGACCTGGGTAGTTCTTGGGGTCCTTCTTGTGCAACTGCTCCGCAAGCTTCTTGTTGGGATGAGCCTGGATGCTCAGCGCCTTGCCGATGGACAGGACCTTGAACAAGAAGGGCAGCTTGTTCTCATAGCGCTCAGCAATGTCAGCAGAGAGAAGAGATTGGTTTTCCTGGACAAGTTCGAGAAGCGAGCGCTGAGTTTCAAGGTCCTTCGAAGGGAGGGAGGGATGTGTTCCCATCCATAGCTAGGAGGTTGTCAGTACTCAGCTTATTCAATGAACCAGAAATGACATGCCTCAGCATAAGGCTTGTCTTCTTGGATAGAGAAATCCTCAGTAGCCGTGGCTGCGTGGAATTTGGCTGCAGCTGAGTCCTTGCCGACCTTTCCTGGAGAGCTTCAGCATGTTGCTGCATAAACATCAACCGCGGGGCAGCGCACCCCAGTCGTAGCTGTTTACACCTAGACCTGTCAATGAACATTCAAATTTGGCCGTGGAGGTACTTACCGCACTGTAGTCTGATCAAAGGAACGCGCATTTCGTAAGCTGGTATCGAGTTGTGTTATGATGAAGGAAACAGCAACGTCAGAGCTCCAAGGGAGTCTTGGTGGGGGTCTCACCAGCCACAACGCCGCCTCCGCTCCGTGCCAGATTCGCAGTAACGTTAGGTTCGATTAAGCTGCGTCCCACTCCATCCACTATCCCCCTTCCAATCGCTTAGTGCCTCGGTACCCTGCAATCACTGACCTCCGCACCACCTGCATTATCACTTTCTTTCCTCCCTCCTTGGACCCAGATCTTCTAAGGTTCTGATCGATGCACAGTCGCGCTCCACTTCCCAGGTAGTCCCGAGGTCGTGCGCGAAGGCCTGGAAGCAAGAGCTGGATACATCAGGGTGCGCCTTCATTCAGAATGGCAGCACGCAGCAGGCCCCGTGGTGGGCAGACGAAGGATGACCTCGACGAGGAAAGATCGCTTTGGAACCAGATCAAGTCTGACGCACGCAACATTGATCAACTCATGGTAAGCACACCACTATGCACCCAAGTTCATATCGATATCTCTTTATTACGCCATGTCTATTCGCGAATTGCGACAGCTGGAGGACTGGGCTGGATATCTTGACAAAACCAGTAGCAGGAAACTGGCAGAAACGGAACCGGCAGAAACACTAGTTACACAGAAGAAGAGGTGGGCCAAAATACTGAGTGACGCTCGCGAATTCGATAGGATTCTAGTAAGCGACGGCGCAAAGTGCATCGCTACATGATGGCGATTGTTGTTATGTCTCTTCATCGATTCACTTTCTAGGCAACATGGCTCACTGACCTAGGACATCTCTCTCGTCCTTTGAAACGGCCGCTGACATATGTTAAGGCGCAATCGGAACTTGTTCGAAAGAAAGTACTGGATCTAGAGGCTGCTCAAAATGCTCGCCTAGGTTTGTCCACATTCCCTTTCAGTACGCAGCAAAGCTTAAACTGATCGTATCAGCTCGTGGCGCTCAGCCTTCTGACAGACTCGACGACGAACTTGAGTTTAATCTGCGTGAGCTCATAAAACTCGACAACGAGATGTTAGGCCTGCTCAAGCCCTCGGACGGTGGAGACATATCTACACAGCTGGAAGTCTTGTCTGCACTTCGCAACTCAGACGATACACCCACGTCCGCATCACGCGCGACCAGTGTCGGCAAATCTCGAATCGATCGACCGAGCAAGCAACGGAAAGTGACCGACAGCATCGATGACCGCGACAGTATTGCAGCTGACAGCCCTGGCCCAAGCCCCAAAGTTGTTATTAGCCAGAAAGACAAGTTCATTGCGAAATCTTCAAGCAGCAGAGCAGGGTCGGTACCCGTTGGACGCGAAGGGAGCGTGAAAGCCGAAGATGATGACAATGGTAAGGGTAAGAAGGGTCGCTCTTCTATTCCCAGATCTTCCAATCCTTCAAAGCGAAGTGCTGCTCGTTAAGGGAGCAGATGAGACCCTTCAGAAATGTTTCTGGCGTTACATCAAACAGCAACGATACCCGCTTTGGCGTTCTTCATACTTCTGTCCAACACGCTCCTAGCCTATTAGTCTAGCGAGGTAGTTCAGTTCAGAAACATGTCTTTCATCTCTCGTCTCTCCTCTATCTCTTATCACGTCTCTGCTCGCAGATCATCTATCGACAACAGTTTTGCAACTGACATCCTCATTGTAGACCACCCACCGCGCCGCCTTTCGCCTAACACCGAAGTCCTCTACCGCAACAGCAAACAGCGCGTCAATCAGGAAGGCGAAGGCATACTCTGTCGTGTCACGAGCGTCATCGGCGACGGCAAGCAGCGACGATACGAAATCATAGACGCGGACCCAGATCCACCGACGCCTAGCCAACCCTATCGCGCTTCAGTCGCTCACCTCGTCCCCATCCCACCACCCTCCGCTAATACTACGCTACCTGACTTACCAAAGAAGAGGGGCGTGCTGGCACTTTACCCCGGTACTACAACCTTCTACAAGGCGGAGGTCGTTGCCAACTGGGTCGCTGAGAGGGTCAAGAAGGAGAAGGATGACAAGGATGCAAGTGTAGATGGCAAAGAGAACTTGGTCCGTCTCAGGTTTGAAGGCGAAGATGAGGCTGACCGGGAAATGAGTGTTGAGAGAAGATATGTGCTGCCCGACAAATGAGCGGCCTGACAGCATGTGTTGGCTTGACAAGTGGCATTCGTTACGAATCTAGCCTTAGGCTTGAGAAAAACCCACATTTTTACACAAACCAGTTGGATAGGAACTCTCAGGTACTTGGATTATCGATATTGTTACAACCAAAGACAGCTTGGGTTATTTGAAGTAGACATGTTTCCTGAACTCTAGTCAGACCTACAACCTGCGGTAATTAGTCTGCTGATAGCCAGCATCATAAGCATATACCGAGCGTCATACAATCCGAACTAGCTTTCTCCAGATATTCTCTTTGACATCCTTCACAGCCCGCAGTCGGTCATGTGTTTTCGCGTTCGGCCTCCATGCGTTCTCATTGGCTGAACGGCTCCGGACGAATAACACAGACGGCATTACTGTCAAGACTACACAGTAACACTTCTGCGTGTACACGATCAATTGTGGACGTGTCAATAGCCTTTGAAGTTCCTTCGGAACACTGATCCGCTCAATTGGCCTCCCAAAAGATGCGCACCTCTCATATATCGCGCGACACATCTCGCATCCTTGCCGCAAGCCGTACACTACGTCAGACCCGCTCCAGCGCGAACCCACCCGTCCACGATGCTTCAGATTCGGAACTGAGTTCTGTACCGACAGATGGAGGATCAGATGGCGACCTCGCGACTCCTCCCCCAAAAAGACGGAACACTGTGCGAAACACACCAGCCACAGTCAAGTACGAGAGTGAGGAGTTATCTCTGACGAGCATCGCATCACCGAACAAGGATGCGAAACCGAAGAAAGCACGTCGCGTACCCGCAAAGAAGGTTTACGGTGCAGATGGCAGCGTCAAAATGAAACCGCCGGCGAACTGGGAGGAGATCTATGCCCTGACACGAGAGATGCGCAACGAGAACATCGCGCCCGTGGACACAATGGGCTGTGAGAGCCTGGCAGATAGGAAAAGAAGTCAGCGCGATCAGCGCTTCCAGACACTAGTAGCACTCATGCTGAGCAGTCAGACGAAGGACACGGTGACAGCCGTTGCAATGCGAGGCATGCAAGAGCGAATGCCAGGCGTAACTAGGCCTATCCATATGGACTAGCCAAAGCTAACACTGCCAGGGCTTCAATCTCGAATCCGTGCTCGCCCTCGAACCTTCAGAACTGAACGGCTTTATCAACAAAGTCGGTTTCCATAACCTCAAAACCAAATACATCAAACAAACCGCCGAAATCCTGCGCGACAAGTTTGCCTCCGACATCCCCGACACGATAGCCGGGCTTGTTTCGCTCCCTGGTGTCGGCCCCAAAATGGCATACCTTACACTCAGCGTTGCATGGGGTCGCGATGAAGGCATCGGCGTCGATGTGCACGTGCACCGCATCACGAATCTATGGGGCTGGAATACGACACAGAACCCGGAGCAGACCAGGGCAGCGCTGGAGAGTTGGTTACCAAGGGACAAGTGGCATGATATCAATAACCTCTTGGTGGGATTCGGCCAGACTATTTGTTTGCCCGTGGGAAGGAAGTGTGGGGACTGTAAGCTGAGCGTGAAGGGGCTCTGTCCGAGTGCAATTGTAGGCATGAAAAAGGGGATCAAGAAAAAGTCTGTGGTCAAGGTCGAGAATGGTGAGGAGATTGTCAAGGAAGAGGCGGTTGTCGCCGAATTTGGTGAAGTGAAAGCTGAGGATGTGGAAGTCGCGGTAGGTGATATTGAGGATATTGGGCAGGTGTCTCGCAAGCGCACACCACGAAGCAAGAATTGAGTAAGACGCTCCTGCATAGAACACTGAAACCTAACCAACAAGCATGCGAGCATAATGCTTGTACGACGAGATGGTATCCGCCATGTTACACATGTCACGTTTCAGACGAGCCACTTTCTCGTTCCAGTGGTGAAAGTGAAAGCTGCAGTTAGACACAACAGTTGCCACCCCGCGTAATTAGAAGTCATGTTGACTTACGACTGCCCACGGCCGTTTGCTATTGCCTTAGCAGTCTCACATCGATGCGTCAATGACTGGCTGTTACCTATGGTGCCGTGGACCCTTCCCCACTCCACCACCTGAACAGCTTTCTCAAGCTTCTCACAAAGCCACCTACATTTTCTCGCACTGCTATACTTTCGCGGCAAGCAACACACAAGCACGATGGATCCGCACGTTCTCAACCCTCACGTCAAGCAGGTGGATCGTGTCAAGACCTCCACAGGCAACTCCAGCAAGTTTATCTCAGCCAAAGCCAAACGCTCGAAACCGCGACTTTTAACCCTGCTTGCGTGCGTGTCGTATCTTCTCTTCAACCTCCTGGGTGTCGATCTCGGGTTAAGACTCATCAACGGCTACACAGAGCCCAGACTCCATCGAGCTGAAGCTCAGCTGCGAGCTGCAAATAGTGGCTTGTTCGCTGAGCAACGCCTACTCATTGAGTTCGATGGTCTTATGACAAGTAACTTGGATCGACGATATATGGAGAGCGACGAGCACTGCCTCGCTCGCGCTCTCTACCAGATTGACGATGTCTTTCTTGGTATCCCGTGGTGGAAGGACCCCGATGTGCGCAATAGAGCAGTGGAATGGGCAACAGACAATTGTCATAAACTTTTGTATACGCCTCAGTTGCATACACCGAATACTTTCAGTGTCTGGACGACGGCTAACCGCCTTCGACGTGACGCTATCGAAGCATTCTTCATTCACAAATATCACGCTGTGGTGCGTGTGTATCAGTGGCTCGGTCTCGATCCTTGGTCCATCCAAGTGCCATCATCGTTCAAGCACCCCGTCGATGCCATAAAGCAACCTGATGTACCTCTCAAGATGCCCTTTGGGTTTGCCTTGGACTATAACGGTCCTTTTCGCTGTCGTCTGGTCTATTCAGGGCTCTCCGACCCGACCTGGAAGACCTCCAGGGATGCGATTGCCGAAGCTCGCAAGCAAGTCAACAAATGGGCTTATCCTTTTGAAGAGGTCTTCCGCACTAACGGCCGCATGATCCGTCTGCTCGCTTCCCTACAACTTCTACTTGGAAACTTGGCCTTGTTCGCAGTGCTTCTCTCACGAGGTCGGCCACGGCCTCAGCCCCGGCCTATGTCACCTTTGTCCGCGAGGCTAGCCGGTCGCTGGAAACGTACATCTAACACTGTGGCTCAGTTTCAAGAAGACGAACAGCTCGTCATTGGGCTTATTATCAATGCAGCATTGTACGTGCTTTTGCGATACCAACTCAAGAACATCACCTCAGAGTTTGATCGATCATTGCTACCAGTGGGTGCCGGCTTTTGCGCTCTCCACATACCTCAAATCCTCTTTTTCTTCGATCCCCTGTCGGAAAAAATGGAGTCCATGCACAGCGCCTGCCGCAGTGTGAAGGAGCTGTACCTGATCACTCAGGGTCACCAGCTGTCTCAGTCAATCCCAAAGAAACAAATTTTCTCAGGCAGGGTCAAACCAAGTTCGTCTCCCGCCGCCAAGCCAGCCTCCAAGATTGCCGCTCGCTTCATCTCTCCGTTGACATCTATCTCAGAGGACATCCAGCAGGAGCGAAGGGCCTTGTATGCGGCACGGAGTAAGCAGCCTCGCGTCGATTTCGAGCCCGAGGTTGGATATGCTACTGAAACCGACTCCAACTATGACTCTAATGTACAGGAAGCCAGCTATGTCAACTTGCCTGATGGCGCAACCCTCAAGGTCTCTGAGAATGAGTCGGAGTGGTCCATTGTTGAGAAGTGAGACTGCCAGGACGATCTACGGTAAAATGGGGAAGGCGGACGCTGGGAACGGACGAACGCAGAGACGTGGGAAAGAAGGTGTGAAACCAGAAGGTACAATCGGGTGCCAAAAGTCTGTTCGCGTTGACGCATGGACCACCACAACCACATTTGATTACCAACTTCAAAGCAGTATAACTCTCTACTACATAGACCAAATAAGACAATTAGGGTTGCAAATTAATCGCATTACGCTTAGTATCTAGTCTGGTAGCCCTTTGCACGTCGCACAGCGTCTAGGCGTCGTGGCATAGACCTAATAAGGCGTTTGATCAGTGCGTCAGGTATAGCAGCCCATGCCTCAATCAACCCCAATTCGAACGCCTCCCACTCAGCTAGAGAGTCTCCCATATAGTCAAATTCAGGATGCAGCTCATGGAGCTTCTTTTTAAGTGCCCACCACATGTGTTCAATAGGGTTAAGGTCAGGTGAGTATGGTGGCCATTTGATCGTAGCAACACCATGAACCTCTAGCCACTCCTTCGAGACCTGGGAAGTGTGGATAGGTGCGTTATCCTGCATAAACCACTCGCCTGGCCTGTAGCTGTCCTGGAGACCTTCCTCAAGTGCTCGTATGTAGCTCTGAGCTGTGTATCCATTGCGTTTGGCTGATGTGTCGCGATTCATAATTACTAGACGACTACGCCTTGCTCGGCCACCTGGAGTCATCCATATTGAGCCCCATACCATACGAGCAGGTTGGCGAGCAGTGGTGACCTCCTCAACCATCTCGTGCGACCATTTATCCTCAGGTAGTCGCCATACCCAGGGCGTGTTGTGGCCAGATCCACGAGCAACGCTGCACTCGTCACTGAACCTGATAGTACGCCTCCCAAAATCAAACCCCAGCCATTCATTAGTAAGATTGAGGCGTTCCGCAGCTGTGTTCTTGTTGGTTTTTGGCCTACGTCTCGCTCTGAACTTGCGGTATCCCTCGTCAGCCATTGCGCGCTGCACAGTACGCTTAGAAACGCTGGGGTAGGTAGTATTGGCGTCCCACAGTCCAGCCTCCTCCATAAGCTTGTGGTACTCAATACCTGGGTTTTTCCGAGCAATCCGTAGCAGCCGGCGATGGTCTCTACTAGTCAATGTAGGTGGCCGGCCTGTCCGAGGCTGCGTTGTGGTGCTGCAGCTGGTTGTCCATCGGAGTACTGTTTTCTGTACGCACCGCTGCGAGCAGTCCAGCGCGTCAGCAACTTCGCTTGTCGACACACCAGCCTCAACCTGGGCTAAGCAGTATATCCGTTGGGCTTCTGATAATTCACCTCCGCGCACTCGATTTGATGAAATTTTAGTGCTAAAAGCTCTCATATTGATGTAGTCGTGTGTAGTTGAAGAAGATACCCCTCTTTAGAGTTCGCGTTGTTGAAATGGTCTGTGCACACGCGCGAACAGACTAAAGTCCTAGTACAGTATATCAAGTCGAACACGAACCCCATGATTGAAGAATATAGCAATGAAATGAATTTACATTATGTGCCGAAAGTCGCGTTTCAAACCCCAGCGCTTTTTCAAGACCTCTTAACCAATGCGTTCCTCGATCGTATCATGACCTTCTACTTTGCCTCAGCCTTTCCGTTGCCCAGACCTAGACACTTTCCTGCGTCTTCCAACTCCACCAATACCCTCTCCTCAAGCTCATTGACATCGCCCTTCTTCCTGCCCAGCATATCCACCTCGCGCTCATCACACGCCACAACCCGCTCCCTCAGCGCACTTTTTCTACTCAACCAGCTCTCCACATCCTCCTTGACACTCTCCTTATCCCAGTCCAGCAGCGCGACCTCATTAGCCTGGATCCCCAGCTTGGGACCCTGTTTGCGGACCGTCTCCAGAACGGCTGCGATGAGCGCGAGACTGTGCGCCTCGCTGGCAAGCGACAGCGTGATTTTTGTCGCGCCGCCGCGCAGCGAGGACGACGAGTTGAGGGCGCCGGAGGCGCGGGCCAGTTGTGCGGGGAATTGGTTCAGGAAGCTGCTTATTTCGGCTGCGATTGGGGGGCCGACGCTGAGGAGCAGGTTCAGGCACAATGGTAGGATGCCTTTGGTCCACATTGAGTGCAGGCGCGTGGGGCTGTCGAAGGGGCCCATGCCTGATGCACGGCGGTAGTAGGTTGTGATGTTTGCGGTGTTGAGTTGGCTGAGGACGCCTTCGACGGCCATTGTTTCGGCGAGTGCGGGGATGGAGGAGAGACTGAGGAGGAAGAGGAGCGAGAGCTCACCGTAGACCGGGTCTTGGATGGCGTTGTGGGAGATGGTGAGGCGGTCAGACCAGGAAAATAGCGAGGTAGCGTAGCGGATTGTCCCGCTGTTTGCGAAGAGGAGAGCGGCTTGGGTTTGCCATTTGGACATCTCGGGAATGGCGATTATGCGCTGGAGGATGGCTGTCAGAAGGGCGAAGTCGGAGGGTGAGACAGACGATGAGTCGGCGTGCAGTTGGGTCGCTAGACTGCGGAATCCTTTGGCAATTGTGTCGGAGAGAATCTCGAGAAGGAGAGTAGAGCTGGAGGTTTCATAGGTCTTGTGGCTCGCGGGCATGGTGCCACGGAAGCTGGAGCGGAAGTTGGCCTCCTCATTCTGCTCCGTCTCCTCGACGAGGTGGGGCTGCAGTGCGAGGTAGAGGATCCGCAATTGCGAACGGTAATAGTGCACTGCATCGCCGGAGAAAACGGTATCGAAGTCGGAAGTAGAAGCTCGGATAGCGTTCCACACCGGAGCAAGCAATTGTCGTGCCTCCGGGGTATGTACCTTGGCATCCACCAACTTCTTGAGGATAGCAAACGACAGATCGGCCCGCAGGATCATGAGCTGGCCGAATAACGCCTCGGGCAGATTGGACTCGGCATTTGCTTTCATCGACCTCCTGACAACACCGACAAGGATCTGCACTAGACGCTCATCTCTACCTACTACGTGGCTCAACTCGAGTGCTAGCAGCTTCCAGCTCTGCAGCAGCTGAACTTGAGATTCGACCAGACCGAGGTTATAATTTGCCTTTTCCACTTCGTTGACAAAGCCGGTGCCTTCTCGAGGCCCTGCCCATCTGCTGTCAAAGTCAAGCAGCTGCTCTGCAAGTTCAACGTCATAAAAGAAGCTCCGGCCGAAAGACTCAGGATAGAGTGCTGTCCGCTTTAGGTTGGCTAATGTGACGCCAGGGAACTGTCGTTCAAGGTTTTGTTTGAGGTTGCCATGTAGCGAGACGTTGTACGATGGAAGCTCTAGAGCGTTGTCTTCAAGATATGCTAGAGCGGGAACGACATCCTTGAGCGGTGTGACATCACCGAACTGTCGCGAGCTATGAAGGTACATTGCTAGTACCTCGCACGACAAGGATGCGAACCGATTTTGGTACGAACGTTGCAGAATTTCTGCGTTCGATTTGGGGTTCTTGAGCTGCCTCGTCATCCATGTGAGGAACGCAAGTAATTTTTGAATTAGACTTTTCTGCTTGCGCAGATCGCCCATTGCCCATGACCAGTTGTTCTGAGCCGACGTGATGAATTCGAGCATCGCTGTGTACAGAGGCCATGACAGATTTGTAGTGCTTGACGTCGGTAGATCAATGTTCGAGATTGATTCTGTTGCCCATGTGAGAAGTGCTTTGTGGCCAGATGAAGACGCAGAATCAGTCTTTGTTCGTAATGACTCCTTCGGTGTGTTGCCAGTGAGTAGGTAGAGCGAGAACCACTGTTGTTTGCATGTGACAACGGCCGATAGCAAGTTCCATACGTCTGTCTGGATATCGACTATCCTGAGTGGTTCGTCGAGCTGGGAGAGTACGTTCAAGAAGTTTTTCGCCGTACGGGGTCCCAGATGGCCAAGCAGAGAAGGTGGCTCTTGCTGATCAGCGGAGCCCTGGGGCTCCTGAGACTCCGTAACCCGAACGGCACCTCTGACAAGAGTCTCCAATAGCCTCACTACAAGAGACTTCCACCTGTCACTCGTGGCGTACAGGCGTGCAAGGAGTGGTGTCGCCTTGAATAATTGCTGTTCCAGGTGTGTCCATGGTCGGTTGAGTAGCAGAGCCACTCGTACCAGGATACTAGCAAGAAGCAAAGTGGCTTGAGTTTGTTGCCTCCAGAGCGCTGCGGAGCTGGTAAGCAAGGTCGAGCCATCGGAGCCGGCGCCAATGACCAGTGATGCCAAAATGGGATTTGTCGGCAGGTTATTTTCCGACTTGGTGAGGTACAAGTGGGTAATGTACTCTGCAATAGGTGCAATGAGCTTAGTGAGTTTGGCGGAGAGCTGCGGTGCATCATCTACACCATGAGCGAGCTTCAAGATCTTAGTGAACACATCGCAAATCGCGATGTTGATCTCTGGGCGATGATCGGGACGTGCGTACTTCCAACTCAATGAGCTTTCGTAGATGCTTGCGAGCGTACGGCCGTATGTGAAAAGTGTAGCGCTCATGATCTTCTCAGAAGTGCCGCTTTCCGCGACATTGGGCGCATTGAAACGGCTGAGCGTCTTGCTCGGGTTTTTACGGGCGACAGAACGGTCAATAGCATCTGTTACCAGCCTGTCGTAAAGCCGTATGCAGCCAATAAGGAAATCGTATCGACCAAGGACCATCTCTGTGCCAATCAAGATGGCGGCAAGGCTACCGCCGTTGCTATCTCCTTCAAGCAGTCGGCTCCGTGCAAGGAATGGCCACACTCTGTTTGGTGTGATGAGTACCAATGCCTCGAGGAAGTGGGTGCAGTTGACGAGTAGCTCGAGAGAGGCTTCATTGCCCGGTTCTTGACAAAGTCGGAGCAACTCCTCCTCAAAGACAGCGAGTACGATGCTAACAGTGTCAGGGCTACCATCGGTGTTGATGCTCAGTGCTTCTAAGAGTTCGATGGAGCAGACGCCCTCAGATGACTGAAGCGACGAGTGCAGTAGATCCGCAAACAGGCCGACTATTTCGACAGCGTTCTCTCTGGAGGCTGACTCTTGAGTTGTGTACTCGACCCTGTCACTCCCACTGGGGTACGATGAGAGCAGTTGGACCAGGTACGTAAGAGTGGAGTGTTGATAGTGCCAGACCGCGACGTATGGTTGCTCGCTGTCATCAACAATGATACCCTCAGTGCCTGCAGGTATGGTCATAAGACCTTCGCTACGTGGTCCGCCAGAGGAAGTCAACAGACGGCGCTGGCTTTGGAAGTTCGATGTAGATTTAGAGGAGAGCAAAGGAAGATCTGTGGTCAGCTCCACCCAGTTGGCATTCTCTTCTTCGCGTGTCAAGGCGTACCCTGAGAACCCTATTGGCAGTCGTTGCATCAGTTGATTGGTTTCTGTGAGCTTCTCAACGAAAGTTGGTAGCCCGTTCTGGACAGTCTTGTCGCCGCGTGTAAGAACACTGAAAAACTTCAGGAAAGGCGTTGACTCGTACGGGTAGCGAAGGCGCGCTTCATTGAGAAGGAGTGGTCTCAGGACGTCTTCGTCTTCCAAGAAGAATGAGACGACAGGATCGGCATGGTGCACAGTCCCCTTGCCTGCCCAAGCACGGAACGACCTGTCCCCTCCGAGGATCGAGTATGCTGTGACGATGAGGTCTGGACTGTAGACAATGATCTCACTGCTGAGCGCGGCGCGAAGAAGTTGCAAGAAGGATAGTCGAAGTCTGTCGCGTGATATCTGATCAACCGAGGTGCCGAACGCTGATAGACCTGTTTCAACCAGTTGATCTATGATAACCATTACGCCGGCGGCTGAACTGGCTTCAGCAAGTTCCTGATATGGAATCTTGCCATCAAAGAGTTCGGAACTTTCGAGACGACCAATGATCATAGCAGACTCTTCAACTGCGGACGGCTCAGGCTGGGGCCTGCGGGCTGCGTCCGGTGACTCAAGTAGATTCTCGCGTTCCTGTTCTTCAAGACTTGCCCGGTTGGTGAGCCTCCAAGTCAAGATTGCCCAAGCGAACATAGGTGGTGTTGCTGGGCTTGGACCTAGAACTCGGGCCTCGCCGAAGATGCTAGTAATGGTCTCGACTACACCGGTGTTCAGGATGTAGGACGATGTATCCCAATCTCTACAGTCTCCCGAGTCGAGGTCATTAGCGATGATATCGATCTTCAATAAAGCCAAAGACAGGAGGGAAGTCAACAACTGGATGACAGGTACCAACGGCTCCTGTCGAGGGGTAACGACTGGGAACTCCCGGAAGAAACCACGCGTCATGAAAGTAGTAAGCCATTCCTCGATGGTAGCCGCAGGTACGAAGCCCTTTGTCACCACATCTGCATGCACGTGCGCCAAATGCAGCAGATGCAGCAGCTCAACAGTCTGTGCTGTGACCCATCTCTCTGACGCAGCCTCGATGATGGACTCGGCTACATCCCAGGTGTAACCGCCGTCAAGGGCGTCGCACCTCTTCTTCACGGCCTGCAGGCACTGGTCTAATGCTGTCGCTGGACCACGACCCTGCGCCGTGGAGATCGTTTGACCGAGCTCTTCAATCCACCCAGCACCGATTGCATGGTATTCGCTGCCATAGAATGTCTGGCTGCGCAAGTATGACGCAGCGCCCCAGGAGACGAGGAGCTGACTGATGCGGATGATGGAGGCGCATGTTGAATGGTAGATTTCGATTATACGCAATCGGCGCTGGTCTTGAGTGTCGAACTGCGTAGATCTTGAGGCGAGTGGTGTTGTGAGGATGGATGAGCTGGGGAGGAACGTGGAGGCGCCGAAGTTGGCAAGGCCAGCAGCATCCTGCACGCTCAGTGCCTCCTCTTCAGTCAGCCCGCTCAGCAGCTGAACGGTTGATCTACTCTGCCATTCTTGCGCGACAAGCTGCAGAGCTGCGTACTCTGATATTTGCGCCTCTTTTGACAGCCAGAGGCTGTCTTCTTTGATCTCTTCTACATTGTAATGGCCGTTTTGAGCGGGCGTTACGCTAATCGGCGCATTCTTGGACTCAAACCTGCTCTTTTCTTGCGGCGATGGGTCGGCGAATGGTTTCCAGGACCGGGTGAGGATGTCGACATTTTCCTTGGCGGTGAGGAAATCGCGCAATGCTTCACTTCTTGACGCGGTTTCGGGCTCACATAGTGCGCGGTATGCAATGTCCCAGGTCCTGGGTGGGTCAGCAACTGCTTTCAAGATATATGCCGCCGTGGTAAACATACACAAGCTGCTGCTCGCCCTTGAAGCACTTGGACAGGTCGAAATCGGTCGATTGGATGGGGGCCATGATAGCGCTGCGGTGCGCTGGGTGAGAGACAGCTAGCCAAAGGCCATCAAGGCGGGCGGAGTGCGTGGACGGGTGGGAGCCGAAATGTTTGGGCAAGTGAATGTCGCGCAGAGCTCGCGCTTTGATGTGAGTTTGGCGGAGCAGCCACTTCAGCCACTTCAGCCACTTCAGCCACATGCTGTGGCGCATCAGCCACTCGGAGCTTGATGCACCTCCGCACCTCCGCAAATAAATTAACTGACCACCCCCGCAAATAAATTAACTGACTCACTTCCCTCCACCCCCTCCGTGCACTCCTAGACCTCCTCGTTCCGCGCACGATTCGAGTCGCATACTGATATTAGAGCTCCACGCTTTACACTGAGCTCTCGCATCTTGACTACTTTGGTAGACCGCATCCACAGCACTCGGCGCAGACAGACAAAGCAGTTGGGCATCACTGGTACACCGGTACTGTAGACGATAATACTCCCCTCCATATTATTGTCCATCTTGGTGCATCGCCACCATGCCGTCCCTCGAGCTGATCGACCACTCGCCCCACCATCCGAACCCCTCCCCGCCGATACCCACTGCCTCCAACGTCATCTTGATTGACAACTACGATTCCTTCACCTGGAACGTCTACCAGTACCTCGTCTTCGAAGGCGCGACTGTCACCGTATACCGCAACGACGAAGTCACCCTTGACGACCTGATTGCAAAGAACCCCACACAATTGGTGGTTAGCCCTGGGCCAGGGCACCCTACCAAAGATGCAGGCGTAAGCAACGCCGCGATCAAGCATTTCGCTGGCAAGATTCCCATTTTTGGCGTGTGCATGGGTGAACAATGCATCTACTACACTTTTGGTGGTACAGTGGACGTTACTGGTCAGATCTTGCACGGCAAGACTTCACCCCTCACCCACGATGGCAAGGGTGTGTATGTCGGCGTTACTCAGCACGTCCCAGTCACAAGATATCACTCGCTGGCTGGCACTCACAACACGCTGCCTGACTGCTTGGAGGTTACTTCCACGATTCCCCCGAATCCCGACGCCGACGTAAAGGAGGTCATCATGGGAGTGCGCCACAAGGAATTTGTAATCGAAGGTGTACAGTTTCACCCCGAGAGTATTTTGACCGAAGACGGACGGATCATGTTCAGGAACTTCCTCCAGATGCAGGGTGGAACCTGGGCGGAGAATGAGAAGCTGCAGAAGGAGGCACATGCGAAAGCAATTGGTGCTGACACAAGCGGCGCAACCAACGGTGCTAAGAAGGACAAGCAAACCTCTATCCTAGAGAAGATCTATGCGCATCGCAAGGTGGCTGTTGCCGAGCAGAAGAAAATCCCATCCCAGAGGCCGAGCGACCTCCAAGCATCGTATGATCTGAACCTTGCGCCACCGCAGATCAACTTTCCTGAGCGCCTACGACAGTCGCCGTACCTGTTGTCGCTCATGGCGGAGATCAAGCGCGCATCACCCTCAAAGGGCATAATTTCTCTGTCCACCTGTGCACCCGCCCAGGCCCGAACGTATGCAAAAGCAGGAGCCAGCACAATCTCCGTTTTGACTGAACCTGAGTGGTTCAAGGGTAGCATAGATGATCTTAAGGCTGTCCGTAAAAGCCTCGAGGGCATGCCCAACCGGCCGGCTGTGCTCCGTAAGGAGTTCATTTTCGATGAGTATCAGATCCTGGAAGCGAGATTGGCTGGTGCCGATACTGTGCTACTAATCGTGAAGATGCTTGACCAGGAGCTGCTAGAGAGGCTCTACAAGTACTCCCAATCGCTCGGCATGGAGCCTCTGGTCGAGGTTAACAACGTCGAGGAGATGGAGATCGCAGTGAAGCTTGGATCAAAAGTCATCGGTGTCAACAACCGCAATCTCGTGAACTTCGAAGTTGACATGGACACCACAAGCCGTCTTATGAGCATGGTTACAAAGGACATTATCGTTTGCGCATTGAGCGGCATCGCTGGCCCGAAGGACGTAGAGCCATACGTAGAGAACGGTGTCGGCGCGGTCCTGGTTGGCGAGGCGCTGATGCGTGCATCCAATACGGCCGAGTTCATCGTGGAGCTTCTTGGTGGCACAACGGTGAAGCCGACTCGAATCTCATCAACACCAATGGTCAAGATATGTGGAACGCGCAGTGCCGAAGCCGCGCAAGCAGCAATTGAGGCGGGGGCTGACCTTATTGGCATGATCCTCGCAATCGGAACCAAGCGCACAGTGTCCGCAGAGACAGCCCTGGCCATCTCAGAAACTGTCCACAAGACTAGAAAACCGCAAGTGCTCAAGTCTGGGTTGTTGGCCGATGCAAAATCCGCCACTGATTACTTTGATCATGCCGCACAACGCCTCGTATCCATCAATGATCGAGCCTTGCTTGTCGGTGTGTTCCGTAACCAGTCACTCGAATATGTACTTGAGCAGCAGCGGCTACTCAACCTTGACATCGTACAACTTCACGGCCAAGAGCCCGTCGAGTGGGCCAAGCTCCTTCCAGTACCTGTCATCAAGGCCTTCAACCCACACGACCACGGCATCGGCGCACGAGGTTACCACGCTTTACCCCTTCTCGACGCAGGGTCAGGGGGATCAGGCAAACAGCTCGATCTGTCTGACGTCAAGGACATTCTTGGCAAAGACGAGGGCTTGAAGGTTATCTTCGCGGGTGGCTTGAATGCCGACAATGTGCAAAAGATCCTAGGCGATCTTAACGAGTACAGGGACCGTGTCAAGGCCGTGGACGTCAGTAGCGGTGTAGAAGGAGAAGACGGGCAACAGAGCCTGGACAAAATCCGCGCCTTCGTCAAAGCGGCAAAGAGTTAGAGCGTAGGATAGAAATTGAAATCACAGGCCTGCACACAATACAGAACGGACACGGAAGCCGCTACAACATATTTGGAACGTCTGTCACGTCCGGACACCTACATTTCCAAACACCCGTTCCTCGTGAATAGTATGTCTGCTGACTGAATTCACTGCGACGATCTCGATACAACCGCTAGGTAAGTTATTGCAGTCAAGAAGCGGCGATCACGGTCCGCTCTCTCACCCATCACTGTGGTTGCACGAGCAAACGCGAGCGATCTCACCTTGACAGCGATTTTCTACCAAAAAGAGAAGCGTTACTGCGCTCACGAAAGCTATACCTTTATAAAGGCAAAGTCTCTGGATCTGCGGCGCCTTTTTGCACCTCATTCTTCTTTTCAACACCTTCAGTCGGACTGTAATCTTGCTCTTTATTGTTCATACCTTCGGACTGTCCCGCGATCGACTATCTCAGGGGCAAGTCACACCTCAAGCGCCATGGGTGCTCTCACGAACCTCCTCATCGCCGTGACTGGTACATTCCCAGCCGACACCTCCCAGCTCAAGAAGTGGATTGAAGCAAACGATGGGCGCTACTCTCCGCACGTACACAAGGGTGTCACACATCTCATCACCGGCAAGGACGCCTGGAAAAACGCCACGGACCCAGTGCAGGCAGCCGCCAAGGTTGGAGCATTCATCGTCAGCTACGACTGGCTCGAAGACAGCCTGCAGAAAAGGAGGAAGCTCGCGGAGAGCAAGTACACGTGGGAGTATCTGTGGCAAGAGCGGAAGAGAAGGAAACAAATGAAGAAGCTTGGGACACTGGCTGATACAAAGAAGTTCAAGGATGGATGCGAGGAGGCCAGGAAGGTCACGGGCACAGGTACGTCAAAGTCTCGCGCCACCACCCGCAAGCCCAAGCCATCGAAGAGTTTCTTTTTCGCGGACGTGGTCAACGTGCCATTTGTGTCTGCTGCGGACGAACTGAAGAGGAGGAGGGACGAGCGCGAAGCAGCGAAGTCCAAGAAAGCTGAGGAGGCTGCGGTGAAGAAGACTGAGGACGGCAAGAGAGATCAAACCGTCTCCCGTACACCCTCCGCAGCTCTTTCTCTGACCTCGAACACTGAGAACCTCGTATCTCCTTGCTCGGCTACGTCACATGCTCTCAGTACGACGTCGTTCCAAACTGCGACTGGTCCTGCTGAGCCCCAAGCTAAGAACCCTTCTCTCAAAGATCTCTACCATTATTATCTTGACACTACCGGATTCGAGTACAAGATTATCCTTACACGCTGCGATCTCCGGGCGAACCAGATTACAAAATACCGGCTCAGCCTCCTCGAAAGCCATACCAAGCCGCATATGTACTGTACTTTCGTCGAGTACTTCCCACCAGGCGCAGGTTCTGCAGGCTCAGGAGAAGCAGCATGCTTCCAAGCACTCATGGACTACAGCATGACATTTGCTGCGGGCGTTGCAGAAGACTCAGACACGACTCATATCTCCATAGGCGACTCTGAAGTTTTCCATGCTGCCCCTTCACACACTGATCACCCGCTACCGCAACAAGGACTACACAACCACCCCGAGGCAGCTCGTCTCCAGTCGCTCCTCGTACCGTCTATCTCCTCGCCCAGAACGTCCAGCATGCCCTATAAATCCCTCATCGCGCCCATGAGCAGCACTTTCGACACCGCCTGGCGCACCTTCCGCCACGCGTTCCGCGACCTGACCCTCCTCTCCTGGGAAGAGCGCTTTGACATCACCAAGATCCTCTACAAGTCACGGGCGCGCCACTTCGGCATCGAGCCATTCGTTTACGTGCGACCCAAAAATGGCCTACCACTGGGTCTGCGCGTACAAGAAGCCGGGCTATTCCAAAACCAGACGCTGCCACCCATGGACAATCAGGGCAGAATCATCTCCGCGCCACCGCCCGATCTGTCACCCACCACGGAGAACGACGATGGCTACGTATACAACGCCTTCTCCCTCCCGGCACTCTCGCAGCCCCTCGGTCCCGGTATTGTTGGTGCAGCAGTCCAGCACGACGCCGCCGCCGCGCTTCGACATGCTGAGCGCGCGGCTCTCCTCGCCGACGAAGCGGAGGCAGCGCAGCGGGTCAAGAACACAGGCCTCGCGAGCAAGCCAGAGCGGAAGCCAAACTACGCCCAGCCCCTGTTCAACGGCACCACGGGCCGGCCAACGACGGATGCATGGGGGCGGTGCAAGAACGGCGCGGTAGGGAGGCGTGCTGGAGGCAGTGGGTTGGTGGGCGGTGGGATGGTCGGGAAGAGGAGGCTGTTTCCGGCGGAGAGGAGGGCCGCGTGGGAGTAAGCGTTGGCTGCCCTCTGGGGGAAGGGGTGAGCTCGTGTCCACGGGACGTCTTGGGCCTGAGGTGCATGTGTCTGGGCTTGCTGACGTGGAGCATGGAAGAGACACAGTGCGCAGATATCGGATCTGTATATCAAGGCCGTTATGCAATTGGGGAGGATTATCGGACGAATCTTCAAGTTCCATGATATCAGCAAACATGCCAGGAAGAATGCCCTCAGTTCATCGTGGTCATGTCCAAGCACCAATGCAACGCTAACATCGCCGCGGCGTGCAATGCTGAACTAACATTGGAGCAAAGAGAAGTGCACTAATCCGATAAGCTCTCACCAAGAATCCGAGGTTTGGTGGCCACGATCCCAATACCGCATCTCGTAGGTGCGGTGCCCTGTTGTGATATCCCGCAGTTTCTTTCTAAGGCAGTCTTTGCGACCGGATACCTGGGTAGACCTCAGTCTTATGTTGCAGTGGCAGCAGGATAAGGATGGAAGACTTTCAAGGTCGGCATGTAAGAATGATGATGTCTCGTGAGTTAGGGAGAGGCTGTAGGGTAGTTTTGTCCGTGTCAGCCGGCTACCACGACAGTTCAAGACTTATCCAGCTCTGATAACAAAGTCTAGCGAGCCAGACACATACACTTCACAAACACAAGATCAAGCGTTGAAATATGAAGATTGATTAATTCATTAGAAAACCACACGCTCCCTTGCCGTCGTAAATGCCCAATGCACGTCCGTCCAGTTGTCAAACCGCAACGCCATCCAGCAAGCAAGGTCGCGTTTGCAAAACAAAGTCCGCGCCGGGCCACACTCTGCGGCGCTCCTATGCAGAAGTCGAAAGTCACAGACCGGCAAGCGCGCCGTGACGCAGGCCAAAGGAAAAGGTTTGGGTATCGTGGGTGCAGGTGCGCGTCAGTCAAGCGTAGTGCTTGAGCGAGTCATGGTGAAGTGGTGCGGCGGGGCTCTAGAACTTCAGGATGATGTATAGAGCGTGGATGATGCCCTGTGATTGTTAGCTTGCTGTGTGGCTGTGCGTGGGTGTTGGGATAGCGTACGGGAATGTAACCGAGGATGGTCAGCAGAATGTTGATAAAGAAATCTGCGTTGCAGCCACGCTCGAGGAAGACACCGAGGGGCGGGAGGAAAATGGCAAGGATGATCTTGCAGATGTCGGATGCGGTGAAAGGCATGTTGAGGATGTGTGTGTTCTTTCGAAGCGGAGGTTTGGTATTGGGGCTGGAGTAGTGCGGCTTGGTGAGAGAGGCTGGTGTGAGTGTGTTGTAAATGTTTCGCAAACAACGGCGGCCCTCAGCGTGACTTTATGTGAGGAACGCGGGAGCGACGGAAAGTGTTGTCATGCTCAACAATGACGTAGCAGGCCGAATCGGGCCAGCAGAGATGTCCACCACACCAAATCAAGCTTCAGACAGCGGTTCCCAGATCTCTGGTCGGCCTTGCTCGCCAACTTTTCGATTCTTCGAGCCACGCACGCGCCCAGCTTCCAAGCCGCTGCGGTGCCAAGTTGCTGCGGTGGAGGAGGCGTGCGTCACACGCAAGAATTGACGAAACGCGAGAGGCTGAGGTGCTTTGCTCGGATCGGCAGCGTATAAAAAGCGCGACTCAGGTATCTGCGCTACACCAACGCCACAGCATACACGCGGCGGGCAAATTTGCATCATCGCGAACGGCTGTTGAAGTCAAACGCCGTGGCAGGTTTTCTCCCAGTTTGGGCGACGCATGTGGCTAGGTGATGTTGTACCTGCGGCTGGCCTGATGGCGTTCAGGTGATACCCGTTTGTGTAGCACGCAGCCCTGAATACCTGGAGAGTGGGCAACGTACATGACTTCACCGTCTTTTCCTTGCATAATCTCTTGAGAAGCTGTTGGGCTCTTGGGGGCCCGGAGCATCCCGACGAATGTACAGTCCAGCCTCCATCTGGGGTATTGCCTGAGCTATCCACGCGCTTTGCACAAGCCTCGATTCATAATTGTGACGTAACGTGTTTTACAAGCGAGTGCGCATTACAAGCGAGTGTGCATTACAAGCGAGTGCGCACCCCACCAACTTCGTGCACCTCTATATGCAAACATCTCAACCACGTTCAGAGATAATAACGTGGTTTATCATCGAGCCGCCAGGTATCACCGAACCGCCACCCCTTGCCAACTTTTTAAGACTTACCAACTATTACAGGACTATTACGCTTAACCACAACGCTGCACTAATAATTACAATCGTTACAATTACTCTTTAGAAGTAGCGCTATCATCTGCATCTAATATTTCTGCAGTGCAGGTGCGCAAATTGTGGCCAGTCTTGCCGCAACGTCGGCAGTGCCTCTCTTTGCGCACCTTCTTCCCAGACTGTTCAGATGCCTCACCACCACCACCATCCTTCTTAGCTATCATATCCTGTACCTTACCAACCGTAAGAGCCTCCTCTGTCTGGATATACTTTCTTTTGCGACCACGCTGCGCTGTTAGAGCCTTAATAGCCTTCTTCATGCCATCCATTTCCCTTCTCTGCAACACGTTGGCATGGTCTATCCGCGCAACCCCTCTAGCAAGCGAGTCAAGTGATTTCATAATAGGAGACAGGGGCGAATCTCTGTGCAATCGCATGCGCTCACGGATATACAACGTTTGCGACTCAACCTCCTTTGCGCTGGTTGGTGTTTTGGATTCCCATGGGGTAGTCTCTGGTGGTGGTGGTGTTGGCGTGCGAAGGACCACATCAAGCTTCGATAGCACTCGCTCTGGGTCAAAAGGAACTAGTCCCGCGCCTCTGAAGCCTCCGTGGATATTATCTTTTGTAATAGCCTTGTAATAGGCTGTCTGGAAGCCAGTGAGGAAGAACTCTTTCTTAATTTGTGTCTTTGAGTATCGTGACCAGGCGTCAACCTCAGTCGAGTACGCCCTCTTCAAGGGGCCAAAACAGGCCACGTCAAGCGGCTGCAACAGGTGCGACGAGTGCGGGGGCATACACAAGGTGATAATCTTGTGTTCTGCGCAGTATTCCTTGAACTCTGCAGAGTTGTGGCTCTCGTGGCCATCAATAATAAGCAGACGGTAGGCGCCAACAGTACGCTCCTTTGTAGACGCGTCAAAGTGCTTCAACCACTCCAGACCAAGCTTGTTTGTTGTCCAGCCGTTCTCGCTGGTTGCAATTACCCAATCACGAGGCAGATCAGGGTACCAGGTTGTGATCAGGACCTTGCCTTGGAAGATGATGAAGGGTGGGATAGCCCAGACAGCAGCGCAGACGCCGGTGATGATTGTGACCCACTCCCGATTGCCTGGCTGGATATTCTTAGGGTCAGATCGCTTCTCTGAGCCTGTGAACACCATCTTAGACCCAATTATGCCCATCATGAACCCAGTCTCGTCGAAGTTGTAGGTATCTCCATCTAGGATTCCGTACTTCTCCTTTGTGTTCCTAACCAGCTCGAACCAGGGCGTTATAACGCGTGTATCTTCGTTCAGGGCTCATTGACGATCGTACGGTCGGCTACGTCGAAGCTTGATCTGTTGGGTACGCGTGTTGAACCTGTTTACCCAGAGCTTGCCAACAGGTCCTTCACCGCATGCGGCACATCCTGTGTTGCAACAGCAGCAAATAACCCTACTCTTTCCCCTAATTTCTTCCTCTAACTCTCCTCCTTACTCTCCTTCTCTCCCTCCCACTCTTACGGCACTTAACTGCCTCTGAACACACACAAGGGACTCACCCTGATGTACTCATACGGCTCAGTCTCTCCAACTGGAAGGGGAGCTGTAGCTTGAAATGGTAGCAATACCCGCGTACGCAAGAAATGCTTTCTAAGGTAGTGTAGCAGCACTGTAATTCCTTAGCTTAGCACGTCCTATATGCCCTTCGGGAGGCGGTGATGGTGGACTTAATCCCCATCCTATGGACGAAAATCGAATACCAACCAACCAACCAACCGCATGCGGCACACCGAACATCAACTTTTCCAGGTCAGCGAAAGGTCGATTTCCATCGATTTTTCGTTCAAACACGACTCAAATGCCTTCTTAAATCTGTTTCCCAACGTCCTCTCCCCGCTGCAGGCGTTGTGGCAGGCGCGCTGCCCTCTTTTGTCTTTCAGCTCTTCGCTGAGCTGAAATGTCTTCAAAATGGCCCGTGCGCCACTCAGATTTTCACGTTCGGTCGAAGGCCACAACCACCAGCAAGACAAGGAGACAGTTTTGCCACTCCTTGTTCTTGCAGTATAAGGGCATCGCCAGGCCTACCGCAAGGCTCTCCACGCGAAGAGCTACGGCGCAATTCGACAGAGCACCGGCTCTCCACACCCACAACGATGAGAGCTGCTTTCAGCTCTCTGAAGACCGACTGTCAGCGTCCCAGACCTGACACAACACGCAAACAAGGCAGCCAGCATGGCCTTAGATTTCACGACCCTTGGGGATAAAGAAGAAGGACAGGCCCGGCTCTGCCTACCTACTACACCTATCTCCTCAGACACAGGCATGGCCAAGCCTAGTACAAAGGCTCTCCTCGCGCAGAGCCACGGCTTCGATTCGGCAGGGCACCGGCTTTTCACACCCACCTACTCTTTCCTACTCTCTCTCATGGCACTCAAACCGCCTCTGAATACACACAAGGGAACCACCCTGATGTACACACACTGCTCAGTCTCCCCAATTGGAAGGGGAGCTGTAGTTCTGAAATGGTAGCAATACCCGCGCAGGCAAGAAATGCTTTCTAAGGTAGTGTGGCAGCACTGTAATTCCATAGCTTAGCACGTCCTATATGCCCTTCGGGAGGCGGTGATGGTGGACTTAATCCCCATCCTATGGACGAAAATCGAATACCAACCAACCAACCAACCGCGTGCTGCAAGTAGATCATTAGCCATATCTTGCACCATAGTCTTTGTCGCGCCTATTCCTTGCGTGTCCAGCTCAAGTATACGGTCAACTATCGCCTCCTCTTCTACCTTTGTCAGCTTCTTTAAATTGGCCTCGCGATCGCGTCGTGCAAGCCCTCCAGCGCGTCGGTCTCTTAACGTTGATCGGGGAACACCAAAGGCCTTAGACGCGTGATTTATACTGTCAGGCACAGTAGCTTTTGTAGCTTGGATAGCAAGGTATAGTGTACCTTCGTTATAGGACGATTGCGCGTTGCGTTGTGATGGCATTGTAATAGTTGTCGTAATAGTCGCAAAGTTGGCGAGGGGTGGCGGTTCGGTGATACCTGGCGGCTCGATGATAAACCACGTTATATAGATATTAATAAGATAGATTAAGCAGTGTCTAAAGTATCTTTTTTGCACGTGCGTGAGTTATACCCAGTCTCTCTGCACCTCTTGCAGCGCGCAAGAGCCTGGCGGCTGCGGCCTGATTGCTCCCTACCTTGACGCTGTTCACGCTCTGTCTGCTGGTCAGCCTCCTGTTGAGCGAGTATATCCTCTCCCTCTCCCTTTGTGAAGGTCCCCTGCCTCTGTATTCGCTTCTTTTTACGCTGCCTACGCTTTGTTGCTACCTCGTTGGCTCTCTCAAGGCTGGTGATCCGATCGCGCATCAGCTCAGCCGAGAGCATCATCACCTCTGCCCCTTTCTTGAGCTGGCCAATTGCCTCAATAATTGAGGCTGGCGACGAGCTCTTGTGCCGCTGCACGCGATTACGTATTAACGTTGATTGAGCCTCAAGCTCACGCACGTTGCTCGGCGTGCGAGCCTCCCAAGGGGCCTCTGGCAGAGCGGCTGGTGTAGGCGTACGGAGCTGCACATCTAGCTTTAATAGAACAACGTCTGGCTGGAGAGGGACAAGGCCTGCGCCTTGAAAGGCTGAGCAGATATTAGCCGATGTGAACGATCGCTCAAAGGCTGCCTTAAAGGCTGGCAGAAATTCAAGCTTCGTGATGTGGTTGATGTGGTGGCGGATCAGAGCCTCGATCTCACGGCTGTACGCGCGCTTCAGCACCGAGAAGCAGACCACGTCAAGTGGCTGTAGTAGGTGCGACGAGTGAGGCGGCATACAGAGCGTGTAGATATTTTTCTCCTTACAGAGCTCTTGAAACTCAAGAGACTGGTGGCTCTCATGGCCATCAAGGATAAGCAGCCGACGCGCCCCAACTACCTTGCCCTCTGTATGCTTGATAAAGTGCTTTAACCACTTAACTCCAAGCTCGTTAGTCGTCCAGCCGTTGTCGTTAACAGCGATAGCCCAATCTCGCGGTATATCCTCCTCGTACCAGGTAGACAGGTGGTACTGGCCAGCAAAGATGATGAACGGTGGGATAGCCCAGCCAGCAACGTTGATTCCTTGGATCACCGTCGCCCACTCGCGATTGCCTGGCTGGATAGCCTTTGGCCGGCCTCTTCTCTCTGACCCTGTTACTACAAGCTGAGTCATGATCTTGCCCATCATAAAGCCAGCCTCGTCGAAGTTGTAGACGTCCTCATCGCATATACCGTACTTAGCCTTCGTCTGCTCTACAAGCTCAAACCAGCTCCTGATCAACACAGGATCTTCGCATAGAGCTCTCTGCCTGTCATACGCTCGATTGAAACGAGTCGTAAGACTGTCTGTACGCTTGACAAAGTTACGCGGCCAGTGGACGCCAACGCGACCTGCGCCGCGCGCAGCGAGCAGCTTATCAGCCATATCACGTACAGCCGCGTACGTAGGCGCAAATCCACGCTGGTCTAGGTCGAGTATATACCTGACAATCACCTCCTCTTCTAGCTGGGTAAGCTTTTTTTACTTAGGCTGGCAATCGCGTCGGGCAGGCTTGCCAGCGCGTCGGCGGTGGAGTGTATCTCGAGAGACATTGAACGTCTGTGCAGCGACTGCCTCACTCTGAAATTGATTTTTTTGAAGAGCTGATATAGCAAGGTGTATATCAGCCTCATAAGAAGCTAGCTAGGCTTTAGTTAGGGGTGCCATAATAGCTAGGGGTTTACGCGTCGCAGAAAGTTGGTGGGGTGCGCACTCGCTTGTAATGCGCACTCGCTTGTAAAACACGTTACACACTATCTCATATTTGGATGCAGATGAGCTGAAGAGGCCATGGGCTGCCCGTGAAACGCATACACACACTCGATCACAGGATTGCTTGGACCTTTAGCACTCGACATGTATCCCATAAATGCCTCTGGATGAGATGGACTAATCAAGGTGCCTATCGACCAAAGCTCGAAATCAGACTGCGCTTGAAAAAAGCACTTCTGGCAGTGAATACCGAACAGTCTCCAGAATAAAGAACGAAACAGCTGCAAAGTGTTGTTCATCGATCCATTTCAACATGTACACTGACTTCCAATTGGCAACATAGGAAAAGGGTATATCGTCAAGCCATCAAAATCAAACCGCCGCTCTACTGGGGAGCCTGCTTCTGCAAATCCGCCTCGACGCCCCTCTGTCTCGCCTTGCCGTCATCATGCTGCCTCTGCGCCTCGGCCTTCTGCGCCTGGTTGCCCGTCAACCCCGCAACCGCACCGCCGATAGTCCCACTAACACGGTCGTGCACACCCTTTCCAAGATCGGAGAGCTGGCCCTGAGCCTCCTGAGCCTTGCCCTCCTCGTTCTGGCGGATTCCCTCCTGCTTTAGCCCCTCGGCGCCCACGAACCCGCCCACGCTCTCCTTGAGCGCGCCGACGTTCTGGTTCCAGCTGCCGGTAGTGCGGTTGGGGTCGTCTTTTGCGACGCCGCCGGATGCGGTGGTGGTGAAGGGGCCCGCCTTGGCCGTGGCATGGGAGAGTTCCTTCTCGGCGGCGGCTTGGGTCTTGCGGTTCTCGCCTTGTGCCTGGGAGGGTCAGTATACTGGAAGAGAGGTGATAATAATAAGATGGAGAACACATACCTTGTCAGCGGTGCTGCCAGTCAAGCTCCCAAGAGCACTCTGAATTGCGCCCGTGGCCTGGTCGAGGTAGCTTTGAGCAGAGGAAGTTTGGTCCTTGTTGGTAGACATGATTGCGATTGTTGTAGGTTCGGTCCTGTGAAAGAGCTTGAAGAAAGAGCTAGGAAGTATATTATGAAGTACGGTCTGCACAAATTGTAGACTTAGTATAACACGCCTAGGAACAGGGTCCCGTCACAGTTTATATTCTCTGTTGCAGCATGTGAATAACGCCATGACGTCATCCCCCACACGGTCGCGGAGCACCCGCGAGAACATTCGCAACCTGGCCAGCCCTGCACACGGACACGCAACACGTAACGCACAACGTCCCTATTGAGTCCTACCTGACAATGTGACGGAGGTGGCGCTGTCAAATGAGCTTGTTTGTGATTCAGGCATCCACATCAATCTGGAGAAACGGAGCTTCCCGTGCCCTGGTGACATTAGCACGTTTTCGATCATCGTTATGATGCAATGCATGTGGAAGCTGTTTGAGTATGTGTCCGAAGACACTGAACGTGGTGTGTAGATTTGCTTTTGTGTGGTCTCGAGATATGGAGTGAATGTGCATCAACAGATAAGAAAGACTGAACGACTAATGAGAATGCCCGAGAAGCCAGCCCGTACAGTAACGTCTGCGGGCAAACAGACGTCTGCAGGCATGCAACTTCATTGAGGATGAGACCTCGTTTGGAATACAAGGTACGACGAACACGTCCCTCGTGTGCGGTTTGGTGATTCGGCATCTACCAGTGGCAGATCTATGTGACGTCAGCGCTTGTCTTGATCAGGTGTCGACTTCAAAACACTTACACCGCCCTCACTGTCATCGACACTCCAAGTACCTGCGAGGCCGACGACTTCGACAGCACCATCAAAGCCTTCCTTGACTTTGCCGAGTCTTGCAATACCTGCATCACCTGGGCCATTGCCCAGCAGCCGACGTGCCCAGGCATCGATGGCCGGCTCACCGGTCTCGTCGCGAGCTTGCTTCAAGAAAGGAATGAGGGCAGTTCCCCCAGTACCCCTGAGCGCTTTGCTACCACTGCGTTGTACAGTGTTTGCAAGGTTGACAGGCTGGGGCTGGTTCATGGCCTGCTTGGGCGCTACAGTCTTGGTCTCGCGAGACTTGATGATAATGTAGCGGGAAACAAGCTGGATGTGCTTGTCGCGAAGCGTTCGGAGCATGGCGAGACAAGCGTCAAAAGCTGTGGTGAGAGCGCGGTTGCCACGGTTTGACTCGACAAACGCCCGAATATTTGCCACACGCTCGACAGCCTCAAGGAATCTGCGATGGGGTCCTGGCATGTAGTTGCGCATCTCTGTGATAAAGTTGTTGCTGGGTGCGCCAACAGCGCCGCCAGCATACTCTGGACCGTCGGACGGCTTCTTGCCAGTTGGGCGGTGCTCCACACCGAGGACGATGTCGAAGAATTGGATGACCGAACTTTGTGCGTTGCTACCACCACCGAATTGAACGTAAGGCTGCTGACCTGTTCCATCGTCGAATTTGACTCCGTTAGGCAGACCAGCATCGGCCATGTTCTTGCTGCCTGCAAGGAACGGCCGGATGCGGTGGTAGAAGACATGCGGGTCGCAGCTCTCGTACATGTGTTCCAGCAAGACACCAATCTCATCGAGCCTCTCGGCAAACATTCGGAGGCACTCTGTGACCGTTGTGCTGTCGTTTCGCCTAGCTGCTGCAATGGCTTCGATCATCATTGGAATGATGGGTCCTGCACGTGCTTCGATCGCCACTGACACAAGATAGAACCATGATTCGTCCAGCGAGCCGGTGAAGGTCATCTGTGTCGCTAGGTTGTCCAGGGTATCGGCTGGCTCGTTGCTGAAGAGCGGACGCCAATTCCACAGGCAGACTCCTGCGTATGTGGCTACAGCTGGCATCTCGAGGTGTTGGCATGTCTCCAGGAACGGGATCGAGACAGGAGGTGGTATAACATCGGCCGGACTGTCACCTCCCCAGACGTATGCGTGAGCGAAGAACCCAAGGAGAGAATATGCTCGCTGCCATTCAGCTTGTGTGAGAAGCAGATCAGTGGAAAGCACAGGCAGAGCATCGATCACTCGCCGTAATCGCTTGGTCAAAATCAAGCCTTGAAAATTGCGTGCGATTGTCTCCCATGGCTGATAGTAAGGATCAGGTAGAACGTCGAGTGGGGTCTCCGGAGGCAAGAAGCCGTTCTGTGGGGAAACACCATAGTCGCTTAACCGGGGCAGTGGCGGCAACATTGCGAAGAGGGCGTATGTGGCAATTGAGATCGAGGGAAGGTGCGGTATTTGAGGTTAAGAATCACGGATACGGGCAGGTACAATGATGTAGCGCCCGCTGCTTTGCTAATCACAGCTGCAATTTCTAGCTTGAGATCGAGTTGCGTGAGGTGTCGGAGGTAAGATCCTAGTTCAAGAAGGGTAGCCCTTGGCTGCGCGGCGACTCTCCCGTGTAGGTGATCGGTAGCGGTTGGGATATGGGTCCGCATGGATCGCTGGGGGAATATCTGCTGAAGGATCGGATCAACCTGTTTATTGTGCGGGAGAAAGGAGAGTGCTGAGGCGTGTGGGGGACCACTGAAGCGGAGCGGACGGTACCAAGGTTTGCTTTTAGTAGGTGTACTCTTAGCTTCGTTTTAGGTGGGAAGGCGACAATAAACTGAGGCACTTACGAGCTAAGACTTTTAAGTGGGTGAAACTCGAAGGCAAAAGAACACACGTGCAAGAAGGCGTTGCTCATCCATCGTTCTTGCAGGTCCGCGGCCGATGGAAAACCCTTCACATTGTTGATTCGGACAGTCAGCCGATGCCCTGATGGTTGCGAAGGCGTCAGAGATCACTCGATTTGTTATTAGTCGACTGTCCGAAATCTAGAGCAACATTAGCAATCGGGTTACCTAGCAGGAACCAAACAGTCTAGGATTCCAACGTCTACTAGTGGAGACCAACGGGCCTTCGGCGAGGCATTGCGCTAGCCGCCCTATCCTTGCGTAGGGCTCCCGCTTGCCAGGGTCCAGCTGCTGCCGAAGTCGCATGCGCGGCGGAGAGGGCGTGGAGAGTTACAGATGCCAAACATAGCACTCAACAAATGGTATGGAAGCTGTCTGGCCCACAGAAGCATTGCAGTGGTAGCGTCTGCACGTGTGAGATTGACTCGCAAATCTCGCCTGGGAAGGGAGGCGCTTCAGGGAGGGCAGCAGCTTCCCTCCACCCAGGCCATTTGTCCGTGCGCTACCGGTAGACGCAGCGCTAGAACAACACACAAGTCCCGCACATCAGGTACACAGGTAGGTAGGGCAGGCCAAGACTGCAAGCGGAGAGACATGCGAGCAACATGTCGCACTACAATATCCTTTGTAAGTTCCCTTGACCCGTCACCACATCACCAATGCCAGCCTACCCAATAGCCATCAATCGTTCACCCACACATAAGATAAAGCCACAGCCGTTCTGGGTATAAACATCTACAACGAATGCATGCGAAAGGAAGGTGCACAACATGCTCTGCAATACAGAACGAACTCATCCACGCGAACCTCAAACCCGGTATTAAATAGTTGTAATTCTTCATGATATGCCGACACAGCTGGCTTGGGCCATAGTTTTGTAGCACTAATCCGAGTTCATAACGGCTAGCGCGTTTTCTGCTGGGGGCTGTTAGTATATGTATGGTTACCTGAAAGGGGTCAAGCAGACTTACAAGACTGGCGATGGCCGCCGCTGAAGCAAGATCAGGCTTGCCAGATACACTACGCTGAGCGACCCGCGGGAGATTGCTTGAAGCGTTGGCCGGAGCTCCATTGGCAGCTCGCTTGACCCCGACTCCTCCGGGGCCGGCCGGGCCACTGACCGTCGAGTGGCGTCGGGGCACATTAGACTTGACTGGAGAACTACTGGGTACGCGTTGACTGCTGTTGATTGCGGCCCCGTTTTTTATGCTGGTGGCAGGAGGCTCTGGGAGGGGACGCGCACGAGCCTGCGGGGTCTGAGCAACCGGTGCTCGTTTGACAGGGGACGCACTACCGGCAGAGGTATTGACGATAGGTCGTCGCCCGGCATTTCTGCGAGCTCCAGTGATAAATTCGTGCTGCATAGCCTCGTCCGGCCGCATACGGCGTTCGGGATCCCAGCGGAGACAGCGCGCGATGAAGTCTAAAAAGGCTTCATCGTCGCACTTGAGCGCTTGCTGTAACGTCTTCGAGCTTGGTCGGCGGCGGCGTCCCTTTGTCGAGACAGTGACTCTTGGCTTCCCTAAGGTGTCAAAGAAGAGCTTCTTCCGGCTGCTCTTCTCGATAAGGTGCTTCTCCGGAGGACCGAAGATTTCCATGATACAAGCCAGCTGCTCCTGCTCATTCTCGCCCGGGAAGATGGGGTAGCCGGTGAGGAGTTCGGCGAGGATGCAGCCTAGACTCCACATGTCAATCGGCAAGCCGTAACTCATGCCCAGGATAACCTCTGGAGATCGGTAGAAACGCGACTGGATGTACGTGTACACTTTCTCGTTCTCGAAACAACTGGATCCGAAATCAATGACCTTGATCTCCGAGTGCAAAGGATGAGCAAGCAAGATGTTTTCGGGCTTCAGATCGCAGTGGATCACCCGCTGGCTCTTGAGAAGAACCAATGAGCTGAGCATCTGCTTGCAGAAGCGACGGATGAGACGCGGCGAAAAGCCCTTAAACTCGTGAGCCTTGATAAATTCGTACAAGTTCATACCAAGGAGCTCGGTAGATATGCAAAGGTGGCCACGGAAATAGAAGCTCTGCGTGAAGTTGATCATGCTGTGCTTGTTGTCGGGGTCCTAGCAATCGTCAGCTAAGCAATATAGAGTAAGATGCAAGTCGACCTACCCATTCGCGCAGCTTCTGCAGAATATTAACCTCAATCAAAGCCTGCTGATGGAAACGCTTCTTGTTGCGAATGATCTTTATCGCTACGAGTCCTCCTGTCTTGTGGTCGACGCAACGCACAACCTGTCCAAAGCTGCCCTTTCCAAGCAGGTCAACAACCTCATAGCGGTATGCGAGATGGTCGCCGAAAACTATGTTGTAGTCGCCTCGGTCATCGTCGTAACCAAAGTTAGCCGTTTGTGCATTCAGGTCGCCAACGTGTTTCTTGGCGTTCTTTGTGCCGCAAAAGTAGATTTCCTTGTAGTCGATGATTTCTCCTCGTTCGAAAATGTTTAGGTTGACCATTTGCAAAGCTTGCGCAGGTGTTACACGCTCCTGGGGAGCAGCACGCTTGCGAAGTGCATCAACGTCACGCGCCGCATTTTCGAAGTCTTTGCGCTTTGAAGCAAGCTTCTTCATCTCCTCGTCGGCCATCAAGTCATCTCTGTCAAGGTTAGGGTCCAAGTTGCGAGATCTGAGCACGTTGGAGGAGCTCTTTGACCCAAGCATTCTCTGCATGGATGGTAAAATCGATGAACTAGACTTCGTGGCCGGTTGCCCAGCAGGCGATCCGTTGAACCCCGATGCTGTTCGTGCAGTTGCAGTTTTCGTCTCTTTGCGTGCTGCACTCGCATCAGAATCGTTTTCGCTTGTGATTGTTGTTGTGGAGGGCTTCCGTCGACCAAAATCAAGTGACGGTCGCATGCGGTGTGTGTTTGTGTCCGGAGTAGGGCTTGTATTATTAGCGCCGCTCCACGTAGCTGAAGCCGGTAAACGCGGAGGTGCCATATCGCCATGTTTTGGCGGCTGCGGAGCCGACGCATCTGCCTGTTGAGGTCCTTTTCGATTTTGCTGGTTCTGTGAGGGGTGCGACGCAGCTTTGGACCCGGTTCGCCGCCAACCACCAAGGCTCAACTTCCGCCTAAGTGACGTACCTGACGAGGGTGTCTCGGGCTCAGTCGACGTGGATGTTTGGGCAGAATCTGTAGTATTGCTTTTCTTCAGTGGGCGTGGACCCGCAGCTTTCATGTTCTGCAGCTCGACATCTTTCTCGTTCGACTGGAACTCGCCGCTTGGGCGCGACTGTAGGCGAGTAAAGTCGTTACTGCCTTTTGGTAACGAGTTGGAGGAGAAGGGCGTCGTTGCTTGTCTGTTGGGGTTCAAAGTAGGGATTGGCATTGCAGAAAGACCACCATGCGAAGTGTCCTTGGTGTCTGTGCCACCACGCAAGTTTATTGCAGAGCTGCTGCTCCGAATCTGCTTGCCAAAGTCATATCCATTGTGATACCCGCTGCTCGAGAAAAAGCTGGTCTTGGATGCTGTCATAGGTGTGCTCGGTGTCTTATTCGTGGCCCGTTTCGGCGGTGGCGTCATGTTACGCTTGTCGACCTCGTTAGAAGGCGCTGGGAACGAAGAGATGCGATTGCTAACAGGTGTGTCAAGAGGCAGCAAATTGAGCGGTGGCAGCCTGATGGGCTGTAGGTCTTTCTTGCTCGAATGCTGCATTGTCGGTGTTCGGTCAGTGTCAGCATTGGCTCCCAGGGTGAGGCCCCGTCTATGTCTGATAGACCCAGTGCTCGAGTTCAGATGCGACGTTTCGTTGCTGTTACGCTCATTACCGCGACCCCCGTGTATATGGTGGTTCGAAGAAGCTGGCTGGTTCATTGCTGACGGCGTGCTAGGCTTCGCTCCTGAGGCGGAGAACGAAAAGGTCTGGCGTTCTGGGTCTTTGGGTGACTCGTACGCCTTGGGAATGGCTGGTACAGGCGGCACGTCTTCCGTCTCTCCTCCAGCTGAGCTGTGGACGTTTCGTGGCTTTGCTGTGGGCAGCCTAGAACTTTGCAGAGTTGGGTTAGTACGAAGTGGTATAGAAGAACCACCGACTTTCGAGGAGTTGATGCTGGAAGTGGAGGACAAAGAGATGCCTGAAGCGTACGATTTACGGTTCTGCTCCGGCGTTGCACGCGCAGAGGACGGCGTTTCACTCTTCCTGATTGATATAGCCGGAGACTGGCTGAATGCGTGCTCGTCGAACGTGAAGTCGCCCTGGGGTGTGGGAGGTCCGACTGGTCCTCCGGGCACTGGCATGTTTGGGTTCATCGACAGTCGCTTCAACCTACGCGCATCTGTCGGGCTGATGGTTCTCGCACCCAGGCCAAAGTGGTGTGGCACGGTGGACTGACGCCTGCTGGCAGATGATGAAGGGGTGTGTTCGCGCTGGGTGTGAGCAGGCGATTTCCCTGGAGAGCGACCGTTGAGTCCAGACATGGGTCCTTGGTCTGGCGTGAGCGAGTGTGCAGACAGATGCTGACCAGAGGCTTGTCGCGAAGGTGGCTGGAGCGATTTTGCAGGTCGTGTAGCACTCGGTAGTCGCGGTGCGGCATTGGGGTTCGCAGCCAGCGTCTCCCGGCGATGGCCCTTGGTCTTTGATGGCGACCGGCCCAGCCCGTTCTGTTCGACGCTGCCGCTTGCCAAGCGCGGCATGTCGCTGCGCCCCTCAAAGGAGCCCATTGGCAGCACCCCGGGGCCTACGCTCTTCCGCGGTGCTCGTGCGGCGGGGTTGGGGGGAGCTGGGGCTGGGAACTGGCTCTGGCGGCGCGTTCGAATGGCCATGTTTGTGGCGGGGGGAGGCATCGCGGTGCTGTCAGGAAACACAGGGTTGGCCGATGTGGCCGACTTGGGGGGGTTGGTGAGGCCTGGCCTGCGCGTGTTTGACTGACTGAAGCGGCGCATGAACGAGTTGCTGCGTGACGGCCGGGTGTCGCCCTGGGCTGTGGTGAAGTTGGTGGTGGTGGTGGCAGCAGTAGAGGTGGTGCTGGGGGGCGCGGTGCTCTTGAAGCTGCCCGGCACGGGGAAGTCGCTCAGGTTGGGCTCGTAGGCCAGGCTGTTGGCGAAGTCGTCGAAGGTGACGGCGGGCAGGAAGTCGTAGGAGCCGCTCGTGTCGGCGGCGTCGTGGGCGGCGTCTGGCGGGGCGGCGAAGCTGAAGCGTGGGTCGGCGCTCGAGGGCTGCGTGGCCGTCGTCTCGGCGCTCGAGGCGGGCAGGAGCGGGCGGGGGTCGAGGGAGGCGCCGCTGGCCAGCCTATGCACGGTCAGCACCTTCAGTCGCAGCCAGGCGGGGGACGGCAGCAGCGCCCTACCTGTGCTTGGAGAAGTCCTGGGGCGGCCCGCGCGGCCCCAGCGGCACTCTCGCGGTGCGTCTCTGCGAGCCCAGCGGCCTGCTGTCGGGCGGGCCGGGGCGGGCGGCGGCGACGGCGACGGGGTGGGGGGCGCTCGTCTTGCGCAGCCGGCTGCAGGCGTGGTTGCCCGTCTTCTGGAACTTGCGCACGCGGTCGTCTGGCCTGGTCAGCTCGGGTGCTCGTGGGGCAGCTCGGGCGGTCGCCGGCGTACCTGTCGAGCCGCTCGAGTCCTCGGGGTGGGCATCCATGGCGGGCGCTCCTGCTCGCGCAGACATGGACAACAACTCGCAGCTGCCCGGCCGTGGCACGGAGCCAGCACCAGCACGCGCCGTGGGGCCCTACGCTCTGCCGGCCTGCACTGTCTGCGCAATCGGATCTCCAAGCGTCGAGCTTGGGGAGCAGCGCACGCTATGCGGACATGTCGAACGAGGCGGACGGCAGTGAACAAGGGCGGGGGGCGGGCAAGGGGCGGCCTGGGCGTCTCTCGCAGTCTCTCGCCGGCAGCGTCGCTGAGGGCCAGGCGTGGGTGCGCTGCAACAGAGCAGGTCGAGCTGCAAAAGGGGAGGGCGCGTTGCTAGAGTCGTCTCAATGTCTATCAAAGTCACTAGTTACAGACGAGTTGACAGCCACTAACACGACCCCTGTCGCCTCTGCCCAAGAGACGCTGTGATTCGGCCACGGGCGGCCGACGACGCTCACCCGGGGAACGAGCGTGCATTGTCCACGTCCGCCATTTTGCATTTTGCATTTTGCATTTTGCATTCTGCATTCTGCATTCTGCGTGCGCCGCCGGCCACCTGCTGCTGGAGCTGCCGACGCAGGTCGACGTCGAGCTCCAATACCTAGCTGTCCATGGCTTGCAGTGCGACCGTCGTCTTGGCCTGGACGGCAAGCCTTCTGCACGCCGGCAAGACACACCCAACTCTATTTCCCCCTAGCGGTAGCACAGCGCTGAGCATGTGCACGGTATCCTGAACCCTGATCGACACGCTTGTTTGCGTGTCCTCTCGCCGTGACAACACGCACTTGGGCTGCATCAACGCGTGGCTAACACCGTGCATCCTGTCTCCAAGTGCTCGCTGAGACCGCTTGTCCTGTTGTCATGCTCTGCTCCCGTGTGTCACCCGCACTCAAGCAGGGGCTTCGCGTGGCTGAACGCCCTCTGCCAAGCCCGCCATGCCTGTTCAACCTTCACATGCTACTGCGTCATCAACAATCGGTGCTAAGCACTGCACCTCGCGACCTCATCGACTGGAACCGCAACACGCTTGCAACGAACAAAGAGCTGGGAGCTTGAGGACATGAAATGTGCAAAATGGTTGCATTCGTCTGAAACGAGCACAAGCACATCAGCTACACGACCTCACTTTCCTTGCCTGAGCCAAGTACGCCTTTCTGAAGCTTAGGCATCTCGACCACCTGGGACCTCAACGCACCCAGCACGCTTACGCAAAGCGCTGCCACTCTGGAACTACAAGAAACCCGCTGCCAGGCTGCAGTCGAGACTCGACGCAACCACCACCATGAGCAACGACAACTCCAATTCGTTTGCGAACAGCAACACCCCGATTCCAGTGGTGCACATCTACCCTGCAGACACCCCAGGATCAAAAACACCAAACCCAGAATCTAGCTCACATCGCCTTTCTGCTACCAAGCTCAAAGACAAGCTTGAATCTCTCGGAGACAATATGAATCGGGAGTCGACGAGTAGGATGGGCGACCGGATGATCAATCTGTGAGTGGTTTCCCCACACTCCAACACCTCGAGGCTAACAAACGCAGTCTCCTCGCCCAGGTCCTGCCTACAGAAGACCCAGCTTCGGCCTCCACTTCAGAAGGCACTCCCGATCCTTCGACGCCGCAAGTCAAGGATCGCCGCTCGCGCACCTATGTCGAGCGCCCAAACTTCAGCATTCCAACCATGTCCTCCAACTTCAGACGCTTCAATTCCCGCATAGGCGTAGCGTTTGTATTCCAGAACCAACTCATCCGACTGTTCACATGGCGACAGCCGACCCAGACACTTTCCTTCCTCTTCATGTACACATTCATATGTATCGACCCTTACCTACTCCCTGTCCTCCCTCTCGCCAGCTGCCTCTTCTTCATCATGGTGCCCGCCTACCTGACCCGGCACCCACCACCACCGACGTCCTTTCCAACAGACCTCTACCCGCTTGGTGGCCCACCTCTCGCCGACGCCCCAACCATCAAACCCGCACCAGAGTTTAGCAAAGACTTCTTCCGCAACATGCGCGATCTGCAGAACTGCATGGAACACTTCTCACGTGGCCACGACGCCGTCCTCTCCTTCCTAACGCCCCTCACAAACTTCTCCAACGAGAATCTGAGCTCCCTCCTCTACATCGCGCTCCTCCTCGTTTCCTGCGCTCTCTTTCTGGTATCGCACCTACTACCCTGGCGCTTCATCTTCCTCATCCTCGGCTACAGCTTAGTCGCCATGGGCCACCCCAGCGTGCAGGACCTGCTCTCCACACCCTCCAACTCGGCGCTGCTGACCTCCGCCGAGCACTCCGGCCACTCCTATCTGCTGAGCGCAAGCAAGACAGACATAGAGCTGCAAACCAGCCAAGAGGCGCGCGAAGTCGAGATTTTTGAGCTGCAGCACCGCGCCCTGCACGACCAGGCCGGCGAATACGAACCCGTCCTCTTCTCGCACTCGCCCTACGCCCCGCTGTCCCCGGCCCGCATCTCAGGCGACCGCCCCGCGGCAGCGCCTTCTTCGAGGACGTCCTGCCCCCGCGCGGCTGGCGCTGGAGCGACAAGAAGTGGACGCTCGACCTGCTGAGTCGCGAGTGGGTCGAGGACCGCTGCGTGACAGGCGTGGAGGTGGAGATTGAGGGCGAGCGCTGGGTCACGGATCTGCACTACGAGGTTCTGGACGAGGGCGAGCGGCCGAGAGCAAGCAACAGGAAAGGCAAGGCGAGTAGAGACGTCGGCGAGCAGGAGAGGGAGGTGTTGAGGCGTGCGTGGGAGAGTGGGCGGCCCAGCCGCAAGGGCGAGTGGAGGAGGCGGCGGTGGGTTCGCATGGTGGAGCGGGTGGGGAGTGGAGGCGTGGGGACAACGTGAATACGACACGACAATGTCCTACTCCATCTCTCCAGCCGCGAACTCGTGCCTTCCACGCCTCCCTCCACACTTGACCCTTCGTTCCACCTGCAACAACAGAAATATACCATCTACAACCCCGCCTCTCCATCAAAATCACGTGCCGGTCTTGTGGTGTAAGTCCCTCTCCAAGCCACCCATCCAGTTCCCTCCCTAACACCGCCCCAGCTAGTGGTATGATTGTAAGCGCACCCCTCCAACCCCCTTCCACCCACACCTTCCTAACACCCAACAGCTCGCTTAGGGTGCCTAAGTAGACGTGCGAGAGGCCCCGCGTTCGAGTCGCGGCAAGACCCGTTTTTGGCTGGAGGGTTGGTTTTTTGCTGTTGAAGCGCTGGAGCGGGGGGGAGGAGGTCGAGACGCCATTGTGCATACTGGGGGGAGATGACGGGGGCATCATCTGGGTGTTGGAGAGCCGTTAGGGAGGAACAAGCTGTGACTGGACTCGCTGGTAGTATAGAAGGAGAACCTTTCGGTACAGCACACAGCGGAAGGTTTTTTTTCAGTTCTTGGTCTCGACTGAGACTGTCATGCTTGTTGTTCATATGGCTGGATCCTCTACGCTCTCCCGACCTTGAAGCTCAGGATGTCGTTCTTCCCCACAGTGACAACATCATCCTCGGCCACTCTCCTTGCTCCCTCCGTCTCAACGTACGCCAAGGGCGCATCACCCATGACCTTCCTGTACACATCACCCACCGTACTCCCCTTTTTCACCAGCACACAATCTCTGAACACGGCCGTGCTCGCCGCCGACCCGCTCGTATAGCTTGCAATATTCCTGACGGGGAACACGGGGACCAGGCCCAGCAGCTCGGCCGCGCGAGACAGAACTTGCACGACGCCTGTGCTGCCGAAGCGGTACAAGACCATGTCCTTGAGATTCTCAATACGCTGCTTGAGCTTGTCGTCGACTTCTTTCAGGCCACCGCCCGTGGGGTCGCCCATCTCGATCAGGTCCTCTCTTATGTCTACAAACTCGCTCCCTTCGACGTACTTGACGAACCCCTGTTTCGCGAGTTTTCGCAGGAAGACCTCGCTGATCGCACTGCACAGCACAATGCTCTTCGGATCTGCCGTCTTCGCGATCTTGGCAATGTTCTTGTCTGCGTCTGGATGGTCAATTTTGTTGAGCGCGATAACGGTGGGGAATTTCTCGTCGGTAAAGGCGTTGACCACGCGTTCTATGGTCTCGTCGTCCCAGTGCTCGAGCGGGACTTTGGTAGTGCCGCTCAGGAGGCCGAGTTTGTCGAGGCAGCGCGCTACGACTGCGCTTGTGGAGCCGTAACCAGAGAATTGGTTTTGCAGCGTCTCGATGGGCGTTGCTTTGACTGCGATGTGCCGCCGTTTAATAGACCCCCATTTCTCCATCAGATTACCCTGGATCCAGCGAACGATCTCGCTCCTTAACCATACGATGTCTTGACTGGGATCGTATCCTCTTGTTGCTTTGCCTTCGGCGTCTGTTGTTCCGGATACGTCGACAACGTGTACGAGGGCGTCGGCGTGGCGCAGGTCGTCGAGGAAGCGGTTCCCCAGACCCTTGCCCATGTGAGCGCCGGGGACGAGACCAGCAACATCGAGGAGCTCAATCGGTACGGAGCGCCGCCCTTCGACACAGGCGCCGTAGTTGGGTTTACAGCGGTCGGCGAGACCGAGGCGTGCACAGGGACATTCTATTTGGAGGTAGCCGATTGCGCGCTGAGGGTCGATTGTTGTGAAGCTAGGCGGTGTCAGAGCACGGCGCGTATGTAAAATGGTGAATGATCATGTGGCGGAGCGTGTGCAAGCAAATTTGTTTGCGATGAATGCAGTTATGCGCCGTTCGATCACGAGAAGAGAGTATGGGTGTGGTAGGCACTTACGGAAAGTTTCCTGCGCCTCAATCAGCCTACGAGCTCTTCAAACCGAATTCGTTGTACGGACCGACTTTTGAGGTTGCATCTGTCAAACTGCGACCGACTCAGACATGCGATCCATGGTGGGGGAGGGGCAGTGCGCACCTGTTCAATGTCGTCGACTTCCCGGAGGAAGGCTTGCCGACCAAACCGATCAAGGGATCGCGTGGCATGGCTGGTTTGAGTCGCAGAAGGCGTGCTTGAGGAGCAGCTCGTGGAGTTGTGCCACAAGGGCGCTGCACAGAAAGATGGTGTCATCAAATGCTTCTACTTCTCTTATCGATAAGCGAATGCGGAAGTACAGTACCAATGCAGCACACGTATCTCACGATTTGAGCTGCAAACATGCTGTAAGCTACGGAAAGTCTTCCACACCCAGCGGCGGTACCTCTTCAAAGTGTTCATACGTGTCCTCACCTTTGGGAACCATCTTTTCAGTTGGAGAAGCCATATACCGGGTGATAACGCGCAAAATGCCTCACAACATGTGGATCATCATCTTGGTGCTGAGTACTTCTCGGTAATTTCACCTTCAAGAGAGTCAGGTCAAAATTACTTGGCCGCCTCGACGGTTGTCTGAAACAACAACATTCATTGTCTTGCAGATCTGCCAACCGTACATGCCACGGGTAGCGCCTTCGTTCTCGAAGCTTCCCGTGTCCATCCCGTGCCTCGTCACCCTCGTACGTTGTTGATAAGGCATGCACGTATGAAAACGGCCGGCCTGAAGAGGGTCAAACACCTAACACCATGGTCTCGACTGACCGACATTGCTTCGGACCCCGAGCACTATGGGGGAGCGCAGGCGAGTGGACCGCTTACGGTCGCCTTACCACCCTCGCGGCCCAGTCGCCAGATCGTGATGCTTGGCAGGGGAATGCGAGGAAATCTGGGTCAGGGGCTGAAATTTCTCCGAAGATTGATAATGGACCGTGTTTAATGAAGCTTCACCCGCAGGCCGCGTGGAGGCTACCCCTGCTCTGTCTTTGACGAACACGAGATGGATACCCCGGATCAGCAAACGCTGGGATCGTGTCTGGGATTTAAGCGCGCGGAAATTTGACGTTGCAAGGGGTCCTGGTTATGGGAGATGAAATGGGGTGTTACGTGGGTGAAGGGTGTTTCAAAGTTTCGACGTTTCGACGTTGAGAGATTCAGGATTCGACGTGGGAGATGATCTGAAACTAATGATTGAGTTGGGAAGACCGGTACCGAGGCTGTATTCGAAACATCGCAACTATCAAGTGCCGTATGGCCGAGACTGCTATGAGGAAGTGTACGATGATTCATACGACAATAGAATGCTCCGCATTACTGGATCGCTTGGAACAGTATAGTTGAAATAGCGAATCTTAACTTATACGCGATATGTTGAGACCTATTTGTGACTGCAGCTTTGCTTTGTCTGGTATCATAATGCTACTCTCTGCCAATCATATTCGTGAAGGCTCGAGGCCGATGTATAAGGAAATAAAAATTTAAAAACCCGAAACGCCAGTTGCAATGTCGCCAAAGTACCAAGAAAAATAGAAGGCTATGAAAGGAGGTGCCTACTAGGGACTTACTACTCCTCAATCACACCAGTAGCCAGCATGCTTTCTTTGAGCTGCTTCTTGTACTCGCGCTCCATACCATGCCTGACTGCTTCGAGTACGTTCTGGACAGTTGCCTTGGGTGTGAAGTTGGGCTTTGTGCCATTTTGGTAGACACCAGTCTCGACGAGGATGGAGTACCAGTTGGTGTCGTCGGTGTGCTTGTCGAACTCGTTGGTACCCCTGATGTCCGACTCTGGGGTGTCACCAACAAAGTAGACAGTCTCTGGGGCTTGGTTGATGCCGTGGGTGTCCTTGCGCCACCTCTTGAGAAGGCGAGTAGCAAACTCGAAGGTGCCGATCTGAGGCTTGCCGAAAGCAGTGGTCTGGAGCTCCTTGCCTGTGACGGCCTTGTACATCGCCTCAAGAGAAACACGAAGAGCACCCATACCGATGCGGGTAAGATCGTGAGACGCGCTCCAGACGACGTCGTTGTGGGAGAAGAATACTGGTGGGCCTTCATCGAAAGTCTCAGACCTAGTGCCGAGGCGACCGTTCTTGGACATCAGCAAGTCGAGGATGATCTGCTGGTCGGAAGCCCAGTCGCGAGAGTCAGCAAATACGAAGATGGCTTCGATCTCGACCTCGGCGAAGTTGCGAGTACGCGAGTTCTTGTACTCCTCTTCGGTCAGCTGGCGGAAAGGTGTTGTGTCCTGGTTATCTTTGATGATGTCTCCAGGTGTAACAACGTCCTTGAAGCCGTAGCCTTCGGCAACGATGCGGCACTTCTCGCCTTCTCCACCGACAACGAGGACTGTGCCGTACTTCTCTGCCATTTCGCCCATCGGAGTGTGACCACAGATGAACTGTCCAGGCGACACCTCCATCTCAAGTTGTTGACTAAGTTGAATGCAACGCTCGGCTTCGGTCTTACCGCCACCGTTGGTGACGAAGATGTAAGGTACCTTGATACCGTACTCGTTTTCACCATTCAGCATCTTCATGGCTTCGATGGCTTCAGGAATGGGGCGACCACCGCGGATAAGGACACCGTCAATATCGAAGGCGTACGCGTACTTGTCGGTAACGGTAGTCTCCGTAGGCGTACTGCTGGGTGACGATGTACCTGATCCTGTAGAGGCCTGGGAGTCGAGACGATGTCTCGCTGACTCGAAACCGGTAGCAACTTCCGAGGCACCGGAGGGAGCCATCAGGTGCTTAGGGGGAACTACGACTGTAGGGCCCATTTGTACGCTCTCACGAGTTGCCTCGATAGACGACAGGCGTCGTGCATAACGGCCCGTTTGGGGCACCGCAAGAGAGGGTGCGGACATAATGGAAGGGTGGAGGTGAGGCGAGTTTTTTGGAGGTGGTGATAGACGAGAGACAATTCCAAGTTTGTCTGTCGTCGTGATGGTATGTGTGGATATTGTATGGATCCGCGAGCAGCTGGAGTGTTCTTATAGGAAAGATCTGGGCAACAACTTGTTGAAGCGGAGAGAACAGTGGGTACTGTGGAGGTGGGTAAGCTGGAGGTGGAGTTGTGGGTATATTTGGTGGAGCCTGGTGTTAGGGATCTCAAGAGTTTATACAAACGAAATGCCGCATCTGCCACTCTGGCATTGCTCATGGACTATTCTTTTACTGCAACTGTAGCGGCGAGAATGCAAGGATCTACGTCGTTTCACTGGACGATGCGGCGAATGCGCGCAAAGCTTATCAGTTGAACTCAGCTAAACCGTGATTTGGCGGGGCCAATGCGTCATAGTTGTTGCTCTTAAGAAGGGGGACCAGTGAGCCCAGGAATTTCGTACAGCGGCGCCTTGTCGCAAATTACGTCTAGCATGACTTCGGTGGTGGTGCTGTGGTTCTCACTTCTCATTCGATAGTTGCCTCCAATGCTGTTGAGAATAAGTGGGCATCGACCGCTGCCACCCGTCCAAAAAGCACATGGCGCGACACTACAGCGGCCTGGATTTGCGACGCAGTTGCCTATGACAGCTTCATGCCGAGCCAGTCGTCGGTTCGGCCGCGCTCGACAGTTGCTGGTGCGGAGCGGTATTGCAAAATCCAGAATTCGTATGCACGGTGACGCCAGTGCGTTTTTCCCGACAAATGCTGCAAGGGACTCCAGCCTGACCCAATCACGGACAAGTTACGGGTGAGCGCTCTGTGCTCAGTATAGAATGTCGTAACCCTTTCGGCGAGAACAAGCCGGCACACGTTCTCGCCGCCAAGTCCCAGGGTCTGATCTTGAGGCTGAAGGAAACATTCGGTACGTGTTCCGTCCCATGTGTGGCTCGCTGCCTACTTTCGATCATCGAATGAATCGTGAATGATCAGCTAGCTGACCACCACACATTTCGATGCCTTCTGCCGGCGCCCACAACATGTAGATAGATGGAAAGAGAGTATCACTTGCCTGAAGATTCGGCTCACCTATCTCTTATCTCTCTTCACATGCGAGATCCTCATGCCCTGGTCACTGGTCAGACTGCAGGACATGCGTACCGTACTGTAATACCTAGTGCGGCAGACCGCACCTCACATGTAGTGGGGCTCTCACCAAAACACCGCCTGCCGAAGGTCTTCCAAAATGGCGCTTGACGTAACCGTACGGCAGAGGATCTCACTCTACAAGGGACATCTCACTGCTCCGCAGGCGCAGGAATCGGGCAAAACATTGGAAGAATACCTGCAATTGGACACTGCACTTACGTGCTATGTACGCCAGCGTTTTCGCGGTGCGGGCAGAGTGAGTTTCGTAATGATGAACAGAGAGCAGAGTGATTCGTTTCGAACGCAGCAATAGCAACAGCACTGTTCATATCGTCAAGTCGACAGCCGCGGTATGCGACTTCAAAGAGTGACCAAAACACAGCAGATGACTTGTGGGCCCTTTCGATGAACGCCAGTAACGCCTGGATATTGTTTTTCCCCACCCCTTCACTCCGCTCCGCACTTGAGGCGAAGCACATGGGAAAACTGTGTCAATAAGCAGGCGGCGCGCCAAAACCGGAAAGCCAAGACGTGTTGGAACAATTACTGTTCGGAAATGGGCGCCTTTCAAGCACCACTTCAGATGAATTGGAATGTCGATTGACGTTACATAGAACAGCTGCTCTGTGCCGACATAACCGAAAACACGAGTGACGAGGTAGTGTTCTATGGAATCTATCAGTTTTGGCAGGTGAGGTAGAAGGTATGTCTAACGTGGAGGTCTTTGCAAGTCGTTTCCCACTCTCCTCAATCTCAAACATGTTCTTGCAACGGCATTGGGTTCGGCCATTTGAGCTGCGTCCTGAATTTCCGGTGATAGCGCGAAACCTACCAGTAGCGCTTGTGCTGGGAAAACGACAAATGTTGTCGGGTAGAACCTCCGCGTGAAGTTCCTAGTGTGAATGATCATCTACAAGGGGGGTGCCTGAACGGCCTGGAATACGATTTGCTTTGCACTGAGCATCTAGTGATCTTTTACAAAGGAAACCCCCCGGTGTGGCAAAATCGTATTCCAGGCCGTTCAGGCACCCCCCTTGTACTCCATAGGGTTGACAGCCCGGGGACCGCTCTCCATGGTGCTCCACAGCTTTTGCGGAGGAAGGGATGTGACCCTGGATCAAAGGGCCGTAGTGAAGCCGACTCACCGAGTGTTACGGAATCGTTGATCCAGCCGTTGAACCTCGCTATTCTGTGTCGACTCCCGTTGCTCCCAACGCATGTTTGCGGTGGTGGTGGTGATGGTGATGGGGATATGCACTGTGGAGGTGGCCTCAAAGGCGTCGGGCAGGCGCGAGGAGCTACGAGTGGAAGGCATGCCGAATGACGCGCTTCGACCTGCTCCTGCACAACCTGCACACCCGCGAGCAGTCCATGTCATGAGATGCACTGCCCCTTGCAAATATGAACTGGACTGGTGGAAGTCTTCAGCGCACCAAGAACGCCAGCAAAGGTGTAGCACACAAACAGAAGGCTTACTTTGCGAGAGCACGCACCCGGCTCCAGCAAAGCCCTGGTACGCCTGCCTCACCGTTCCGTCCAGCTTACCTTCTCGAAGATGATGACCATGGATTGGGACATCACCTGCCCTTACCTGGATCAAGCTTGATACGGCACGCTGATCACTTAGCTAAGAAGCGCCACGAGGTACATGGGCGTGATGGGACCAAAGCAGCACGTAGACCACAGTATGGAGATGGCCAGGTACAGCCGCAGGAGACAAGTCCTCATTTTCTGGAAGGTAAGCGCAGGAACGGAGCTGAAAACAGTAAGTGACCTCAAAGTGACCTTGCGGTCGAGGAGCTTATTTTGCCTGTGAAGTGGCTGACACGTGACAGAAAGAAGTCTAACAGGGAAGGAAAAGGATACAGATGCCGATGCTGAGATGCAACTACTTGAGGCCAATAAGAGAAGACTATTGAGACAACGAGACTGGATCGGTACCGCACCCTCACGGCCTGTTCATCTGCAGACTACCTCGATCCAGGAAAAAATCCGGATTGGAAAACGGAGAAAGATAGATGGAAAGAGCAAACCTGTCGCTCGCCGCCGTAGCCCTACTACGTTCCCGCATCGAACCGGTCAACACGAGGGCGAGGGTCATGTGGGTGCCTTCATGAGTGGTGCCCTGCCCATATTTACCGCTGCTGAAAACGTTCGAGTTCGAATTGGGTCAGATGCTCTTATTGCTGTTGCCTCGACGCAGCTGAACAACGACCGCCTTTCACAGACCAACTCTGACTCCATGCTCTTCGATGGGAAGAGTGAGAATGCAGCACCGCGATCAGAAGCAAAAGTCCCATCAAGCACCCCTCCTTTTGGCCACGTACTTACTCCCAACTCAAGGATGATTCGCGTCCAGCCCTCAAAGTCTTACAAAGACTTGTCGCCTCAACATGGCCAGTATGCACACCGTGGTCTTACTGCATGCCCAGACACCAATGCAGGAAGTTACATTAAGCCTGATCGTCGTGAAAAGATCAGAGAAAGCCGGTATAACCCAGAGGGCGATGAGATTGACCCAAGCTATCACATTACACACCATGTGGGAGGAATTGAGCGACCTCTGGAGCTAGTTTTTGGCAGACGAAGTCCTTCGAAAGCCACTCCTATAGCATCGCCAACTGACCAATTCGGCGAGGTGCAGCATTTCCATGCAGAGCCTGGACACGCACCCCGAAACGTCGGTGAAGCTCACCAATCCAGTGTCAGAATGCCTCCAAATCCGTCTGCAATCGTCGATGAGGAACCTTGGAGGGCGTACCTAGACACGGGCTACTCGATCTCTGGCCACAGTTGCGTGGACGACGGCACCGGAACGAGCGTCCCGCAGCCTCACGTTCCTGCACGAAAGACGAGAGCTGATCGCACAAGCTGGCCACAGCATACCGACGAGGGCAATCTAACGCACGTCCACTTGTTGACTGCCTTCGCCTCTTTGCCTGCTCCAAAACAAGCAAGTGGACGCCTCCCTGACGCACGCCCCCGTATGCGAACCGATGCTGTCAAGCACATTGACGAACATGAGAATCTCTGGCGATCCTTCGCGCTCGGTAGCGATCCGGAATCTGCAATTGACACCATCCACACTCACAATGAGGCGCGTGAAGACTCGATGTCGCGTGCAACAAAGGGGTATGCCTCGACAAGGCTGTCGCTGTCTGATGCTGTCACTTCTGTCAGCTCGACACCGTCCCAGTTCACACCGTTCAGGTCACTATCAGGACAGGCTTCTCGCATAAGCGACAGCGTACAAACTGCGCCATGCTCAGGGTCCCGGTCGATCACCTCAGCGGGTCCATCCTGCGCCATGTGGGGTCGTACAGAGTCGGTAAATGAGGACGACATGAAGGACAAAGGCCAGGTCGAGGAGACAGCTGCAGGTAGCCGTTTCGGCGCGCAGTGCACCCATGCTTCATTGCAGAACCATGCATCTCATGGAAGTGAGATCTTTAGTGATACGGGAACGTCCCGCAGTGATCTGGACCGGCAAGACCGCGCGTGGGACGATGTTTCGAGGCGGGCGCAGGCGAGTGAAAGCATTGTTTGGCAACGAGTTCGGGATACAGATAGCGATGGAGCGGGTATTGACCTTGTAGATGTGGACAGGTTGACGTGAGATTGTTTTGTGTCAGGTTTATTGCTGGAAAGACGCGTACCGCGACTCTATCCACAGCGGTGTTTCTTGCTCTGTTTGGACAGTCGCGATTGGTAAGTTTAATCATGGCCAAGTACCTGCGCACATCAATGTTCTCGTTTGACAGATGCTGTGTCGCGCTCTATCCGGTCTGAGCTGAGCTGAACTGAGCTGGCATCCTAAAATGACCTCCCTCGCTTCCCTCTCAAACTGACCGTCCGCGGTTTGTGGGGTTGGCCGCGTTGCTGCACTCGGATCTTGAGGCCGACGGCCGAATCTCGCACTTTTTCTCGCCGCTCAGTACATGCACTTAATCCACGCAAGGCAACTGAGCACGTCTGCACATAGCATTCAAACAACAGAGCTTGGTGCCCAACTTGTCCTATCGTGAGCTCTGTAATGTTATTTCGTGTGGTCAAGGGTTTGATGCATGTCATCCAATCGTGCAATACGGAGCAGATAGAGATACGTGCGAGCGCGCTATTTTGAGCTTTGTCTTTGTCATTTGGGAAAGCCACAGCTTGTGCATGGACTCGCAGGGCTGATTCGGATTGTGCCGAGAAGCTAAAACACGAAAGCGACAAAGAACGTGCTTGATGGGCTTGACAACTCATCGACCTTGTCGTCTACTGGGTAGTCGCAGAAGTTACAGTAGTGAGTTGGCGATTGGTTGCCGGTTGCTTTTGAAAGGGCGACACACCGCCAGCAGGTCACAGGGCCGTGGTTGTGCCCGAATGTTGATGTGCGGGGAGTGTGGCCTGATTCGTGGACGGCTCCAGGGGCGGGTGCAATCCTGCTTGTGGCTTCTCGAAGACGGGGCGGGATATCACGCGACTCGGTGCATTGTTGCTTCGTGTGGATACGGAGGTATAGCAGGAATGTTATCTGTGCTTTGTTACCTGCACGGCTTGGTATGCCACCGATTGTGCTCTTTGTAGGCAGAAGTTAATGTGCACCCCGATAGTAGGGTAACGTGCACCTCGATAAGCACGACGACGACGACGATAACTACTACCACTATTACCACGCGTATTATACCTTATTATAGTTATTATAGCTACTACTTGTCTTATGTAAGAATAGTAACACTGAAAATAGCTAAGTAGGTAACTAAAATTGTATATTAAGTGCTCTATGTTAACAACGCTTAGCTAGACAGAATACTGTCTTATTTTATACTAAATTTAGTACATTTTGCACTAGAATATAAGTAAAATAAGACTCTGCTGTGCCTAGCTAAGTTTTTGCACAACTTTACTATACATGCAGCGTCTGGCAGTGGTGTTGGTAGTGGTAGTGGTGCTTATTAGGGTGCACGTTATCCTACTATCGGGGTGCACGTTAACCTTTGCCCTCTTTGTGGGCATTGAAGCATAGCGTAGGTTTACACGAGACGAGAGCGAGTAGCAAGGTTTGGGCATTGTCATATGAGGTAGTTGGGACTGGGTATCCCTCGCCTATGCTTTGCGCCGTCAAAGGCCGTCACCAATCAGGCAGGCGGCAGGGATGATTGACAGGGGCACAACTCAAACCGCTGTGCCGGCTCCGTCCTTTTATTTCAACATGACGGCGGTCCCGCGCCACGTGTAGGAGGGACAGGGCAGCCACAGTGGCCTGTCTGGCGACGCGCTGCAGCTTGCTGGGAACAGGCAATGCTGCGATCACCGTTCTGCAGGCTGTCAACAGTGTGCGACGAGCTGGATGTCAGACCGATCGCTCACCGACTGCCACATGCCCGTTATTGTGTAAGATTGGTCGGATCGAGCACAAATGATGCCCACGTCAAATGACGAGAGACAAGAGCACTGCGAGGGGCTTCTGAGGCCACCACTGCAACCAAGGCGCGCGACTAACTGCCTTCTTTTTCGCAGCAGTGCCAACTCACCACGGTAGGCACTCGCCATTGTTGTCCTCGTCGCAGCGCTGCCTATGCTGCCGCGTGTTCCGGCAATGAAATGAGGAGAGAAACAGGATGCTGTGGACGCTTCTGTGGGTAACAAGGCTGAGCTTTGACAAACTTGCACATCCTTCGTGCTACAGCCCGGCAAACGCATGTCTGCTCAGCAGGGCGCTGCATGCCGGATAGCCACAAGCTACATGCAACGGTCGTGTGTTTAGCAGGTGTTAGGCACTGTTAGCAGCGCTGGCCTGATGATGGCACTGTGGAGAGACGCTCCGGCGCTGGTATGATTGGAGCCCACTCCTTGCAACGGTAGAGACGTCATCTGCGAGCGTTTCGCTGCCCAGGTGCCGGCGCCGCGGCTCTCCAAACCTTGGGGCGTCGTTAGCAGCTCGCCAGCAAGGATAAGGCCTCGCGTATTAACGCGGCCGGGGTGGATCGAATTGAATGGGGCGGCGTGGAGCCCGACGACAATTTGGTTAGGGGGCAGTCCTAGGGATGCGCAGGTTGAGCGTGTGCTCGTGTAATATTAGCAAAGATTTTTCAGCGAGCCTTCCTGCTTGCAGGAGAAGCGCGCCAAGCCCGTCGCCGTTTCCTCGAAACCTGAGCGTACCTGCCCTAAGACGATCGTTCCTTCCACCAGAGCTATCCGTCGTTGCCGTGCTACTTACAAAGGGGAACCGGGCACAGTCACGCCGCTTTCTGCGCCTTCGCCTGCCTCACCTCGACCTCACACAATCACCAATATACGTACTGCGCAGACAACAACGTCAACGTTACACGGCACTCGACTGATATAGTTTGCGGCCCTGTGCGAACGACCGCATTCGGCATCTAACCCCCACGAGCGGCGCTCCGTAGCAACTCCCCAAAATACACTACCCCGGTCGTATCTGCATCTGCACGCCTGCACCTCGCTGCGAGAAATTCATCTCAGCAATCCGCCTCACCAGCTGACCTGCGTCCACACGCTCACTGCGCGCCCGCCCAGCGCGCTTGTGCATCCCAAATCGTCGTAGCCGAATACGCAACGCAGCCTACCAACGTCAATCTCACGATGCACGAAAGCTCATAGCTCATGCTCACCTAGGACCCCAGCTGGCTGTTGATCCTCTTTTGCTTTTATTCTCCATTGGCGCCCGCTCGCCGTATCCACTCCTTCAGTTACTCCTCTGCGCCATGAAGAAGCATTAGTACTGCCTCACGTTGCTCTTCCTGCATTATTCCAGCGAACATGTCGTTACTCAACGACTCATTCACTAGGCCGCGGATGCCTTCACCGTCTCCCAGTTTCGCACGCATGACGGCGGCCATCAGCATTCCTGGCTCCAAGGGCAGCCCGGCTTCTACACCATCCTACCTCAATGGCTCCCTCCAGTCCACACCGGAAGGCATGGTGCCTGTCATCTCGAGCTCGCTTCCAGCCGTGCCGTCCTACAGCCTTCCCGAATCGCTCCTACCGCCGCCACTCACAGCAGCACCCACGTCGTCACCCTCTGCTATGGCTGAGGCTCTGAGCAAAGGGCCAGGGTTGATTCGAAGGGTCAGCCGCGGTGCGCAAGGCATCCCAAATCGATTTCGCCGGAACAACTCACAAGCACACCGCGACAGGAGTCAAGGACCAGTGATCATGCGCCGGCGCAGCGACAGCAGGACTGCCGCCGATGGCGAGGCCTGCATCTCGGACTTTGACGCATTCGAAGAGGAGGAGGCAATCGACGATGTCTACGGCGAGGCCATCAATGCGCTGGGCATCTCGAGTACCCAGCCTAGCGTTAGCTCGATACCCGATGCTACAGTTGTGGCACCGGTGCGCAACTCTCGCCTTGAGCAAGGCACAGTTCTGAGGAAGGTCACAAAGAAAGACAAGAAAGAGATCAACTTGCGCCTCGATCTGGAATCGGCCAAGGTGTTTTGGGACCCATCTCGACCATCCAAGTGCTTCTACATCGATGATGTAAGAGAGATTCGCTCAGGTCTTGAGGCAAAGCACTATCGTGAGGAAGTCGGCCTCTCAGAAAACTGGGCACCTTATTGGTTCACCATCGTATACACGGACACATCTCGAACCAAGGGCCGCATACGAACCATGCACCTTATTGCACCTGATATTGGTGTGTTCAACATGTGGACTGAGACACTCGAGTCTGTGTCTCGCAACCGTATCGACATGATGGCTGGCCTACTTGGCTTTGCAGACAAGAGTGCTAAACTTGTGTGGCAACGCGAGATGAAGAAGCGGTCGCATGGTGGCGATGCACCTGATTCTTTAGACTTCCCAAGTACCATTGAGTTGTGCCGCAACCTGCACATTAACTGCACTGAGGCCACCCTCCGTATCTACTTCAACAAGGCCGACACTCTGCAAACGGGACGGCTGAACCAGACACAATTTCTGTACTTCGTCAGGCGCCTCAAGGAGCGCAAGGACATCAAGCAAATCTACAAGACCTTCCAATCAGGATCCAAGGTGGAAATGGACAAGGCCACATTCTTTTCGTTCTTGCGGCACGAGCAGGGTGTTGACGTTAACGAAGACTTGGAGCACTGGACCAACACCTTCGAGAAATTCGCACGTGCCACAAAGACGAAAGCAACCCCAGCAGAAGGCGGCGAGATTCCGTTGCCTCTCACAATGAGCTTCCCTGCCTTCCAGACATTCTTGACGTCACCCGCAAACTCCATCCTCAAGCCAGTCGACAATGATCTGCAGCTCAACCGGCCTCTGAACGAGTATTTCATCTCGTGTTCACACAACACCTACCTTCTTGGACGCCAAGTCGCAGGCGAATCAAGCACCGAGGCGTACATCACAGCGCTTCAGAAGGGATGCCGATGCATCGAAATTGACTGCTGGGATGGTAGTGACGGTAAACCGGTTGTTATGCACGGCCGTACCTTGACAACGAGTATCTCGTTTCATGACACTATCAAGGTCGTGAACAAGTATGCCTTTGTCGAATCCCAGTACCCTCTTATTTTGTCACTGGAAGTACATTGCACTGCCGATCAACAGGCATCCATGGTCAAGACCATGTGTGAGGAGTTCGGTGAGAAGCTTGTCCTCAAGCCACTGGACTTCGAATCTCACACTTTGCCATCTCCAGAAGAACTGAAGAACAGGGTCTTGATCAAGGTCAAAGCTGCGTCGGACGAGCTCGACGCCCGGGCTCTGACCAACGAGCTTACTACAAGAAAACGTGAACGGAGCTTCAGTTCACCTTGGTCTCGACCGATTCAGATGAACGACGCCGTCATTCCCAACTCGCCTCTTGTCCCAAGCCCACCTTCGATGAGTTCACCAGAGCGAACAGCTATGTTCTGGGCATCACCCCGCACCTCTACTACCTCAACCAACAACACTGTTCCAACCTCAGCCCTCGTTAGCTCAGCTGAAGATAGTGACAGCCCCCAAGTGACCGCAGCAGAGGAACGCAAGAAGCCCAAAAAGACCAAGACAAGCAACATCACCAGGCTTCTCGGAGACCTTGGCGTTTACACCAAAGGGTACAAGTTCACTGACTTCACATCCAGCGAGGCTCAGTCGTACAATCACATCTTCTCTATCAACGAACGTGGGTTCGAGAAGATGACTAAGCCTGGCTCGCGCGAAAAGCACCTGCTTGAGGCGCACAACATGCGATGCCTGATGCGAGTGTACCCTCACGCATTCCGGATCAACTCATCCAACTTTGATCCCCTCAAGTTCTGGAGACGTGGAGTACAGATGGCCGCTCTCAACTGGCAAACGTATGATCTCGGACAGCAACTCAACGAGGCTATGTTCGCAAGTGGGAACGACCGTACAGGCTATGTACTAAAGCCTGCCGACTTGCGTCTGGAGCAGACTGCCACCCAAGGCAAAGCTCCCAAGAAAGAAGTCAAGTTTGCTGTCAGAATCATTTCTGCCCAGCAGCTGCCCCGCCCTAGGGGTCTCTCACAGGACGCCAACATCAACCCTTACGTTGAATTTGAGATGTACAGTGCCGAAGACAACGGTGCTAATGCTGTCGGTGTTGGCGGGCAAGACGCTTCTTCGCGCAATGGTCACTCGGGTATTGGCAATCCACTACGGAAGCGAACTCGCATTGTCGAGGGTAACGGGTACAACCCGGTATTCGACAGCGAGTTACAATTGACCGTTCGCACGCGGTTCCCTAGTCTAGTCTTTGTTCGCTGGACTGTCTGGAACTCGTTGGATGCTCGTACTACTAACCACGCTCCGCTAGCGACCTTCACAGCTAAGCTCAATAGCATCCAACAGGGCTACCGCCATCTCCCTCTCTTCGACAGCAACGGCGAGCAGTACCTATTTTCAACCCTATTCTGCCAGATCAAGAAGCAGGATATTGTCGATGCGCCTGAGGAAGTTTTAGAGCGCACTGGTTCCCGCAGGTCATCCATTGAGCCTGCCAGTCCTTCCATCGAAGCCATAAACGCCAATCCAAAACGCAGCTTCGTCAGACGCCTGATCAGCCGAGCTCCCAGCGAGCGCAGCAAGCGCAGAGAGGAGCGCATCACTAGCGAGTCCCGCGAGTCAGATCTGGACTCGATAAGTCGCTCCAGCACGTTCGAGCGGCAATAGGCGTCTGTAGATGTACCCCACCCAGCTGACGACGACGTCTACGACATTGGGACATCGCCTCGACTCGCATCGCATCGCCACGCGTTCTCCACAGTTAGGATTGGCTGTTCTTGCTGTTGTTGTATCATACTCCTCTCATTTGTACGATTGTCCAATCTGGTGTTCATCGGTATTTCGGACCCAGCCAGGGCCTGTTGCAGCTCACGCCACGGCAGGAGCCGCGGCTTCTAGTTTTCAGCAATTCTCGGGCGCCATGCCCACATCGAGCCACCAACACCGTTCGCACATTGTTTGCGCTATCAATGCCATCGATGCGCAGTCGTAAATTGCGCGCACGGTCAAAATTCACCCACATCGATGTCTGAGCATCGTTCATTTCAGATCCTGTCAACTTACACGGCGATCTTTGCTTACTTTCACCCTGCATTTCGTATATACCCTTTCCGTTTCTTGCATTTAGGCTGCATTAGGATCATTGGCGCAAGACTATACAGGGGATTTTCTAGCGAGTCTGCAGCCACGGCATATTGCAATATTTCGGCGATATCCTAGATTTGTTTTCTTACCCGAGCTTCATTGCTCCGTCATATGGACATCTGTGTATTCTCCTTATCTCTGTTGTTCACTTCCGTACATCCACGAAGCTACGACTCCACTTTCGATTCGAATCTGCGTCCTTAACTACCTGTAGCAAGCGCTCGGTAAGCGGCCAGAAGGAAGTTGAATCAGCATTTTGTGATTGGCTGCTTGTCGATCTTCCGTTCTGTATTATCGGAGGACTAATTCGCTTCGGTGCACTTGCATGCAGGACATCTTTTCAGTGCAACAAAATTGCCTTTCAGTTCGACTAGGGCCGGGCCGGCCTGGCTGGCTTGTCACGAGGAGAGACATTGGCGAATGGACTCCTCAACCCTTACCAAGCATTTACGAGGACTTTCACTTTCAGATAGGCTCAAATAGGGATAGATGGAAATGGAAGATACTAGCTACGTAACAGCTCAAGGGTCAATATAAAGCGATACCACATGAACGCCGCTCTTTCGAATTTCCGCTGTCTCCACTCTTTTGCATTGCATTGCATTTTCGTGGGTTTCGAAATTGCCATGCGACCTCTTAGCGGCCACCTTCCGATTCAACGACATGTGCCGAAATACTGGCCGGGGGTTTCGTTTTTTTTTTGAGCACGAGCAAAAGCTGCACATTCTCCGACGGGTGCTTCCGTTGCAACCAGCATCGAAGATTGACATTGACGTGTCTAACTTCCGTTGCTCCTTCTCTAGTTAGTTAGTTCACGCGCTTGTTGCAGATTGCCAGCGCATCTACACTAGAAGAATCGCGCCAAAAAAAGGCTGCCCACATAAGGCAGCAACAAACGTGACTCCCGCAACGCTCACAAAAACGAGCAACTACAACGAGCGAAGCAGAATTCGAAAGAGTAAAAAAAGCAAGACACATCCCATAGTGTGAGCGGCATCCTATTCCGCGCTAATGGTTGCGAGCGGGAACCGTTGGTCCCCCGCACCAGGCACGTTCTGGACGCACAAGGGGCGGGTTCTCCGCAAGCCACGCGCAAGCGTCGCTTGGCCGTATGGATGCGGTGGGATCTTGAGGATGTGTGCCTTGCTGCCTGCTTAGCTGGTTTGTATCTGCGAGCAGGTGGAGTGACGATTCAATATTTGCTTTCTGGGAAATTGATATGCTTGGGGTGCAGCTGGATGGCGCGGATGCGTGCACATGAGTGTGGCTGTGAAAGCGTGAGGCTTCGCTGGTTGCGTGCATGCATGATATGTCGTGATCATTACCGGTATTGTACTATTGATTGATGTGAAGTGAACTCCTCCTCCTAGTCGCTGGCTCTTACCCCACGCTCTCAGATCAGGATTCCTGCATGTCGCACCGTGTGTAAATGTCTGTTCACGTTGCGATCATTGCGCCATCCTTCTGGAGTGCGTTCCCGTCGTCAGCGCAGGGTTCCGATACGAGCTCCTTAGCAAGGTTGGCCCGCATGCATGCCATTATGTCCCGTCATTGTGCCATCCTGCAGGATGTACAGGCACGAGCCGCTGCTCTGGAACTGCGGATGTTAGGCAGCCGCGGACGTAGTGAAAAATTGTTGCTGCTTTTCTGTTGGCTGGCTGAAGACTCCGAATTACCAGGTGCGGTGTTCGGTGCGTTCAGCGCCGCCGAATGTTGGCCATCGTCATCGTTGATCTGGTTTCGATCTCGTCGCGCGGAATTTGATCCGGAGCTGCAGTCGGAGTTGTGCGCCGAGGCTGACTATGTGCGTAGTGCTAAGGCAGTCAGAATCAGATCAGATTGTATCACGCTTTGATCGGTGGAGCTGAACGGTGAACTGGACCCCGAGACGTGACTGACAGTGATGAAGGATAATGATTGCCAGACATCGAGCGGTTTTGGGATTAGGCACGCCTGAACATCAAGTCAAGGAAGCAAGAATAGCCTGTGCAAAAGGCCGTCGTGTAATCCTATGCAGCGAAGTAAATCGGTCTTTCCTTTCCTCATTCGATAAATTATATCCGCTCTCTGTACAACTCGAGGCAACACTCCATAGTCCTGGCCGTTTTCAAGCTGAATATATTAATCATGGCCAGTGCATTGTCGCGTAGATGTCATCGAAGATGCCGCAGCTCCGTCACACACAAGTACGACCTTACACGATTCCGTATACCTATAGCTGCTCAAGCTCCACAACCAGCTCATGCAACTAGAAAGTGACAAACACATTGCGATACTCTTCTCGGTTGACCGGTTTGACACGAGGTGGCCACAAGGTGCAGCAGAGCGATGCGCATTGGAAGCCGGCGGTCAAGCACTTCACGGAGCGAATACGGGTGCACTTGCATATTGCATTGACCATACTGATCAGCAGACTGAATCGACGACTCTGAGTAATATGCCTCGTGCTTTCGTCAGTGAGCTGTCCTGGGCGTGCATACTCGAGCGTGTGCCACTCTGTTGCTATTCGTTCGTCACTTCTTCGAGGAATCGCCCCGGCTGACATCCTCTGGAATGAACGTGCAGTGCTTTATCGTAAACTTGCATTCCTTCGCAAGCCACGACATTAGCCGCGCTGCAATGCGGAGTGATAGCTTGCAGCTCCAGCATGTAAGCTCCGAGCAGTGCCGAGATCGCAAGGCGTTCGAAAGATTACGATTCTTTACAAACCTTGATATATCGCGCACTGACTGTGTCATGTCGTTAGCGCGAAGCTGTGTGAGAGTGCTGCGAGTGCCAGTGTTAGACACCGCACTTGGCGCCTGTGCCGCAATGAGGTCCTCCTATGTGGGTCGATACCTGCAACCTGTATGCGCATCTGTTATCGCTGAGTGCTTCTCGTAACCCACGACCTGCACCCCGCAAATAGCTCTCCGACCTGGAATGAGCTCGGCCTTTGCTGCAGACGTAGTCTCGTTGTAGCCTCAAACCACGAGGACACCGTTACGACGCACGCCTAGGATCGAGTCTTTGGAACAAGTCTTCTGTGCGGCAAGTATTGTTATGGGAAGCGGTACCACATGAAAAACGCCTTAGCCCAGCTAGAAGGATTGGAACAAGATAAAAGCGAATTGCGAGTCCAGGAGCATGGATCGGATGTCAAGAAGGAAAAATATATGCCAAGTGTGTCGTTATTTGGACGTGAACTGAGAAGACGTCAGTGCTCATGACCGAGTTGATGTTGCTGTTGACCAGCCTTCCACCAAAAATTGAGTTTCCAAAGCTTTGTTCAAAAAGGAATAAAAGCAAAAAGAATCTTATCTCTCCGACGGGGAATCGAACCCCGGCCTCCTGCGAGCTGTCTTGTAGATGACAAGCAGAAATACTGACCACTATACTATCGAAGATATCCAACTTTGAGCTGGGAAGAGATGTGATTGATAGACGGTTGAGGAGTTTTAACTTTGCTATAACAGATTCTACTAGCAAGCTGGTCAACCTACTGAGCTGGGCAGTTTCTGCCAAGACCACCTACTTCCTTATTAACGCCTAGAAACTCGCAACGCCCAACATAAGCTTACAGCAACTAAAGAGCAGACGATTATCCAATATATTCTCAACCATGATTTGCGAAGGTTCGCGCCGCGGCTGTGCGAGGTGGCAGATATGGCAGATAAAGTGCTGGGTGTGCGTGGTGGCGAGCCTGTAGGCAAGCATTGGGCTGAGAGATTTGTAACGCGCTCAGATAAGCTTAAGATGGCCTTCAACCGAGCTAAGGATAGGCAGAGGATACTGCAGGAGGATCCAGAGATAATCAGCGCGTGGTTCAAGCTGGTAGAGGACACCAAAGCCACGTACGGCGTCCATGACAACGACGTGCACAACTTTGATGAGACTGGCTTCCAGATGGGCGTTATTGGCTCAATGAAAGTTGTCACAGGCTCTAAGAGACGTGCTCGACCTAAGCTTGTCCAGCCAGGTGATCGCGAGTGGGTTACAGTTATCCAGAGCATCTGTGCCGCTGGGTATGCAACCCCACCTTTTATTATCTACAAAGGGCGCGTCCACATCTCTGCATGGTACGAGGAGACAGATATACCACACAACTGGAAGCTCTCAGTCTCTGAGAACGGCTGGACAAACAATGCGCTTGGCCTTGAGTGGTTGCAGCACTTTGACGCGCATACAAGAGCGCGTCAGGTAGGTGGGTACAGGCTGCTCATTCTGGACGGCCATGAGAGCCACCTCAACCAGGATTTCAAGGATTACTGCCTTGAACACAAGATCCTCACTCTCTGCATGCCACCTCACTCATCGCACATCCTCCAGCCGCTTGACGTGGTCTGCTTCTCGCCGTTAAAGCGCAAATACTCTCAACGCGTTAGAGACTTGGCACGCCGACGCGTCTTCCATATCAACAAGGAAGGCTTCCTACCAGCCTTTAGAGACGCGTTCTTAGACGTGTTTACAGAGGAGAACTGTTGCAAGGCCTTTGAGGCGTCAGGGCTAGTCCCTATCAACGCGCACAGCCCGAACATCAACTTTTCCAGGTCAGCGAAAGGTCGATATCCATCGATTTTTTGTTAAAACACGACTCAAATGCCTTCTTAAATCTGTTTCCTAACGTCCTCTCTCCGCTGCAGGCGTTGTGGCAGGCGCGCTGGTCTCTTTTGTCTTTCAGCTCTTCGCTGAGCTGAAATGTCTTCAAAATGGCCCGTGCGCCACTCAGATTTTCACGTTCGGTCGAAGGCCACAACCACCACCAAGACAAGGAGACAGTCTTGCCACTCCTTGTTCTTGCAATATAAGGGCATTGTCAGGCCTAACGCAAGGCTCTCCATGCGAAGAGCTACGGCACAATTCGACAGAGCACCGGCTCTCCACACCCACAACGACGAGAGCTGCTTGCAGCTCTCTGAAGACCGACTGTCAGCGTCCCTGACCTGACACAACACGCAAACAAGGCAGCCAGCATGGCCTTACATTTCACAACCCTTGGGGATAAAGAAGAAGGATAGGCCTGGCTCTGCCTTCCTACTACACCTATCTCCTCAGACACAGGCATCGGCAGGCCCAGCACAAAGGCTCTCCACACCCACCTACTCTTTCCTTTTCTTTCTCTCACGGCACTAAACTGCCTCTGAACACACAAGGGTCCCACCCTAATGTACACACTGCTCAGTCTCCCTAACTGGACGGGGAGCTGTAGCTTGAAATGGTAGCAATACCCGCACAGGCAAGAAATGCTTTCTAAGGTAGTGTGTTAGCACTGTAATTCCATAGCTTAGCACGTTGTATATGCCCTTCGGGAGGCGAGATGGTGGACTTAATCCTCATCAACTAGACGTAAAATGAATATCAACCAACCAACCAACCTATCAACGCGCAGGTGGTGTTGGATCGCCTTGAAGTACGGCTGCGTACCCCACCAGCACCCCCACCACAAGAGACGCCATGGCAGTCAAAGACTCCAAGCAATACGCACGAGTTTGGATCTCAGTCAAAGCTCATAAGCAACTCCTTTACTCGATCGCCTGTTACAGCCCAGGCTGGCTTCTCTCAGCTTATTAAAGGTGGTGAGCTGATGCTGCACCAAAACGCGCTTCAAGCTGCGCGGATTACTGAGCTTGAAGAGCAATTAGCAGTTATGACTAGGAGGAAAGCGCGTAAACGCAAGCGTCTCCAGCAAGGTGGCACTATGGAGTATGGCGAGGCAGCATCTCAGGTAGCTGCTGAGGCCTCTATAGTAGCTAAGCGCTCGAAGAAGGCTCGTAGTAGTGGTAATCAAGAAAGAGCCTAACCAGCTCTACGGCGCTGTGGAAACTGTGGTGGGACTGGGCACAACGTGCAAACGTGCAAAAAAGATACAGAAGCATCTTCTAAATCTAATGCAAGCACAATATATACTAGTTTTGTTGGATTACAGGTATCAGTAGGTACATTGGATGCTGGGTGATGCCCATCGACGCCCAGCGATTCCACGTCGATCCTACTTCGGCCCTACCTATCCCAACACCACGTATATGTTCATAGCACCCACGTTCGTAGAAAGACAGAGAAAACCATCATCGAACAGAATGCATTTATAGTTATTTCCTTTCATCGCTAGCGAGAGCCTTCCAACAAGTTTACTATTTAATAGTAATAATTGTTGAGACAAAATGTGAACACTGAACACTCTTTGTCCCTGCGTTGATTGGTACATATACCTTTCTAACACACTCCCGCAATCGAGGCAGGGAGACAAAGTAATGCGAGTGGTTTGCGACGCAGGCCCCTCACGGTGCTGACTCCGGCTCTGGCCCTACTCGGCGCTGGCATTATGCTCTGACCCTACTCGGCTCTGGTCACTCACCCAACTAGCAGTCCATCACGAACGTGCTGATGCGCTGAAAGCGACCCGGGCTCATAACCTGTTGAGACAAAATGTGAACACTGAACACACTTTGCCCCTGCGTTGATTGGTACATAACGTACTCCACAAGCGAGCCGGTCACCCAAGCGAGCCGGTCACTTAATTTTACACCAAAAATTGAGATTTTTGCACCTTAATAACTCCACAACCAGATGATAGAATTGTCTAAAAATCAAAATGCTATGCTTTACCTATGTCAAGATCAGTTGCCCTGGAGATCTAAGCTCTATCCTTAACGTGTGTAGAGTTATTAGAAAGTACGCTAAAATAATCCTTGTATTTTGATTTTTGTTTAATAACTCCGGTGCGACTGATACAGGATCCTAGCGCTTCTATAGAATTGATCTTTACGTAGATACAGCATAGTATTTCAAGTTTTAGACAATTCTATTATCTGGTTGTAACGTGGTTCACCAGCGAGCGGGCCACCCCACCGAGTGGGCCAGCAAACCACACCAAAGCGCCTACGCAGCGACGTAGCGCAACACCACAACAAATTACTGTACTGTACATAATAGCGTAATATTATTCAGAAGCGTCGATATCATCTACGTCCTCTATTTCTACCTTGCAGGTGCGGGAGTTATGCCCAACCTCGCTGCAACGGCCGCAGCGTCTCTCTGCGCGCACCCTCTTCGCAGGCGTCTCGCCCTCCTCACGACTACCACCCTCCTTTTCAGCAATCAGGTCAGATACCTCACCAACTGTAAGAGTCTCCTCTGCGCGTATATACCGCCTTTTACGGGTTTTGCGCTTTGTAAGCGTATCAACAGCGTCTCGAAGGCGGCCTATTTCCTCCTGCACCAACACCATATTATAAGCTATCTGCTGAGCGCCTTTACTTAGCTGCTTGACCTGCTCATCTAATGAACTTGCTGGAGACCCCTGATAGTTTTGTATGCGATTTCGAATTAGCGTAGATTGCGCCTCTATCTCGCGGGCGTTGCGCGGTGTTTGCGCCTCCCAGGCGACAGTGCCTGGTGTAGGTGGCGTTGGCGTACGTAGCTGCACATCCAGCTTCGATAACACAACGTCAGGGTCATACGGGGCTAGCCCAGCGCCTCGAAACCCTGCGCGGATATTCTCTGGTGTAAATCTCTTCTCAAAAGCTGCTTTAAATGCTGGTAGGAAGGTTTCTTTGTCAATATGGTGGATGCGGCTGCGTGCCAAGAGCGAGATCCCGTCGCCGTAGTGGCGCTTCAACAGCGAGTAGGGGACAACGTCAAGAGGCTGCAGGAGGTGCGATGAGTGTGGTGGCATACAGAGGGTAATAATCTTGTTCTCCTTGCAGTAGTCCTGGAATTCGATTGAGCAGTGGCTGTCATGGCCGTCAATAATGAGCAGCCTGTATGCCCCAGCAGAGGACGCCTTCGTATGAGCGTCGAAGTGCTTGAGCCACGCCAGCGCGACGTCGTTGTTGGTCCAGCCAGTAGGAGAGACTGTGACAACCCAGTTGCGAGGTAGACCAGTGAACCAGGTGGAGATAAGGACCTTGCCTGCAAAGATGAGGAAGGGTGGGATAATGCGCCCCGTCGCAGCGACGCCTTGGACCAGGGTAACCCACTCGCGATCGCCAGGCTGTAGTTTCTTCTGTTTCCCAGGTTTCTCTGAGCCTGTAACAACAAGCTGAGAGGATATCTTGCCCATCATGAAGCCAGACTCATCAAAGTTCCAGGTGTCCTCATCTACGATACCATACTTCGCCTTCATCGATTGAACCAGGCTGAACCAGGGCCGGATAACCGCTGGGTCTTCGCAGGCAGCTCGCTGGCGATGGTACGGACGACTCCATGGCGTGCGCAGGTCAGGTGTACGCGCGATAAACCTATCAACCCAGTTCTTGCCTGTAGGCTTCCCGCCACGCTCTCGCAGCAGTCTATCAGCCATAGCTCGTACGTGTAGCTTCGAGGGCGGTACGCCACGTAGACTCTCGTCAAGTATCCGCTGTATAATCACCTCCTCTTCTAGCTTTGTAAGGCGCTTTGAATTCGGCTCGCAATCGCGTCGATAGCGTTTCCCGTCGCGTCGGTGTTGCACAGTTGTTCGAGGGACGTTGTAGATAGCTGCAGCGCGTCTTTCACTTTGGAACTGGTTTGATTGGATATCAGAGATAGCAAGCTGTATATCAGCTTCAGTATAGGTTCTGGGAGCTTTGCGTTGTTGCGACATTACGTGTTATTGTCGCGAAGGCGCTTTGGTGGGGTTTGCTGGCCCACTCGGTGGGGTGGCCCGCTCGCTGGTGAACCACGTTAGAGTTATTAAGGTGCAAAAATCTTAATTTTTGGTGTAAAATTGAGTGACCGGCTCGCTTGGGTGACCGGCTCGCTTGTGGAGTGCGTTATTTAAAGTTGCAGAGTTAGTCGCGCTAAGGAAAATTAACTAGCTTAGTAGGTTAACTAGCTAGCTAGTAGAATACGTTAACGTACCTCACGGGCGAGCCGCTCACCCGGGCGAACCGCTCACTTTTGCCAAGACCACACCAAACTTCAGTCAACCCGTGATGCCTCAACGCAAGAACGCAAGAAAGCACTCGAACGAAGCAGACATACAGCTTGCAGTCCAGGCTATCAAACGCGACGCGACGCTATCCCAAAGACGCGCTGCAAAGATCTACAGAGTGCCTCAAAAGACACTTAGTGACCGACTTGCTGGAGCCTCTCCACGACGCGACTGTGCGCCCAATTTGATGAAGCTGACAAGCACTAAAGAGCTGGTAATCGTCCAGCACATATTAAAGCTAGACGAGCGAGGATACCCGCCCTGGCTCACTGATGTGGAGGATATGGCCAACTCTCTGCTCGCAGAGCGCAACCAACCACCTGTTGGCAAGAACTAGGCTGGCACGTTCGTGAAGCGTCGCCCAGAGCTCACAGTCAAGCTCAATCGAAAGTACGACTATAAGAGAGCCCTCTGTGAGGATCCTGAGGTAACTCAGGGTTGGTTCCACCTAGTGGAGAATACCAAAGCCAAGTATGGCATCCTGGACGAAGACACCTACAACTTTGACGAGTCTGGCTTCATGATGGGCGTTATATCAACAGGTGCTGTTGTCACAGGCTCTAAGCGTCGCGGATGACTAAAGATAGTGCAACAGGGCGACCGAGAGTGGACCAGTATCATCAAAGGCATCAACGCGATGGGGTGGGCTATCCCACTATTCATTATCTTCTAAGGCAAATAAGGCCGCCACACGCCGTAAATCACACAAGAGGAAGCGGATCTGGAGAGAGGGGACTCTTACAGTTAGTAAGGGAGTGCGCTTGACTACTCTAAAGGAGTTTAATGCTCGTAGCGATAGGAAAAGGGCAAGCAACAAGGCACGCGTCAAACAGGGCACTCAGTCTTTGAGACGCTGCGGCACATGTAGTGAGGCAAGGCATAACGCGCGAACATGCACGAATAATACGCAAGGTATTGTAGAGTAGATTCGTATACTATAGCACACAATAGGACCTGTTTTTATACTGTAGTGTTGTAAAGTAGTTGTAACGTACTCCACGGGCGAGCCGATCACACGGGCGAGCCGATCACTCTGCCAAGACCACACCAAACCTCTACCTTACCACACAATGCCTCAACAACAACACAAATCTAAGCCCTTAAAAGAAGCTGCGATACAGCTTGCGCTCCAGGCAATTAAACAAGACGCGACACTTACATTGCGACGCGCTGCAGCTATCTATAACGCGCCTTACACCACACTACACGATCGATACACAGGACGACCTGCACGAGCTGATTGTACGCCGAATCAACCGATTATGGATCAGACTGAGGAGAATGTGATTGCTGAGCACATTCTTGAGCTAGATGCACGAGGATTTGCCCCTCGGCTGGCTACTGTAGCTGATATGGCCAATTCTTTGCGTGCTGAGCGCAATATGGGCCATGTTGGCGTAAACTGGCCCAATACGTTTGTCAAGCGCCGCCCTGACCTCCAAGTAATGTTCAATCGCAAGTACGGCTACAAGCGAGCCCTCTGTGAGGATCCAGAGATTATACAAGACTGGTTTGGGCTTGTAGCGAATGTCAAAGCCAAGTATGGCATCCAGGACGATGACACATACAACTTTGATGAGACAGGCTTTATGATGGGCCAGATATCTACAGGAGCAGTTGTCACAGGTTCAGAGCGTCGAGGACGGCCCAAGGCAGTGCAGCAGGGCAATCGAGAGTGGACCACGGTCATACAGGGCATCAATGGCACGGGATGGGCCATTCCACCCTTCATCATCTTCAAAGGCCGCTACCACCTCTCTGCCTGGTACAAAGAGCCTGATCTGCCCCAGGACTGGATTATTGCAGTCTCTGAGAACGGATGGACCACCAACAAGCTTGGTCTGGACTGGTTGAAGCACTTTGATGGCCATACAAAGAGGCGCACCCGAGGAGGGTACCGGCTGCTCCTTATTGACGGCCACGAGAGCCACAACTCCCTTGACTTCCAACAATACTGCAAGGAAGCAAACATTATTACACTGTGTATGCCTCCACACTCATCGCACCTCTTACAACCACTAGATGTGGGTTGTTTTGCCCCTCTAAAGAAGGCGTATGGGCGCCAAGCCGAGAATCTCATGCGCAACTACATTACTCATATTACTAAAACTGAGTTCCTACCATGCTTTATAGGCGCCTACAAGGAGACATTTACTTGTAGCAATATCCAAGGAGGCTTCCGAGGCGCTGGATTAGTCCCCTTTGACCCAGAACGGGTCATAATGGGTCTTGATGTCCGCCTACGTACCCCACCGCTACCTACTGTGGAAGATACTCCCTGGCAGTCCCAGACCCCGAGCAATACCCTGCAATTAGGGTCGCAATCAACGCTGGTTCGAGAGAGGATTCAAAGGCATGCAAGCAGCTCACCAACTTCAATGGTTGAGGCGCTTGAAAAGCTTGCCAAAGGCGCAGCTATGGTAGCGCACAAGCTGGTGTTGGCTCAAAAGGAGATTACTAGGCTTCGAGCAGCAAATGAGGCCGCCACGCGACGTAAATCGCATAAAAGAAAGCAGTTACAGCAGGAGGGGGTCCTAACAGCTGAGGAAGGCCTTCGATTAACTACTCTAAATGAGTTTGGGGCGCGTGGTGATGGTAAGAAGGCAAGGAAGCGAGTGCGTGTTGAAGGAGGTGAGGCAACCCAAAGACGCTGTAAAAAGTGCCACAAGGTAGGGCATAACTCGCGCACGTGTAAGAAGGCTGCAGAAGGTGTTACTGAATGATATTATGTGCTGTACTACTGTATACAAGGCTAACATGGGCCAATGCGAGCCATAATAGGGTGGAGGTTTGGTGTGATCTTGGCAGAGTGATCGGCTCGCCCGTGGAGTAACGTGCCCGTGCGCAGTGTGCCCGGATTCACAGTGTGCCCCGCAGAACACCAACGCGCGTCTCAACACCACAACTCCAATGCGCGATAACTCCACGACCATGGCTCCGATTGATGAGGCGATCGAGGATCTAAAATCGCGAAGTTCAGAAGAACAATTTACATTGAAGGAAATTGCTGAAAAGCATGGCGTTGACCGGTCAACTCTGGGGCGGCGATGGAGAGGCGTGACAGGGCCTAGGGATGCTGGGCATGCCAGCAGGCAAGCTCTCAACCCAGGACAGGAGTTAGAGCTTGTACGATATATCACTAAGCTTACTAAGCAAGGCCTACCTCCTACGAGGGAGATGATCAGGAATTTCTCATCAGAAGTAGCCCGTCAGCAGCTCAGCGAGAGCTGGGTTACTCGCTTCATCAACCGGCACGAGATCCATCTCATCTCAAAGTGGACCACCGCCATGGATCGTACGCGCCACCTGGCTGATTCTGAGTCACAATACCGTCTCTACTTGGAGCTACTGCATCAAAAGATCACTGAATATCACCTTGAAGCTCGAGATATATACAATATGGATGAGAAGGGCTTCTTGATTGGCTTGATAGGCAGAAGCAAGAGAATATTCAGCAGGCGTCAATGGGAGAAGAAAGAGGTTCGAGCATCTCTCCAGGATGGATCACGCGAGTTTCTGACACTCCTAGCCTGCTGTTGCGCCGATGGGAGCTCGCTGCCTCCAAGCCTCATATACGCAGCTGCAAAAAGAGCTATACAATCAAGTTGGGTAGAGGATATCAAGGCAGGAGAACATGAGGTCTTTGTCTCATCATCTCCAACAGGCTGGTCAAACGATAACATAGGCCTAGCTTGGCTTGAGCAGGTGTTTGATCGCTGTACAAAGCAACGATCAGGTAGATGGAGATTACTTATCCTTGATGGCCATTGATCTCATGTCACGATGGAGTTTATCGACTACTGTGATCGTCACAGGATCCTTCTCATGTTCCTTCCACCCCATTCAACTTACACGCTCCAGCCGCTCGATGTAGTGCTGTTCAAGCCACTCTCTCAAGCCTACTCCAACGAGCTCACCAACCATCTCCACAACGCTCAAGGCCTTATTCCAATCAAGAAAGGGGACTTTTTCCCACTCTTCTGGAGCGCCTGGATATCCTCCTTCACGGAGAGCCTCGTATTGAAGGCCTTGGAAGCTACTGGGATCTGGCCGATGGATGCCAACGTTATCCTTCGTAGATTTGCCAGCACGCCAGAAGCTGAGAGAAGCTCATCATCAGGACTCTCTGACAATGATTGGAGAAAGATGGATCGATTAGTTCGAGCTGTTGTAAAGGATACCGAACAGACTGAGTCAAAAAAGCTGCGTTCAAGCGTTCACCATCTCTCTGTGCAGAATGAGCTTTTAAAGCATGAGAATGAGGGCTTAAAGGAGGCTCTTCAACACAAAAAGAAGCACAAGAAGAAGGGCAAAGCTCTTGACCTTCAACAGCGCCAGGAGTATCACGGTAGCGCCGTGCACTGGTCTCCTCGCAAGCTGCGTGAAGCTCGAGCTAGAGAAGTAGTACGGGAGCGAGATGAGATGGAGGAGAAACTCCAAAAAGCACGGGCCAAAAAGCAGCGCGAGGAGGCTCAACTGCAGCGTCAAGTTGAGCTCGAGGAGAAGCGTGTGGAAAGGCAGAGGCTCAAGGACGTCAGGGAGCAGGAGAGAGCTGAGAAAGCAGCTGAACGCGCGCGCAAAGTTGAAGCTCAACACCAAAAAAATCTATCCAACAAGCTCAAAAACGCAAGCATAAAGCCTCACGAGTAGTCTTACCAAGTAACAAGCGTCAAAAACGCGCTGGCGCTGCTCACGCTGGTGTTCAAGCTGGAGATGAGCTATCTGCTACTCCAGCCAAAGTCACATCACGTGGCCGCAACGTCAATCTCCCACAAAAATATAGATAGTACAAGTTGATCGCAAGCATCTAATTACTACAACACTATATTTCTACCAATATTAAGCTATTGCGTGGTGCTGTACAGCCTCATTTTGAGATTGGGCATGTGGTGTTCTGCGGGGCACACTGTGAATCCGGGCACACTGCGCACGGGCACGTTACGTTACTGGCATCTCTGCACAGAACTCTTAAGTCTGCTCCTCACAAATTTCTTACGACACCCTTACGAACTCCACCAAGCTCCTCCGTCTCTCCCTGGCTCTTCCACACAGGATCTCCTAATCTTCAGTTCCATATCCAGCCCCTAGTCTCCCCTGTCACCTCCTCCAACCCTCGCACAATCCCCCATCGTCCCCATCAACGCCTTTCCAACACCCGTCACAACCCCTTTCCTCTTCTGAACAGCCTCATTCCACATATCTTTCCACTCTCTGCATACCTTCCGCTCAAAACCCTCGAGCACCACCTGTCCAGCGCGACGCCCCGAAAGAACTTCCTCTACCCGCACACACAACGCTCGGAAACTCTACCCTCGTACTATTCCCCAAGCGCATACAGTTCACGTGGCATCCCTGCGCCATCACAACTCGCAAACTTCCACCACACCCAATTCCAACTGCCCGCTACATTTACAAGCCCCCACCGAACCGGTGCAGGCATGGGCGGCCAATTGGACCACTTCCCCTCCTCATACGTCTTATCCAAGTTCAAAAAGAAAAACGGCACAACATCCACTGTCCCCGCTTTCATCACCGTCTTCTTGCCCCACGTCTTAAACACCGCCGCGGCCGCAGCTTCCTCCGCAGACCCCTGAGCCGGCGCAGAGGGTAGGTCAGCAAATGACGCAATTGTGCTGATTTCCGCGTGGAAGTGGTGCGCAAACGGCTGCTGAAAGCTCTTCATGATTTGCGTCAACGTCTCGCCATCGAAATCCTGTGGATTGTTCAGCCCCTCGAGGTATCGAGCGTACTCGCCCAGGCCTGCAAGAAACGACTCGTGCTCTGCGTGTGTCGGGCCCCAGATCGCTTCGTCTTTGACGCGCAGCACGTCTGCAACTCGGGGGAAGAGTGAGGCTTCCTCGTCGTCGTGGTGGCTTTTGACGAAGCGGAACCATGCCAGTGCGTAGCCGACAAACGCGGCTTTGTCCTCGCTTTTTACGTGGGGCGCTTGGTTGTAGATGGAGTTGAAGCCGCGCAGGATGGCGTTGTGGATGTGGCACATGTGCGTTGCGCCGGTGGTGAAGATGTCGGTTTTGTTGGTTACGTGTTGTGGTGTTGGGATTAAGGCGCATGGCTTGTCGGCCCATGGCTTACTGGAGGTTGGGGAGGTTGTGGTCATTGTGAAGGGTGCGCGTTGGAATAGGGCGAGGATTGTGGAGAGTAGGATCAGAGCGAGGGCGGATTGGTTCGTGCGAGACATAGCCCAAGACTTTCTACAAGATTCAGCACCCTGGATAGCATTCTTATAGGTGTTTTCATTGCGATTAGTGTCGGAGTTGCAGGGGCAGGTCACAAGAGGTGATGGTGGTGTGATATGGTCAGACCATATGACGGCATTTTGATTGGCTCGTAATATGTGCCCAGGTCTTATAATCGACTATCATGATACTTCAGATCAACTCCGACGTACATGAGTATGTTGTTGTAAGATCTTAAGTAATAGCCAATCTCTAAAGATATCCATAAAGCCTTGTGCGGCAGGAGTATCCAGACTTCCAGCGCCCAGATATTCCGACTGAAAGAGTATCGCGAGCTTCATATCCTCATAAAAATGTGCCATCCATCTCTGAATATCGACGAGCACGCATGCGGTATTCTGAACATGTTATCGTGCAGCGGCGGATTCATGCACCCCAACCCTTCCTCAGCGCCCACTCCCAACCACCCCAACCGTCATGGTCCCTGGGTCGCACTCGAAAAGGCTCACTCTGGCTGAAATCGCCCACCCGAGGCAGCTCCCACTCGTCACCAAGAGCTATGCCGTAGAACTTGATGCCATATCTCGAACCGTCAAGTTGGGCCGGACTCAGTGCACGGGAGTCGCAAGGGAGACCAAAGGCAGTGATGGAGCTCGCATTACCTGAAGTGCCCAGGTTCACCAATGTGTCTAAAGAGGGTTCCGGCAATTCGCCCAGAAGAGCAAGGACATCGTTATCGGCGGCGCCAATATCGGCTGCTGTCGGCGCCAGCTCCGGCTGGTACACTTGGGCGGGCGTGGGCCAGTTGAATGCATTATCTACGATCACTTGCGGCTGATCGACAGGCTGGTTGTGGTATGCCATGTAGTCATAACCCTCGTATATCGGTACGGAGGGTGTCCAGTTAGCATCGTCAGGATAGATGTCAGCTGATGAAGGCATGGGACCTTGGTCTAGACGCTTCGCTCGAGATGTGCGTCGAGGGTATCTTCGGGTCGATGGATTGCGCGCGTGGTGCCGGAATGAAGAAGAAGAGTTTGAGCTGCGGCAGTGCTGATGGTTGACGGCTGATGGACCTTTGGGTACTATACTCGTGTCGATTGGAGTTGATGCCAGACCACGAGTCTGAGCGGGTCTGGGGGGTGTGCGGATTGTTTCTGGTTTTTGGTGGACGGACATTGTAGTGGGACTTTCTGTGAGAGCTGGCATTTCAGAATGGGTGTGTAGATCCTGGTTCTGTAGGTATTCTGCTAGGCCTTTGGCGGTCAGAGGCTTATCCAGTGCCCAGCCGATCAGCTTACCGTAGAGCGCCCCAGGATGCGCCTGCGAAGGTCGAGACTTTTGAGATGCGGCTGGAGATGCATCCTCGCTGTTGTCGACTTTCAGCGCTGGAAGTCCAAGACCAGCACTCAGTTCGTTGATACCCACGGCGTTATACTCTGGTTGAGGTTGTCGCAATGGAAATGTGAATGAAGGAAGATGGGCTGTTGGACCTGCAACAGCCTGCGCAGCCTGTGTAGTTTTTTGTGTTGGCATGTGGGGTGAGCAGATCTCTTGCACTTCGGGGTGCTCTACAGTTGTCAGCGTAGTGATGGCAGCAATCCGAAGAACGCTTACCTTCCAGCTTCTTCACCAGAGCCTGCGCGTCTTGAGATAGGAAATCTTCAAGACGGACGGGCGCTGGCGTCAGTTGTCCTCCATGATATAGTGAGTACCTACTTACAGAGCCCTGGAAAGGCGAATCTGGTGCTTGAGTATTAGCGCTAGTTACATCCGAAATGGACCAAAAGCACTCACAGTTGAACATTGGCACCAATGAGACCGAGTTGAAAGCCCCAGGCGGTATTGGTGCGGTGAACGGACCGTCCTCTATCTCCTGTTGGATGGGAGAGCTGAACACTGGGTTGAAGGCCGCAGCTTCGGGGTTGAAGGATATTGTTCGCTGTGATAGTGTCGAAACGGGGCTTTCCATGTTGTTAATGTCACCTTGGGCGGTCGTCAGCGGTTTGGATTCCCAGGCCCTCCAGGCTCACAAGGGCGGGAGAATAGGGCGGACTTACGTTTCCAGTGTGCATAAAGTCACGGCTTAAGGAGAGGGAAAGATTTACCAACTTGAAGAGGCGTCGGCAGTCGTATAGAGGGCGCTGTTGAAAGATATGGAGCTTGGAAGTAGAGTGCGATGCGCTCTTCGATGGAGCAATGGTGAGGCGGTGGCGGAGGGAGTCGACGGTGAAAATAGTGGTACTAAAGTCGACGTGGCTCTGCAAGCCAGCGTTGTTATTGAATAATAGCTAAACATCTGAGGTGAAGGAGGTGTCAGTCACCTTATTGAGGTCGAAGGTGAAGGCAGCCACCTGTGGGTAAGCAAACAGCTGCACGCGTTCTGTTGCTTCAGCGGCAGTGTAGCCTCCCGGCAAGGAGCATTGATTCACAGTTGTCGTCTGCTTTCACTACGCCTGTGGCTAGTGTTACCCACAAAGATTAAATCGCATTCCGAATCGTGCAGTATGTCTCAACACTCGGTATCATCTTCTTAGACCTGCCTACTCCACGCGACCCGCTTCGACTCTACGGATCGGCGACATGCATTTCCATCATCCACAGCAGACTGCCAGCATTTGCAAACACGACATTCACCCTTCATCGCCTGCTCACACTCCTTTGTGTCCACAGTGTGTTAAGTCAGCAGCACGAGCAAGCCATGACAAGGCGCAGACAAGGCTTGAAGCAGAGGGAGGAGTGGATCCACCAGCATACATGCGTGATCGTATATGGAACGTAGCGCGCCTCCAGTATGTTGTCACGAAAAGGAGAGTCGAAGAGACGATGACGAGGGACCAATTGCGTCAGAAGCGAGAGGAGCTGTGGGAAGAACAGCACCAGCGGTACTTGGCGCAGTATGGACTCTTCCCGCCTGATTCGTCGTTGCTTACGGCTTGTGTTGCATGTGCGACTATAATGGAGGCCCATGAAGTCGCAAAAACGCAGACAAGTATTCCTGCGATGCCCTGGTGGGAGCGGCAAGGTGCGCTTGTAGCTGACAAGTTCTTGGTACCTAACACAGCTCCTCAGCCAACAACGGGCAGAGAGCGAAGACCAAAGCCAAAGGGAAAGCGTCCGTCATATCTGCGCGACTTGATTCGAAGTTACCGGAAGATGACGAGCGTTTCGGACATGCACAGGCGAGAATGGGGGGATCGCTGCAAAACCGAGAGGGCTGTCCGGCGCAAGTACGACCTACCTGAGAATTTTGAAATCGACTCTGAGTTTTTTGCAAATCCGATACCAGCTTCGCATGCTCGTCATCACCACAGGCAATTGCAAGACAGGCAGTATTTGGGGCAGCGGCGCACGAACCGGTACATGCGACGCGTCGAGGGATACAAGCCTTGTCGTAGCCCGCTTGCTTTGACAGAGTTGGCCGTGGACGTAATGTTGGATGAATTGGAGGTGGAAAGATTGAGGCTGGCAGAAGCAGATGCCGAGCTACAGCCCTTGGCTAACGTTGCTGCGACTGAAGTGGGATACCTTTACTTGGTAGGGGATAATGATGGCTTGGAGGATTGGCGGTATGATGTCGAGCGGAGCAACATGTCTCTGGTTTTCAGAAAAGTCGACATGGACGTCGATACGGTACAGCTGGGTGAAGGACAGGTTGAGATGGAAGGGAGAGCAAGTGACGATAGCGAAGAGGGGGTAGAAGTGGAGTTGTAGACTAGTGCAGAAAGGTTCAGAAAGAGGCAGGAGCAAAGATCAAAGAAAGCTTGAGCCACGTGGCTGGTGATGTTGAGGACGTGGCTGACGGAGGCGCGTTATGGCTTGGCATACCAAGAAGCTCGTTTTTTTTGGCTGATTACTCTAAAGAACACTAAAACACCTACCTTATTTCAGCTTGCTCTTTTTCTGTCTACGCAATAGAACATTTTAAAGTACTTATACAAAGTTATAGCAGAGGTAATTTCCTTCTGTGTATGCTTATTTTGTACTAATTAAATACGTTGTGTGGTTGTAGTGGTATGCGTAATAGGATAAGCTGTTATTGGGGTGTTCCTATTAATCGGCCAAAAGAAACGAGCTTCTTCGTATTCCTGGACTTTTTGTCCAACACGTCTTGTCTGGACTGCGAACCTTCACAAGATGGGCAAGGGAACCGACAAGCTGTACATTACCCACTCCGAGTGGTCGTCTGCCGACTCGTTCGGGAATGCGCGCGGCGCAAACGGCGCAAATCGCGCTTCCGCGGCAGGCCTGTCCTCGACCTTCCGGCGCCTGCCCTTCAACTACTGCGCCGTCTCGCTGCAGCCCTTCACAGACGCCGTGTGCACCGCAGCTGGCACCATCTTCGACCTGACCCACATCCTCACCTGGCTCGCCAAGCACCCCGACACAAACCCCACCGATGGCACTCCCCTGAAGCGCGCCGACCTGATCACCCTGCACTTCGCCAAGAACGAAGACGGCGAATACGTCGACCCCGTCACATACAAGGTCTTTACAGACAACACCCACATCGTTGCGCTGAAGAAGAGCGGCAATGTCTTCGCTTGGGACACGGTCGAGCGGCTGAACATCAAGGCGAAGAACTGGCGGGACCTGGTCAGCGACGACGAATTCACGCGAAAGGACATCATCACCCTGCAGGATCCGCAGAACATCGAGTCGCGCAACTTTGGCGCATTCAAGCATGTCCAAGACGGCGACACGGTCATGCCAGGCCCCGAGAGCGGCGTGAACAGGGAGGCGCTGGGCAATGCGGCCAAGATCTTGAAGGCGAAGGAGGCGGTCGCGAAAGCGCGCGCAGACAGGCAGGCAAAGGCACAGGGCAATCCGGGATCCAAGGCTGTTGCAACAGTCTCGAAGAACGGCGCGTCAGCACCGTCAGTGACGGCAGCGCCCAAGAAGCCGGCCTACAATGCCGCCGTCTACACGTCCGGCAGAGCTGCAGCCTCGTTCACCTCTACTGGTGTCACGCCGCACACCTCTGGCGAACGCGCCCTCCTCTCCGACGAAGACTACATGCTGAAGCCCAAGCGTGTAAAGAACAAGGGCTATGCGCGCATGTCCACCTCCCTCGGTGACCTGAACATTGAGCTTCTGCCCGAGCACGCCCCCAAGGCCGTCTGGAACTTCGTCAAGCTCGTGCAGAAAGGCTACTACAAGAACACCGTGTTTCACCGCAACATCAAAGGCTTCATGATCCAGGGCGGAGACCCGAGTGGCACAGGGCGAGGCGGACAGAGCATATGGGGCAAGCCGTTCGAAGACGAGTTCGAAGGACCCAACCTGCACAACGCGAGAGGTATTCTGTCCATGGCGAACAAGGGCAAGGGCACAAACACCTCACAGTTCTTCATCACATACCGTGCGGTGCCGCATCTAGACCGCAAGCACACAATCTTCGCGCGCGTAGTGGGCGGACTCGACACTACACTCCGCGCTATGGAACTGGCGGAAACAGGTGAAAAGGACAAGCCGGTAGAGGACATCGAGATCCTCGACATTGTAGTCTTCGTTGATCCCTTCGAGGAGTGGCAGAAGGAGCGCAAGGATAAGGAGAGCAAGGATCTTGAAGAGGCCGAGGTCAAGAAGCAGGGTGGCACAGCAGACGACAAAACAACATGGACCGGCAAGCGCATACGGGCTGATGGGACTGTAGAAGGCGGGGGCGGAGACGGATTAGGTGTGGGCAAATACCTGCAAGCTGCGAAGCAAGAAATCGTCCATCAGGACGAAGAGATATTGGAATACGTAGATGAGGAAGAAGATGTGGCACCGGCACGGAAAAAGGCGAAGACGGGCGGATTTGGCAATTTTAATGCATGGTGAAGATTGCATTGGGTTTGGATCTGCAAAAACTGTACAATGATACCCCGAATGAGAAGATTGTATGCGAGGAGCTTACGTCGGTCCTGGTGGTGGTGGGGCAGGGCAGCTGTCAACTTGACAACGCGTTGAAACAAAGTCTTCATGCAACACCTGCTCGTACGCGTCTTCTGGGATCATCGAGGCCGAACGACTGTGCCTGATAGATGAGCGTCCATGGGTGTTTGGCGCGTTTCGACACCCATGGCACTCGCTGTCGGTGTTGTTTATAATGCAAAGCAGTCCAAAGTGCTCAAAGCGTTCCGAAGCGGCGGCTGCTCGTGTACAAGATACGCAGGATCTCTCGTGTGCAACACGGCTGAAAGCGCGTACCTGAGAGTGTCACACTCAAGCAGCCAATGTGACGTCAGCATGGCCGTGCGACCGGGAGGCGCCTGACCCTGTTCAACAAGGCTGTTTCAGAATGGCCCATCACTCATGCATTTGCTTGCGACGGGCAGCGCGCACCTCACCAACCTAGTGAGTACACGGTTCTGGCCTTGGCCAACCGCCATGCTCCCTATGCGACTAGATTCGCATAGTCGCGTGTCCTGCGCAGGTTTCCCTGTAGATCTGTCTTAAAGACGAGCGACCCGCGGCGTCGCCTTGGGCCGGCTTCGAGGCGGAGCGTCTATCACGACCCCAGATGGAATGAACGACGGTACATCGCACCTCCGCTTGACTCTTTCCTGCTCCGTTTCTTAGAAGACGCTGTGCGTCATACTTGTCTGTGCTTTACACACTCTCCTCCAAATCAGCTTCCTTGCGCCGGCCGCAACTGAGCATCCCCTCTTTTGTGTTTCAGTCACTCTCTTACCTTGCAGCACTCGAACTCGGTGTTGACTGTACAGACCATTGGCCTATCTCGCATAAGCCCTCCATTCACTTGTTGCGTTTGTCAAGACAGAGCGTCAGCAATTCTTGGCCTGACCTTCACCGGTCGCACAGATTCACCGTTGGAAAAAGGAAGAACATCGAGGTCCCGTCGCACAGCAACGTGCAAACGGCGGGCAGTAGCATTCACTTATACGGCACGCCGGCTCCCAGCGCATGCCGAAACTCCACACCGCAACAACAACACGTCTCAGGACCGCTTACCTCCCTATACACCACCCGTCTCAGCGCAGCCACCATTCGACATCCATAGGCGTTACGCACCTCTTACGCATCACTCACTCGACACAACTCAGGCTTTCCTTGAGAAACTGCCCGCCCACGAACGCTCGAACTAGTGGGTACAAACACAGTTGTTCGACAAACAACTGTAACACCTCGCAATGCATAACCTCTCGCTGAGCATCGCCATATGCGGCATCCTGTTTGCTGGACTCGCGGCTGCGACAGGCGGTGAAATTTCACTCTCCAACTTCACACCCCGCATCGACAACCTGCCCACACAGTGCAAAACAGTCTACAACACCAAGATCGATGCTTGCGTTGCCTCGGACTTCACCGTCGGCGCGACTTGCAGCTCGGGATGCTTGGCCGGACTGGCGAAGATCGCAGCAGCAGTCAAGACAGGATGCGCTGGAGTGGACGTGGGCGAGACGTCCATCATCGGTATCTTCCAGAACGATCTTGGTATCGACGCGCTGTGCCCCAACAACAGACAAGCCACAACGAGCTCGAGCCCCTCATCAACAGCACGTACGACACTACAGACAAGCACCAGAACGTCAGCAACTGTCACAACCACAGAAGTGGCACCGACAAGCACAGCTCAATCCTCGAGTGCATCATCTTCGGGCCCTACTGTCGATCCCAACGCATCGACGGCCACGTCCGCGAGATCGACAAGCACAGCAGACCCAACGGGTGCGGTTCCTTCAACCGACCCCAGCAGCGCGCCAAACGGAAACAACCAACTGTCAAACTCAGACTCCGGAGGCGGCTCACCCTTCGATGTCGTAGCCACTGGTGCTGCATCCCCGTTGCGCATCACCACAGCTGCAATGACGACTTTGGTGGCGGCGGTGTTATTAGTTGTATGCCTATGAGCTTCATGATAAGCTACTTTTCCTTTGTTTATTTAGCATGGACATGGCTACGAGTTTCTGATCTGGCATGGCGTTTAGGATGTAGTTTGTTTGTACTATATACCCAAACCGGAACTTGACCGGTCGAGTAGGATGTAAGGTGGAATTTTGGGTTCAAGGACCAATGTATGGGACAAGCGTCTCAGATGTATATGAGAGAAGCTTATCGAAGCCTCGAAATGAATGCATGATAACCAAGTCCAATGCTCCAGGTGCTGTGAATCGCTTCATTTTTTGTGAATACTGCAATGTACTGGACACACGTCTACGATGACTGACATGATTGATCGAACTCTATTGAGACCCCTCGAGGATTACCTGCAGCCAGCCGTCGAGCCAATCGCTGATAAGCAAGGTAGCTGCAACCCCAGACGACGTAATCGCCTGGGCTCCCGTGCGAACTTGTGCTCTCGTGCTGACCCCGCCATGCAGGAACACAGTCGTGGACGGTAAACGATGAGGAAGACGATTCTTTTGTGTTTTATCCACGGCTTCAAGGTGCGCCTCTCTCTCACTATGATAGCAGGCCAAACTACGCCATGACACGAGCACGAGGCTGACTGAAATGCAGGGCGGAGACGACACATTCGGCACTTTTCCCTCGCATTTGAAAGCACTCCTCCAGCATACGCTGCCAAAGGTGACGGTCTTGGCAATCACATATCCCAAGTTCGAGACACGGGGCGACCTGCACGAGTGCGTCGGGCGGTTCAAAGAATGGCTGCAGAACAAGGTTATCGACCTCGAGGTCGCAAACTCGACGCCTTCACCCACGGTTGATCCATCCGTGCACACAATCCTCGTAGGCCACTCCATGGGCGGCATCGTCGCCGCCGAGACACTCTTGAGCATCATTGCCGAGCAACCCGTCCCCTCGCTGCAGAACTCGCAAACCCAAGACAAATCGACCGGCTCGCTCTCCGAGACGTCGACCCTCATGTTCCCGTACATCCAGGGCATTCTCGCCTTCGACACGCCGTATCTAGGAATTGCGCCCGGCGTGGTGGCGCATGGCGCAGAGAAGCATTGGAATACAGCGAGCTCGGCATACGCGGCGTACAACAACCTCGCCGGCGCATTCGGCTGGGGGCAGAAGGACAGCCCTGCTGCAGCTGTCGATGCGAGCAGGAGGCTTCCCGTGCCCAATGCGACAGGTGATGCTGCTTCCGCGCCGTTGTGGCAGCGCTACGGAAAGGTGGCCATGTTTGCCGGCGCTGCGGGGGCAATCGCCGCAGGTGGCGCGGCGGCGTACATGAAGAAGGACCAAATATCGCAGGGCCTGACGTGGGCGACCTCACATTTGGAGTTTGTGGGTTCGCTGGCACGGCCAGAGGAGATGAGGAAGCGGTTAGCCGCTGTTGTCAAGCTCTCCAAAGATCATGGGCTGGGCTTTACGAACGTCTACACAACGCTCGGGCACGCTGTCGATGCACAGAAAGGAGAGTCCTGGACGGGCAAAGTAGCTGGCAGAGACCGCACATTCTGCAACCTACCCAAGGGTGAACTGCGCAACTTCTTCATCCCTGCTACCAATGACAAGCTCGAAATGGAGACCCTCGCCCATATGGGCATGTTCAACGCGCGGAGCAACCCCGGCTACTACACGCTCAGCGAGGTGGCGAAGGAGCAGATCATCGACTGGGCCGAGAACGCGTGGTACGAGGAGAGTGAAGGGCCGCTGAGCCACGAAGAAGAAGAAGAGGCGGAGCTAGTGATGAAGCCGGATGTGGAGGAGGTCTTAGGCACGGAAGATGTAGACGACGAGTTTGAGCATATCAAGCGTGCGGCGAGCACGGAGCTGAGCGACGAAGAGCAGAAGCTAAAGAAGAAACAGGAGCTTTGATTCCCAGGAGGGATGTAAGAGTATGATTATGATGACAACTGGCATTGATGAGTGTAGTATACACGGCTTTGCCCAAACCAATGTACACTCGGGTCCTGATATGACGCAGCTGCTTTTGATACAGGTGCGAATTACTCATCACAGCCTGCAGGCGAAGAGCACCCCAAAATCGTATTCGAATGATTGCATTTACGGGCTTCTTCCCTCGTTCCGGGTCTACCGAAGGGATTACATTAGCCGGCCGATGAAGTAGGTAGCAATATCACTCATCTCTACACAACCAACCCAGCCCAACGACACCAAAGTATCCAACACAAACACCTAGCATAACCACCATCATAACACCCCTTCTACACACAAACCCCCCCGCCTGTAAACCTCTGCACCCCCCTCCCCCCATGTCCCCGCCAAACACAACGGCGAGCCTGAGCAGCCTACCCCACAACTCGCCACACCAAATCTCTTCCCTTGCAACACATCACTCGATAAGAAGCACACGCAAAACTATCCCGGTCCGCCCAGGCTGGCCCCTCGTACTAGGTATGCACACCATCCAAGCCCCACGAGCGCTCCCGCAGAGCCGCAGCTCGGGACCCACGTCTAGGGTTGCGGCTGGGCATGAGTTTGACTGCGGATTTGGGCCTGAGCGGAATGCTGGGGTGGGTGGGTGTGGGCGGTGTAGAGCTTGATCGGGATGGTGCGGGGAGTTGGGTGTTTTATGTGTCGCGCCGGGGGGGGGGGGTCGCGGATGTTGGGCTGCGGCTGTTGGTGCGGTTTGCTGGGGGACGGTGGGTGCTGGTGAGAGGATGTGGTGAGAGGATGTGGGTGGTATGCAGATTTGTCAACAAACAAACAAGTCAAATACAGCACTCTATATTCGATTTGATTTGATAAGTGCAACAATTTTTGTAAACTTGTTTGTTTGGTTAAGTTTTTAGAGTAAGTTTGTTTGTTTAATGTGACTTACTTGGTAGTTCTACATACAAATTAGCCACTAACATGTTCCCAGCCATCTACAGTATACTCGCTCTCTATCTCGTCGTCGGTATATACGTCAGCTTGAGCTCCATTTGGTGTTGTGAAACCTGCGCGGATCCAGCTGCGGAGAGCTTGCAAAGCTGCTAGCAACTCAGCTCCAATCTTGCGCCGCCGTGGCTCAAGAAGGTCACCCAACTCGCTGAACATACGCTCACAATCGCAGCTAGAAGCGGGTGTTACGAGTACGTCGAGAGCTAGTTGCGCTAGATGAGGATATTGAGGCTTAAGGCGAAGCCAATACTCCACAACAGACTCTACGCTGTCACTGTCGTAGTACTCTCGCGTCCAACGGGGCTCGTACTTCCGCCAGTTGTCGTACTCGTCGTCAAGTGCAGCGTCGCTGCCGCTAACCTCTGCGTTGACAACAGCGTCAATAGCGTCGTCAATAGAACCTTCAGCAGCTCGGGGACGCCGCAACGGCGCCTGCTGAGGCTTGTACCTGCGCCAAATCCGCTGGAACGCAGCGTAACCTGCGGCAAGCCAGCCGTCTTTATCCCGCCACGCATTATCACAGTACGTTTTGTAGTACGGATGGAGAAGTGTAGCGATGAAGTAGTACGGCGATTCGTCCAGTTTAGCGTAGTAGTCTGCTAGCTTATAGCAGCCGGCGCGAACGTTGATAGCAAGGTGGTCTTCTGGCGCGTCAAAGGACTCGTAATCGACGGCTTCAAACGTAGTTGCGAGATTTTCGTACGTATTAAGCAGGTACTCAAACACAGGGATGATCTCGTAGATAGCACCAAATCTGCCAGATTTTCCGCGGCCTTCAAGCCTTGCGCACGCAAGCTTTAGCGGCTTTAGCACCTGTAGATAGTCGAGGAGAATCTGCCAGTCTGCAGCAGTAAGGCCGTCGGAGCGCATCCATGAGGGAATGCCTTTAGGAGGGGGCTTGCCACGCTGTTGTGAGAGATGATCGTCGGTTTGGACGCAGCGGATGTGGTAGTTGATGTACAACCCAAGGGGAGTGCGGAGCTCTACAGCGCGTTGGATAGTTGCTTCAAAGCTGTTCCAGCGCGTAACTATGGGCTTTACGGGTTGTTTAATGCGCTCCTGGAGTTCAGTTGGCTGCCCGTCGTTTGTGCGTCGCTGGAAGTCCTCTAACAAAGCGTACTGTTGTGGGGTTTTGATGTAGTTAACTACAGCAAATAATACCCCAAGGGGTCCCTCCCGGCGCCAAGACTCCATAAACTCTGCCTCATCGGTTGCAGCTTCTGGGGCGTTGTTGTAGCTCTCCTTATCCTTTCCGAATATTACCTGCTGGCCAACGAGGTTTAATATGTGGCAGCCACAGCGTATACGACACTCAGTTGCGTTTAGGTTGTAAACTTTTGCTAGTTTAGCGACAGCTGTATTATTAGAGTGCGCGTTATCGAGGACGAAGCAGCCAATTTGATGGCCCCGGACACCAAACTTCTGCAGAATCTTCGCAACGTCTCCAATGACTTCTCCAGAGTGGCTACCTGCTAGCTGTGGCAGCGCAATTGGCAGGTCACGTACTGCCCCAAACTCGTCAGCAAAGTGAGCAACAGCTCCAAGAAAGCCCTGATGGCCGCCTTTAGCTGTCCAGCCGTCGAAGCTTATGTGGATTTTGCTAATAGCGTTGGACAGTACATTGGCCACCTGCGGCTGTATAAAGCTGTAGACTTTCATTACGAACCTCGACACGCTATTGTGGCTCGCCCACAGCGCTCTCGCCGCCTCTGGATTGGCAAACTCCATCATCGATCTGAACGCCGGCGTCTCAAACTCGCGGAGTGGATGGTTGTTCTCTATAAGCCACGCTACAGCGGCCATACGAAAGCCTTGGGCGTCGAAATTGCCCATCGCGTTGGCTTGGTCTTGCGACAACGGCTTGCCCATAGAGAACATCTGGCGTACTGAACGCTGCCCGTTGGCGATTGGCGCTGCTGTTGTCTCGCCGGAGGCAGTAAGGCCATGGGTTTTGCGCAGGTGAGTAGCTGGCGTTGTAATTGCGTCCGTAACCTCATATTTTCCAGGCCCGTTACGATCGATAATGCGCTGTTTGTGGCATAGGTGGCACACCCAAAATACCCGCCTAGGGTCCTTCTGTAACACACAGCGATAGCCATGCTTGTAAACCCAGCTTTTCTTGCGCGTTGACTGCACTAGCGGCATCATCAAACCAGGCAGCCGCGCCCATTCAATACCCGTAAAATCATCAACAAGACGATCCACTTCGTACGACGCGTTGACAGGGCTATTGACCACCTCCTCCGAAGCCTCCGTGGCAGCTATCGAGCCTTCCTCTGGCGGCAGCAACGCGTTTCTTGCTTTGTTGTCGCGTACTTGTGACTCAAACGGCGCATCTGATAAGGCTTGTGAGGCCACAAACAGTGGGTGGAGGGGTATGTTGCGCCGTGGAGAAGTTCGTTGGGATAGCCTCGGTGGCGATGATGGCGCAGGAGTAGGCGATAATAGCGCGTCAATAGGGGTCGACCCGCGCTGAGATAGCTGTTGCTGGGTTGCTGGCAGCGATGGCAGAACTGACTGGCTCTCTAGCAGGCGCCGGGTTGGCTGTCGTTGACGTTTAGCAGGCAGTTCAGCTTCCTCAGCACCTGCAGCGGCGCGCTTCTTGCTTCTATCGCTTGCGTTAGGCGCCATCGTAGGTTGTAAATACGCAAAAAAGTAAGCCAAGTGATAGGAAAGGGACGCGCAGACACGCGCTAAGTACGCGCTAACAGGTACCCATAGAGTGGAGGAGGGGCACTACGCTAAAATACTTGGCACACGTAATGCTGTTACATGTCACATTCTTATCCTACAACCTGTGACAGCACCGTACAACGTGTATATTATACAGTACTTATTGAGAAGCTGGCACTATTAGTAGTAGTATGACTACCTAATAGAGCGCTCTTCTAAGGCACAACGGTAGTGGTGGTACGATTCGTGTTGTATTGACTTCAGAGCTATTCACGAGTTCGAAGATCCGTGTTACGTGCAGCTGCGTCCAAGCTCCCCGCTAGGACCCACCTACACGTGCCACCAATCATGTGACTACTCCTCCGCCTGATACCACCAAGTCACTTGCGGACTGTATTCTCAACAGTACTGCTATTAACCAAACAAGTCAAACTTCTCAAGTATCTGGCGATGACAATACTTGTTTGTTCGATAAATCTGAGTACCTTTGCCTTGTTTGTTTGATTTGAGAACAAGCAAACAAGTCAAATCAAACTATCAAGTATGTTTGTTTGTTGACAAGTCTGGTGGTATGGCGCTTTGAATGGGTCTGCTTGTGTCGTGGACTCGTGCCAGAGGGTCGAGCATCTTTTAGTATCGCGAGTTACCATGGAGTGTTGGGCTGCGCTACGGGTTGGATCTGGCAAGAGTAGTGGGGTTTGATACAGAAATACAACTCAATGGGCTGGTGAGTGGGTGTGCGTTACAGGGTATGACATGGACAAACGTTTGTTTGATGGTATTTGCAAACTTGACTCATAGTCATATTAAATAAGTCGTATAGGTCATTATTTCCATATCACACTGTCCCCCACTAGACGCGCAACGAGCCAAGATTCGCCTTCAAGAAATTATAAGTATCCGATCTGAAATTGTCATCCAGCTGCCCATTGCTGTTCGCCCCGAACTCAATCAGCTTCTTGGCCGTGCTCCACTGCGGCCAACTCGGCAGCGAGATGCCCACATTCGGGTCCTGGTTGTAGATGAAGTTATAGTAGTATCCTCTGATAGACTTGGCCGCGTTGTTGGGCAGGATGCCGTAGAAGACCTGTAACAGATCTGAGGCGTGGAATGTGCCGAGGATTGGTGTGCCGTAGTCGTAGGTGGAGAGGTACGACCACGACTTCACACTAGGGTTTACCTGGGTCGCTGTCTCGAGGAACAAGCGGCGTGTGAGCGTGAATGTGACGTCGCCTAGGATGGCGGAGACTCGCTTGAACTGCGGGTACCAGTTGTTGAGAATGCCAGTACGGAATGGTGAGCCATCATCGGTGATGGTCTGATACGAGGCGACGAGTTGATCAATCTGTGCGGGTTGGGCATTGTTGAAGAATATACTTGAGAAGTAATTGGAAACTTCGCTGGTGGTGGTCAGGTTGGCTGTGAAGAGTCCAAAGAGGGTGCCCTCGTCTTCCTGGTCGCCGATGATGAAGGGGACATTTGCGTATTTGCCAGATCCTATGAGAAGCTCGGGAGATTGGGTAATGACTTTGCCGTCTGGCCGGGGCAGATAGGACAGATTGACGGTGAAGTAGCCCAGAATTCCTGGAACGGAATTGGAGGCCGAGAGAAATTTGTCGTAAGGTACTTGGCGGAGACAGGCAAGAGTGTCGGATGAGCCGGAGCAGCCAGCTGCCTTGACAACCTGTGTACATGTCAGTGATGGCCCAAGACATTGTGGAAATGGAGATGGAGAGCATACTGTGTCGTAGATCAATTGCCCCTTTGGGCAATCGACAGGGTCAGCGGGAACAACCGAGCCACTGTTCATAATACCTGCCCTAAAGAGCGGCTTGCCCTTGTAAGTGTTGTCTCCGTCAAACAAAAGCATCTGATCTAGGACCGAGATTGCTCCGGCGCTTTCGCCCCAGATGGTAACCTTGGTGGGATCACCACCGAATGCAGCGATATTGTCGGCCACCCATTGCAGGCCAAGACGCTGATCAAGCAAGCCCAAGTTCGCGGAGCCATCTGCAAGGACCTCTTTGCCTGGAAGGAAGCCGAAGCCTCCAACGCGGTAGTTGACTGCCACAAAGATGACTGGCTTGCCTTGAGCAACAGAGTCTGCTACAATGGACGTCCCATCGTACGTTGATGTCCTGTATTATGATGAGTATATGTTGCAAGGGGCACCCTTTCTACAGGGGACTTACCCTCCAAATTCGAATCCTCCACCAAAAATCCAAAACAGGACCGGGAGTTTGGCATCCGCCTTCGTACCTGCTGGTCGTTGGACATTGACGGTCAGGCAGTCCTCTCCAGCATTGGTGATAGTCTGCAACAACGGTGTGTTTAGAATTGTACCGATAACATTGGCAGGGAAGGCGGCTGAATCAACTGTGAATAAGAATTGAGGGCAGGCCCTGGCAACGCCGGTGCCATCAATGGTACCAACGCTGGAGGTCAATGGCTGAGGTGGCTTAAGACGAAGCTGTCCAACTGGAGGCTGAGCGTAGGGAATCGCATTGAATGACTCTACATTCGAAGCGCTCTTACCGAGCACTGTGGCTTGTGGAGATGGGGCGACGACTGTTGGTCCAGCACGTTTTTCAATGTGGGCTGGAGCAGCGAAAGCTAGAGGCAGAAGCGAGAGGATGGCGGTGATCTTCATGGTGAGCGAAGAGTATACAGCTCGTGCTTCTCAAGGAGAAGTAGAGAGGTTGCTGCAATGGCGAGCTGGCGGTCCTCGTTCGTGCTTTGCCCAGTCTTAAGTATGGTCAACATGATGTCTTCACGAGCCAAATGTATGTATATCCCCGCAAGGTTGCTCGGCTTGTGGTCAAAGGTCTGGGATATTCAGGTGACTACTTGCTTACGGAGACCCCTAAATGCTCCGTGAGTGCAGCGGGCTCTGGCGCGAGTAGGTCTCAAACGGTCTAAACTCGAAGATCAAGGCCATTTCCGGTTCGTGAGTATCGAATCGTCGACAGAAACTCCGTCGCACACTCGATGTAGATATTGTCGTCCACCTGTCATAGCGCGAGCTACACCCCAGGAACGTCAGGGGTAGTAGCCAAAGGACGAACGTCGGAGAGAACGGCTCTTTAGCGCCCAAACACTAGATGTGTAGGTCATGAGGCCTTTCCACTGTTAGTCCATCGGTGGAACTACTGTAACAGGCGAATCAGAACCAAATGTGCCTAGACTGGCGCTGAATTAAGTCGTGCGATGTGCTGGTTGCAGCTAGCACGCCCAGAATTGCTTTTCTTGATCTCCCCAGCTTCGCAGATCCAAATTTTGATTTTCACAACAGTCTGGCGAATGCTCTGAAACGGCCATTGCGAAAATGCGGTGACGGCATTGCATGCAGCCCAATATAAAAGCAGGACGCAGGCCATCTAACTATACGACAAGTGGGCCCGACTATAGACTAACCCATGCAAGTAGGCTAAATCCACCTAACTATAGACTAGTAGTATAAATATGTTTTAAATATGTTTTAAGTATATTTAAGTATACTTTACTTTTACTTTATTATTAAGGTTAATTAAAGTAAGAGTTAGTTATAACTCAAGGTTAGAGTTAGTTAAAGTTAAAGTTTTCTAGAATGTATTTAGAACATATTTAGCTAAGCAAGCTACTATATACTTTTATAGTATATAAAAAAAGCTATAGTAGATAACGTACTCTACAAGCGAGCCGGTCACCTAAGCGAGCCGGTTACTTAATTTTATACCAAAAAATTAAGATTTTTGCATCTTAATAACTCTACAACCAGATAGTAGAATTGTCTAAAACTTGAAATACTATGCTGCATCTACGTAAAGATCAATTCTATAGAAGCGCTAGGATCCTGTATCAGTCGCACCGGAGTTATTAAACAAAAATCAAAATACAGGGATTATTTTAGCGTACTTTCTAATAACTCTACACACGTTAAGGATAGAGCTTAGATCTCCAGGGCAACTGATCTTGACATAGGTAAAGCATAGCATTTTGATTTTTAGACAATTCTATCATCTGGTTGTGGAGTTATTAAGGTGCAAAAATCTCAATTTTTGGTGTAAAATTAAGTGACCGGCTCGCTTGGGTGACCGGCTCGCTTGTGGAGTACGTTATGTACCAATCAACGCAGGGGCAAAGTGTGTTCAGTGTTCACATTTTGTCTCAACAGGTTATGAGCCCGGGTCGCTTTCAGCGCATCAGCACGTTCGTGATGGACTGCTAGTTGGGTGAGTGACCAGAGCCGAGTAGGGTCAGAGCATAAGGCCAGCGCCGAGTAGGGCCAGAGCCGGAGTCAGCACCGTGTCTTAGCACTAGTTAGCTCTTAATTTGTCTTTTTATTAGCCTTATAGGCTATAATTAAAGCACAAGTTGCAAGGTTAAAGATAGGCATAGTTAAGAGTACTGTACAGAGTATAGAGTACAGAGTACAGAGTACAGAGTACAGAGTATAGATTATTGAAGCTAGAGAGATGGACACGTATTCAAAAGATTCGGGCTAATTTACCCCTGTGCCTGCTCTGTGCGTTGACTAGGGGGTGGGAAAAGACTTTTGAAATGCACCTCCGTACTTGTCGTATGGTCATATGGTCAGATGGCATGCGGCCTCATATACCGGTAAAAGTACTGAGCTCTCCGTACCGCTTACGGCTCCTTCAGCCTAGCACTTGGTTGTGGATCCGTTTCTATGGTCCGAGCCATCGGAGGTACCTCAAAAGGGGTAAACTGGCAGCGCACAACTGCCGGCGATGTTGCTACGTTCAGGGGCCTGCGGTGGTTTGTGGAGAAGCAAAATGCGGGGTATCGGCAATGCAAATCGGCTTCCTCTAGTCTGCTATCACACCCACCATCGAGAACTTTGAACGCCAGCGAATGCGAAGTCGCGGTTGAGCCTCGGAAGTATTTCATGATCTGCAGCTGAAGTCCGATTTCTCATGTGAAGGCCGTTGCGCACCGCAACACTATCGAATAATACTTTCTGGTAGCTTTGTGACTTCGCCAGTGGCGGATGAGAGCGTGTTCTTGTCGACAATCGCGAAGGATGGATATCGTGTTTGTCAACGAATGTGGTTCGGATACAGTACAGCCGTATTCTGTACGAGATGTGTAAGTCGTATGTTGGAGATACTAGGTATCTGTAAGACTTCTGCGGCTGAGCCTCGGTATCTGCATCTTGGAGATGTCGGCCAAACTTTGATTGAAAAGGTTACCTTCATTTGACCAGGCTGAATACGCCAAGGATATACAAAAACTGTACCTAGGTTTTGAGGTATTCGTTGGCCGCCAGCCCTAATGGAGCGACATCGATCTCTACTTTGGTATAGTTTCGACATCGCCCGTAGAACGCCTGCTTGCTGGGCTGTATCGTACGACAAAAAACAAAGCAGCGCATCTGATCTTCGGAGAGGGGCCGGGCTGGAGCAGACTTTTAATCAATCGATGTCGTAGACAATATCCGACGACTCTGGCATCGTTGCATATGAGTCTTGTCCATACCGGATAAGAGGCTCTATCGATGTAGTGGCATGCCCAGATACAACGCGTCAAGACGCAGTGGGGCTCCACTTCGGAAGCCTGCCGCTTTAGCGTCAGCTGTGGATGTTACGCGTCAGCTAAGAACATGAGGATATCACCCAGCTTTTGGTGTCATCCTTCAGACTTCATTGCATAATTTGAGGCTCTACCACACTCGTGTCTCGTGGGTATGTGACTCGTGCCATGATAGTGACATCCCCAACAACTGGGATGTCAAGAAATACGATTGCCTTTTCACTTGCAAGACATCCCGGTTTGAGTCACCTTCACTCAGAGTAACCCAGCTGCTATGTACGATAGGAACGCGTTCTTCGTGATAGAGGAACTGTAGATATCCACCATCGTCGTCTTTCCAGAGACTTGATCAACCATGACTAATGACAACTCCAAGATAAGGCGGTTATCAACGGCGCCGGTTGCCCTCCCGAGTTCGGCGTATGCAGAGGGCGACCTCGAGACTTGAATGCATTTCTCTTTCCAAGACAATAACACTCGCAGTATTGACACCAGTCCCCCTCTGGCCCACAACATCAAACTCAAGACCCAGCACCATGGCGCAAACCCTCCACATAGCCGTACTCAACACCGACATCCCCGTCCCGAACGTCTCCACAGGCCGCGCATCATCCTATGGAAAAATCTTTCACGACCTCCTGACCAAAGCTGCAACGCGCTCTTTCCCGGGCACTAGCGTCCGCTCAACAGAGTACGACTCACGGCACGGCGAATATCCAGATTCCTTAGACGACGTCGGCCTGATACTCATCACTGGCTCTATCAACTCCGCCTACGATGACATCCCCTGGATCCACCGCCTCGAGCAGTACATCATTGACGTGTACCGGGACCACCCGCAGGTGAAGTGGTTCGGCAGTTGCTTTGGACACCAGTTGATATGCCAAGCGCTGCTGAAGCAGTACGGTGTGCGTGTCGATGCGGATGAGCGGGGCTATGAAGTGGGTGTGAAAGAGGTAACTATGAATACGAAGTTTAGGTATGATTTCGCAGAGTGCCCGTCGAGATCTGGGCGGAAAGGATTTGAGGTGAGCGAGAGGATGAGGCTGCAGTTTGTGCATGGCGATTTCGTCGTGATTCCGCAACTGGAGAAGCTGCCGAGTTCGTGGTCCGTTATTGGCAGTACACCCTGGTGTGCTAATCAGGTAAGTGAACCTTTAAGATTGCCTGTACTTTGCCATGTACTAATTACTTTCAGGGCATGTACGAGCCCGGACGGATCCTCACATTCCAAGGGCATTTTGAGTTTGACAGGTTCATCAACAGCGAGACCATCAAGACGTTTTTTGCGAGAAAGGCACCAGAATGGTTAGAAAGTAGTTTGAAGGCGGTCGATGCGGATGACGATGCAGAAGTGGCAGCGGACATGGTGCTACAGTTCGTCATGCAGAAGACGCCAGCTGAGCAGAGCAAGACGCACGCAACGATTAGCGGGCTGGCGACACCACCTGAAGAGGAAGTTGGGAATCCTTGACATTTTTGGAATCATGACACGTCATAGATATAATACCACAAATACGATTGTAGAAAAGGCCGGTGTGCAGTCCCAGATTGAGATGACTGCAGAGTGCCACTATTTACCTCAACGCCCCAGGATTTGCACTGTTATGGAAAGTTGATCGAAGAGGAATTCCGACCATGAAAAGACACCACCAACTCCTCGCTAAACCAGGAAGATCAGTCCTGTTCGGAACCTCAGTACGGTGGGCTTAGCCCATCAGCGATGACACGCAATTTGGGAAAGGCCCCTGCTGCTTGGACGATTTCGAAACATCAACTTTGTGGTCTGCTACAGCTTCGCTCTGAGGAAGCTCTTCGTACGGCAGAGACTGTGTGTCTGGAAGAATGGGGTTTCGGATACAGAAGGCGAAGACAATTAGTCCAAGACAGGCGCTAGCACCGATGATACAGACGACACGCTGGAAGTACTTGTATGCTTCGATCACGGCATCGCGCTCTGATGTACCGGGCGGGAACTGCTGAATATGATCGAGTGGTTTGTCGAACCACGAGTCGGCGACTTCTTTGCTAAGACGACTGTGAAGTTGAGGAGATAGAACCTGTGACATGACAACACCAGATACTGCGTTTCCGAGCGCATTTCCGACGTTGTAAGTAGCCAAGTATAGGCCGGTGACGACGGCGACGTGCTCGTGGCTGGTTGCAGCCTGAATACTGGCTTGGGCAGCAAAGGGGAAGAAGCCACCGGCAATACCAAGAAGCATTTGCGCTCCAATGATACCACTCTGAGTCCCGATCCCGCCACGATAATAGATCATGAGACCGAATGCGACTAGAAAAAGAAATATACCGAAAAGGATGAAAGGTTTGAGTCGCCGCACGCGGTACACGAGCATGCCAACGAAGATGCCAGTCAGTGTTGAGCAAAAGCTGTAGAGCGCAGCGATGCGGTTGGCCGACTTTTCACTCTGATTGAAGGCGACACGCAGTACGGAAAAGAGGAAGTCGCCCTGGCAGCCCCACGCTGGACATAGTCAGCTTCCTGAAAAACTTGCGAGTAGCAGTCGCAGACTTACAGAACATTAGGAAAAAGGCAATCGCAAGCGCACCCCATACAGCTCGATCTTTGAGCAGCTAGAGATGGTTAGAATCCTGTAGTAGATCACTGATGGCCAGCTTACATAGAACGGCACCATAGGGTGTGGTGCGATCATCTCCCATCTGATCCAGATGGGGATACACAATACGCCAACAACAAGAGGTGCAACGATCCTTGCGGACTTCCAAGCGGCACCAGGACCATTAGCAATTGTGAGAGGGACAAGTATGAAACCGAAGACGCAGATGGTAAGGAGGATGCCGATCACATCGAGTTGCCAGAATAGAGCTTTAGCGAGTTGCCAACCTCCATGCTCTTGGAACGGTGTCTTACAGCGCTGAAGACCTCCAGCTCTGTTTGCCTTATGACTGACCCACCAAAGAGAAACGATCAATGGCAAAGCGCAGACAGGAAAGGCTATGCACCAAATCCAGAAGCCGTACCGCCAGGCAGTGCCATTCCTGACAACCTCCAGGACCTCACCACCGATCCAAGTGTTGACAAGGAATGGAGCTGCTGGAATGTAGGAAAAGAAAAGGCGGGACCGAAGAGAAGTCGTATCAGCAACAATGACCTCGACAATCAGCACGGCGGTCGTGTATCCGATCTGGTAGAAGCAACTGCCGACGGCAAAAGTGGCGGGACTGTTCGCAGAGGCTTCAATAGCAGTGCCTCGAGTTTGTCAGAAAAATGCACGTCTTCAGGTATATGGATAGTTCCAACGGGGTGAACTAGCTATCGCTTACCGAGGACATAAAAGACGACAGAGACCAGGAGAACTTCAATGCGACCGAAGACATCCGCAATCTTGGCTGCCGTAGGCTGTCGTCTCTCGTCAGTCTCCCTGTTTTTGAGCATCTAGAGACACTTACCTGAGCGGCAGCACCAATAACAGCGCGCACCACAGTCACTGTTGCGAGAAGGGAGTGCGCATTCAGAGCGCTCACTGCAATAGGCTGGTAAGCTACCCGGAGTATGCTATCCAAACCGTACGCCCAAGCGATGAGGAGGACACCGAAGAAGATGCATGCCTGGTTCGCAGACGTGAGGTGCTCGACGGTTGCCTCAATTCTCGCAACACCCGGGGAAACGGTATCGATGGCGACGTGGCAGTCTTCATCCCTGTTGCTCAGGCGCGACGTTGGCGACGCTTTCTCGTCGACTTCTACCATGGTGATGACTCCTTGAGAGCGTAAGCTGAGCTTAGAAGGTGCTATACACAGGCGGATGAGTGTAGAGTGGAAGAAGAAAAACAGGGAATGGAAGGTGCAAGGCAGAGTAGCTATAGGTGCCAAGAGCGGTGACTTCCACATTCACTTCATAGTGAAGAGCTCCCAGACACCGTTTGCGCAACAAACGGACACGGGAACCAGGGACTGGTCCCGAAATCGGCGCCTGGGCTGAAATCGGCGCCTAGGCCTGACATGCAGCTGAATTTACATCTTCGTCCCAATGAGTACATGCATCATCTTTGATCGCATGCGGGACGATGCCTTCTCGGCTTTACAAACTCGAACATTTCCTCATGCAGATGTCAGTTATTACAGAGTGATGTTACAGTGCCCACTCAATCACGACCAAAGTCTCATATCACCACCCTCTTTCCTTTGCAAGCACGTCCCAACCGACCAATCGCCACACCTCCTTTTTATACCATTCTTCTACGTCTTTATCTTCTACCCGTGCGACATTCTGCAACGAACCCAGCCTCATCGATGGTATAGGCTTCGTGAGGACATCGAGGAACTCATCATCAACCTTGTTGCCGTACATGCAGGTGACCAGTGTCCGCTGGAGGCGATCCTTGGCTACTGGACTCAATCGAGCTCTCGATGCGGAGGGCAAATTCTTGAGGCTCAGAGTGCGGCCCACTCTATTTTGGTTCCGATTGACACTGGCTATTTGTGCATTCATGTGGTTCGGTGCAAGGCCCATGGCACGTTCAAGTACTAGTATGAGAGCTTTCACTTCGAGATGCGTACCGAGTGCTTCGGTGTCTCGTTTTGTGATTTCTTCGAGAGACTTTGGTTCGGGTATTGGTTCGACATCGCCTTCCACTGTGTGACTGCGATGTCTGCCGAACGTACAATAGAACAGCCTCCGTCCAACGCGCTCGAGCAAGAGATAAACAAAGCCGTCGAACAACTGCTGGTGTAGAGGATTTGTCTTATCAAGAAAGCCAAGTAGACCGATGAGTAGATGTGCCAAAGCGCGAGCCGGTACTGATTCTTTCATAGTCTTTGCGTTTGCCATATCTTTCGCTCTCTTGGACTCGGCCCCTTGCAGAGGCCTCTGCTGAGCTGTCTTGTGCGCGACCGACTCAATCGCGACAAGCACTGTTTTAAACATGTCGGCTAGCTCACACACGACTAAGTTTGAGAGTCGTTGGCTATCGCTGTGATCAGCCATCCTTCCGAGGCCGACGAGTACTGACATGAATCCCCGCGCGCATATAGTCATCGCAAGAGCAAAGTTAGACTTGTCCTGGTCTAGAGATGCCGGTCCAGAGGCATGCACACCTTGGCGCGAAAGTTGTCCATGTCTGTGAGCCACAACGCGTATGACCTTGCCGAGTGCATTGGCTGTCCGGACCAATGTGAAGCATAACGTGTCGACATCCGGTTTCGTTGTTCGGCAAAGTTTGTGCGTCGTGAACAAGGACTCGGTCAAATTAGAGCCTTCTGTTATGAGCTGTTAGTATAGAAACAACGCAAGCAAGAAGGTGAAGTACCCTGTCCCAACTCATCGAGGAAATCAAAATCGTCCTCGATACCGTCCTGAGTCTCTGCCACCGACTGTTCGACTTGCGGGGCTGCTTTGGGTCGCTTCACAATCCGTGTTGGTGACGCCGCTCGTGCCTTTCGCTTCGATGTATTTATTGTATTGCCAGGAACAAGGTCTGTCGTGGAGCTTGTGAGGTTTGTCAAGTGATGATTTGAACGCTCAAGCTTCGCATTCTCGCTCCGCAGACTGTCGCACTCGTCCTGCAATCTACGACATTGCTCCTTCCAGTACGCGACGAGGTCGAGGTACTGGCCGTTCTCATGGTGCTCGGAGCCGAGAGACCTTGGCCGCACTTGGTCCCGTAGCTGTAAGACGTATTCTAGGCAGTCAGCAGACGCAACGCTCATAGCCAAGGATGACTAACCTCTTGCCGAGGTGCCAGGCGGCTTCGCTCTGATGAGGGCGATGGCCAACGCGACATGCGCACTTGATGGCAAGGACAGATCTGGCGGAGGCTGTGCTTTCGTTGGCATTGTACGTGTGGATTCCGCGCCCTAGAAGTGAATGTTTGCCAACTAGAAGGCTGCGTGCGGACGTAGTAGGTGAGGCGTGCGTGGTGAGGGCTGCGTCTCTTTGGTGACGACGAAACCAGAACTGTAAGCCGGCAAAAGGAGCGCGACAGATTGGGACAAGTTTCAGAAACAAGAGTTGAGAGTCTGTCACAGGACGAGTGACGGTCTGAGATGGCAGAAAGGGACCTATGAAGGTGGGACAAGGGTGGAGTGCGGAGAGAGAGGAAGGCACGTTCGAGGCAACACAGCAAACGGTGCTGGCGTCAACGATGATGTTCTTTCTGCAGACTGCCGATATAGTACACTCACCAAATACTTACAGTAACCATCTTTCGCTAATCCAACATGGAGTATAATGGTACAACTGCTCTAGCGCATGCGCTCCGTCCGCCTCTTGTAGGGCAGCGGCTCGACCCTCTTCCTCTTGAACTCGATGTTGGCCTGGTCCTTCAGTCCGGCGCGCTCCATGACACCCGCCATGGACTCGTCCCACTTGGTCCTGAAGAGTGTGGCGGTGAGGGGCTTCATCTTCTGTGACCCAACAAAGTTTCGGAGGTTGAAGCCGTCGCGCTTAATGGTGCTCAATTTCTCAATGTCCAACTTCTTGGACTGATTCTGCTCGAGCACAACCACAGCCAGACGGTGGTAAGGCGCGCCCTTGTGCGCCCATGGTGCGACCCACGGTAGAGCAACCTTTTTCGCATCGGGGGTGGTCTTCTTGTCGTCCTCTGCGATGCGCTGCAGAGGAATGGAAGTGTCGCTGGGTGAGATGCGGATGTTTGAAGCAATAAAGTGGCAGCGGGTGGTGAAGCCGTCCTCTTCTGGTACAGGAACATCAGCGTCCACTACTGCAACGGTGACCAGCTTCTCTCCTGGGGTGAATGTCTGCACGTGCAGCGTGGGCATCTTCTCGCTGACGTCTGATTCGACGAAATCCCCGGGGGCGACAGCCTTGCGTCCGAATGAAAGGTCGATGTCTGCGACGAGATGCAGCGATCCAAGCAGGTCAGGGACGATGGCCAATTGCATAACACGCTGTTCGAGCACCTTGCGCTTGAACTCGCGCCACTTCTTCTCGGCGAGGTGGCGGTAGATGGGCTTGTTCATGTCGCCTGCAGGTTCGTTAGCCTCGCCAGCCAGTCTATGCTTGATTCAACGCACCCTGGCCGTCCTCAAACTTCCTCTTCACAACCGGGTCGTTGATGTCGGCTGCAATGATCAGGTCGTTCAGATGCAACTTCATGCGCGCTATCCTGTCCCGCTTGGACTGCTCGCTGGCATTGGAAGCCTCGGTGGCTTGGATGCGCTGCTGTTGCGTCTTGATCTCTTTCAGCTTCTCCTGCCTGTCCTTGTGCAGGAACTTCCTGGCCTCCTGAAAGCACTGGTACGGCAGCTGCTCAAAGGGGATCTCCTTGGTCTGGCGAACGGCGGAGAGGCGCAGGGCAGCGCGGCGACGACGCGAGCCCACGGGCTGGACGCCGTCTCGCCTCAGCAGACGGCGCTCCTGCTTCTTGTTCTCCACCAGCTCAGGGTCCAGCTTTCCCCATCTCTGCATGTACTCGGGGACCTCGTGCGTGGCCGCTGCAGCGGATGGCTGGGTCTGCACGTCTTCACGGGCGGCGGCCGAGGACGACAGCAGGCGCTGCGGGGCGCCATTGGCGGTGGGGGCCTGTCGCACGCATCGCAGACACGTGCTGAACTGCCGCATCGACGACGTGAGGGAGGCCATTGGGAGTGCTGGCGGATGGATGACGGGGCAGGCAGGGACGGACGGTGAGCGTGTCGGCCGGCGTGTCGAAGAAATGTTGCGTCCGTGCACGTCGACTTTCGTGAAGTCTGCACGCCGCAGGACCTCGGCGACCACTTCGCCAGCACGACACAGCCCGCCATGGTGACCACACGGATATCGGCGCCGCTGAGGGGCGTCTCACAACAGCTGAGCAGGCTGTCGATACGGCAGACGGCGCTGCCCGTCCGCTGCACAGTCGGTTGCGCCCTCCCACGCCCCCCATGCATGGCTCTAACAAACACACAGAAGTCAATTGCATCCCCCTTCACCCGCCCAATCACCACCTCGTCGTCCCCGCGCGCCGCTGTGTCCTCCCTCACTACCTCGGCCCCCGCCGAGACGTTTGTGCCCGTCAAGCCGTTCGACCAGCAGACGGTGCTCGCGACCGTCCACCAGTTCCCTTCCCTCGAGCCGCTTCGCTTCGAGACATTCCCCGCGAACCACCTGCACCTGCCCGTACGAAAGGACATCCTGCACCGCGCCGTCATCTACGAGGGCGACATGACACGACTGGGAACCGCCTCGACCAAGAACCGATACGAGGTCCGCGGTTCGGCCAGGAAAATGCGGCCACAGAAGGGCTCTGGTCGCGCGCGTATCGGAGACGTCAAGTCGCCCGTCATCCGATCCGGAGGTGTCTCGCACGGTCCCCGGCCACGCGACTTCTCGACGGAGCTTCAGAAGAAGGTGTACGATCTGGCCTGGCGGACAGCGCTCTCCTACCGTTTCCGCAAGGGCGAGCTGATCATCGTGGACAACGCCATGGAGATTGAGAGCCCGTCGACACGGCTGCTGGAGCACATTCTGAAGTATCAGGCCAAGCAGAAGGGCGGCAGGGGCAAGAGTCTGTTGGTGACACTGGAGGAGCGCCCCATGTTGGAGATGGCGCTGGAGGAGCTGGAGTCGGGCGACCGAACACTTCTCTGGGACGAAGTCGATGTCAAGAACCTGCTCGAGGGCTCGCGCGTGCTCATCGAGCGCACCGCTCTGCACAACATTCTGCTTTCGCACCAGGAAGACCTCACACACAAGGCGTTGCAACCATGGCACAAGAGCCTTGTCCGCTCAGCACCAGCAGAGGAGCTGGAGTCGACGATTGGCTGGCCCGAGTTCCGTGGGCTGATGCTCACCGAGCCCAAGGAGATGGACGCCGCTCGCGCAGATGCATACGAGAGCGTAGCATCATCACGCTATGCGCACGCCGAGTCGCTGCCCGAAGGCCCCAAGCGCTCCGAGCTCATGATCTCGGCGTACAGCCTCCTCGCCGAAGCCAAGCAGTACCAGTTCGCGCAACGGACAGGCATGCCGTTTGCTGACTACACGCGGATCCAGAGCAAGCGCAACGCGACATCGCACTTCCCGCGCATCCAGGCGCTGGACTACCAGATCACGGCCAAGACGCAGCTTGGAGGCACGGCGGAGGAGACATCGCGGGTGGCGGCGGAGACGCACTACGTCGAGGTGCGCGAGCTCGAGGTGGAGAAGCAGGACATGATCTACGAAGCCGCACTCCTGGCCGCGCAGGTGCAGGAGCACATGGCCGAGGCGCACAGCCTAGCGGGCGACGTGGCAGCGGCCGAAGTGGCGCTTGCCCGGGCCAGCGTGCAGCGCACAAACGTCGACAACCACGAGCTCGAGCTGCTGTCGGCGCGGGTGGAACTGGCCAAGCAGAAGCGGTCGCTCGCGCACGTCAAGGGTAACTGGAAGGCGCAGCAGGAAGCGCAGGAGCAGATCAAGGCGGCCAATGCGGCGCTCGAGACTGCGATTGCTGAGCAGGAGGCGCTGGGCGAGGTCGCCGAGAGCGACGAGGTGGAGGCGCTGGAGCTAGAGCTGGAGCAGCCGGTGCAGGAGAAGAGGTAGCGCAGGGCAACAGCTTGAGGGGCTTGAGGATTGTATTATTGTACATGTTATGTGTAGACAGTCTAGGTAGCCAAGTGTATGATAGCGAGCTATAGACTTTTCGCTTCTACTTTGTTTCTACTTTGCTTCTACTTTGCTTCTACGTTGCTTCTACGTTGCTTCTACTTGTGCTTCTACTTGCTTCTACTTGCTTCTACTTGCTTCTACTTGTGCTTCGACCGCGGGCGTGGTGTTGGCTATTCTTACAGATTGATCTTACAGTATAATACACGGGGGCGGTGCGGCGAAGGGGCGCCGGCCTTTGCTTGCTCCTGCGACTCGACGTTGTGCGAGGGCTCGAGACATGAGGCTTATTGCCTCTGCCTGGCATTTGATGTTGGGCATCTGCTTTGCTCACCTGACGGTGAGCATCGCTCTCGACAGTCTCGTCACTCATCAGTCTTCTTCCCCTCAAACACAATCGTCAGCACGGCGCCCACAGCCCCCTCCCGCTTGAGCTCCTTCGCGCCCTTGCACTCGTCCACAGCATTCATGACGGCCTTGAGCACGCCATTCGCCTCCTCGGGCGTCGCCTTGCGCCCCTTCTTCTTGGGACCCAGCAGGACCTCTACGCGGCGGCCCTCGAGCAGAAACTCGTGCAGCTTGTTGATGCGGTGCTTGAGGTCGCCGCCGCCAATGGCCCAGTTCAGCTCGAGGTTCTTCTGCGGCGGGCCGGTGACGCCCTTGGCCTGCTTGCGCGCGACGTCGACCTTCTTCTCGTGCTGGGCGCGCAGGTCCATCTTGGACACGACGCGGCACACGGGCCGGTGGTCGGGGTCTGGGGTGCCGTACTCGTCGACACGGCCGGGGGCGACTTGCACCAGATGGTGGGTGACGCGGTTGAAGCTGTTGAGGGCGTCGAGGGTGGCGACGTTGTCGAAGAAGTTGCCGTCGGCGTCGACGTAGTTTACGCGGGGTGCGGTGATGGCGGCGTCGATGGTGTAGTAGTCGGACAGGGCATGGCGGCGGGTGTCTTTCTTGGCGAACGTCTTGGTGCGGACGGGCGTCTGGTTAAGCGGGGTGAGGGTGGCAGAGGGCGGGCCGAAGGTGGGCGCGAAGGCGGGGGCGAATTGGATGGGGATGCCGTTGGCCGTGGCGCGCAGGTTCGGGGCGACGAAGACGCGGTACAGGGCGCGCGAGGTGCTGGACATGTGGTGGGTGGGCGGCATGGCGGGCGTGCGGGCGGGTCAATGGGGACGGCGATGGCCAGGGACAGCCGTTGTGGGATGGAGAGGATGCAGATCTGGGCAGGTCGGACGTGTGAGATGTCGCTGGTGGGAGGAGAGAAGCTTCGAGCAGCACAAACACGGCCGCCAGCGAATCGGAGCTGCACGTCCACCGAGCCACCACCCCGCTGCTCTCTCTCTCTCCGCAGCAGCGCAGCCTGCACCCGGTCGCCCTCTCACCACCATGAGACGGGCCGGGCTGGCACATGCACCACGAGCGACGACCCTGCTTCACTGGCCGCCATGAGCAACCCCCTCGCCGAGTACTTGTCCGCGCTGCATGTCCGCGACGCACGTGAACGAGCGCATGAGGCGTACATCAACGCGTGTAAGCTCGCTCCTGTCGACAATGATGTCGATGATGATGATGATGCCTGTCGATGATGTCGATGATGGTGCACGGCAGCGCTCACACGGATCCAGACACCAAGCTCGCCGACCGCACAGCCCTCCAGCATGCCGCCGCCGCCGCACCACACGACCAGCCGGCTGCAGCCAGCGACTCCACCAGGACGATCCGGGCCGGCACCCCCAAGGGCAAAGGCTCGCCCGCCCCGCCCGCCCCGCACGACACGCCCTCGTCAGCTGCGCTCGTCCAGCTGCGCTCTGAGCTAGCTGCGACCCAGAAGACGCGCAGCAGCCTCGAAGCCGAACTGAGCGCCCTCAACGTCAGCCTGTCAGCGCTCCAGGCGTCGGACACGCAGCAGAAGCAGCGCATCGCCCAGCTCGAGAAGCACAGGGCGCATCTCGAGCGGCGCGGCAAGGACAGGCAGGAGGAGCTGAAGGGCAAGGGCCGTTTTGTGGAGGAGGTCCAGGACGAGATGGTTGCGCTGAACCTGCAGCTCAACATGGCCGAGCAGGACAAGGAGCGGCTGAAGAAGGAGAACGAGGAGCTGACGAGGAGGTGGGTCAGCAAGATGGAGGACGAGGCCAGTAGGATGAATGCACAGATGGGCTGGGAAGAGCAGGGCGGGGGGAAGGGGTCAAAGAGATAGCCGGCCATTTCTTGCATCCATATACTGCTTTTAGATACGAAACATTTCATTTAACCTCACTTGCACTGCGTGGTTGATACATGTAACCTATTCACTTGCGCTGTGTGGTTGGTCGTCCGCGCAGCCTGCAGCTCCCATTAGCGCCACCCGAGCTCAAGCTCCCCACTATCGACCGACTACCGCCTGGTGATCAACTTCCAACCACAACCTCGCCACGCGTTTTCCTCACACATGCCAGCCATGGGCACCGCACTGAAAACCTGGGGTATGTCTGACAGCCACCATGGCTCTAATCACATACACTGTCCCCCACATTGCCCCACTATGCGTGCTGCAGCTCCCATACTAACACGGTGTAGAGCTCGAGAACTCGGTGCAGCTCGTCGATGCCACCAAAGATGCCCTCTACTCATACTCTGTCCCCACTCAGAAGGCCCTGGACAACGCACACCCATGGCGTACCGATCCGCACTACTTCACCTCGGTCCGCATCTCCGCCGTGGCGCTGCTGAAGATGGTCATGCACGCCCGCTCTGGCGGCTCGCTCGAAGTTATGGGCCTGATGATGGGCAAGATCGAAGCACACACATTTGTCGTCACCGACGCATTCCGCCTCCCCGTCGAAGGCACCGAGACACGAGTGAACGCGCAGGACGAAGCCAACGAGTACATGGTCGAGTTCCTGCAGCGCGCGCGAGACCAGGGCCAGCTCGACAACGCAGTGGGCTGGTATCACAGCCATCCCGGCTACGGCTGCTGGCTCTCCGGCATCGACGTCAACACCCAGAAGACACAACAGCAGTTCTCCGACCCCTTCTGCGCCATTGTCATCGACCCCGACCGCACCGTGTCCGCCGGCAAGGTCGAGATTGGCAGCTTTCGCACCTTCCCCGACAGCTACGTCCAGGACAAGGAAAAGGGCGCGACGATGAAGAACGGCGGCGGAGGCGTCGAGAGCGACGGCTTCCAGACGATTCCCCTCGGCAAGATGGAAGACTTTGGCGCCCACGCCAACCACTACTACCCGCTCGAAGTCTCGCACTACAAGTCGACGCTTGACGCCAAACTGCTCGAGGCGCTGTGGAACAAGTACTGGGTGCAGACGCTCTCGTCGTCCCCGCTCATGACGAACCGTGAGTACGGCACCAACCAGATCAGCGACCTGGCCAAGAAGATGCAGCAAGAGTCGGGCAACAAGCGCTTCAAGGGCACGTCTGCCGCCGGCTTCCTGGGCGAGGCCCACAAAGACCCGCTGCTCAAGCTCGGCGCGGCGGGCAGCAAGATTGCGCGCGAGGAGGAGATGGGCCTGCTCGCAGCCAAGGTCAAGGACCAGGTGTTCAACTTCAAGGGCGCGGGCCAGTCGGCGGCCGAGAGCCATGAGGTGGAGATGGAGAGCTGAGCAAGGCGGGGCGAGGGAGCGCACTTGACAACAATCACGACTCGACACGGGGGATGGGCATGGGCCGGCGTTCTGGCGTACGGAAGGTCTGGTGGAGGGCGAGGCGGCTTGTGACATGAGGAGAGCATGTCTGGTGCTGCGAGAGACGTGAGCACTGTGCTGGGAGATGAGAAACCAGAGCGAATGAAAGACCAGAGCGAATGAAAGACCAGAGCGAATGAAAGACCAGAGCGAATGGAAGACCAGAGCGAATGGAAGACCAGAACGACAAGGTGTAGAGACAGCCCAAACGCTGCATGCAAAGCTTTCCGCCAACGTATCGTGACTAGATCCATGTCTTTGGGATCTTGCTGTACCCATGCCCATGTCCGTACAAGGAGGACAGCCACCGCCAACGCCAAACCATGCAAGTCATATCCGCTCAACCCATTCCCTCATACATCTATCGCCCCCTCACACTATATGAGCTTCACCCTACTGCGTCGCGCACTGCGGGCCGCTCTCCTGCTCCTCTTCATCTTCCCACTCGGCACCGCCAGCCCGGGGGTCGCCAGACCCAGCGCCAAAGTCCTCCATGTCGGCGTCGTACTCGACCTCCTCGACCTCCTCGACCTCGTCGGGCTTGCCGTCATGCTTGGCCGCCGCGGGCAGCGCGTCCCTGACCTTTTGCAGGGCGGCGTCGTCCTTGAGCCAGCCGTCCTCGGGGAACTCAATGTCGACGGCGAGATACAGGTCGCCCTTTGCGTCGCTGCGCTTCATCGGCATGCCCTCGCCGGGCACCTTGAGCACCTGGCCCGGACGCAGCACCTTGCCGTTGGGCTGCTGCACGTTGAGCTGGATGCCGCGCCCGTCGAGATGGGTCAGCACGACGCGGTTGAAGCCCGTGAGCGCCTCGACGAGGCTGATTTTCAGCACTGCGCGCAGATCGGCGCCCGCCCGCTCAAACGTCTCGTGCTCGGCCTCTTCGAGCGTGAAGATGATGTCGCCGGGCTCCTGGTCGGGGAGCTGGTCGGCCTCGCCCTGGAGGACGATGCGCTCGCCTTGTCGTGCGCCGCGGGGGATGTATAGCTCCAGCACGTTCTTGGACTCGACCACCTTCTTGCCCTTGCACTTCTTGCACCGCTGCTTCTCGGGATGATCTGCCCAGACCCTTGGCAGTTGCCGCAGGCGACCGTCTCTTGGGTGATGAGGCCGGGGCCGACCTGGCGGAGGACTTGCTTTGCGCCTGCACCACATTAGTCAACATGTCCCATGCCAATTGTGCGGCATGAACGTACCGCGGCCGTTGCAGACTCCGCAATCATGGCTCTTGGACCCCTTCTTGCCGCCCGAACCCTCGCACTGGTTGCACACAATGTTCTTGGTGCTGGAGAACTTTGTCGTCTTGCCCTTGTACAGCTCCTCGAGCGTCACCTCGTACTCCTGCTCCACGCTGCGTCCCTTCTTGGGCACCTGTCGCCCCCCAGGACCACCGGGCATGCCGCCGAACCCGCCGAAGCCTCCCATGCCCGGCATGCCGCCCATGCCGCCGAACATTTGCGCGAGGATGTCGTCCATGTCGGGCTGCTCGCCGCCGCCGCGAGCGGGGTCAAAGGCGGACATGCCGTGGGTGTCGTAGAGGTGGCGCTTGTCATCGTCGGAGAGAATCTCGTAGGCTTGTTTGGCAGACTTGAAGCGGATCTCGGCTTCTTCGCGCTCCTCGATGGCGACCTTGTCGGGGTGGTGTGCGAGTGCAGCCTGGCGTTGCTCGTCAGAATGGTGGGGGCTGCGTGGGATGGCACGGGCGGACCTTGTGGTATGCCTTCTTGATCTCTACTTTGCTGGCGCTGTTGCTGATGCCCAGGACCTCTGTCGAGCGTCAGGACGGTGTTATCGGATTATCTGCGTCATACACACCATAGAGATCCATCTCTTCTACGTCGTTCACTATCATGTATTAGCACGATTCGGCCAAACTTGTGGGGAAAATGTCACTTTTTGCCGAGTCTGGGTTCTGTCTGGAGGCTGGATATCACGGTTGTTTGCACAAAACAAAAGGTAGAAGCGGCGTCGCTTCAGTCCAGAAAAGTTGATCTGCACATGTATGCAGCAAACTTCGGGGCATCTGATGGTCACCGCCCGCGGCTCTCCCGTTTCCAGACGCGCTGATTGGCTGCGCAACACTGCATTCTGCCTGGGAAAGTTGAATCTATGAACCGCTGGAGCCTTCTTCGTCCACGGCGCCCGTCATGTCTTTCTCGTTGCTCCTCCGTCCGCAGCTGCCTGCCTACACCTGCCGCTCCTGCCTCATTCGGCTATCACAATCCTCGAGACGGCCCATCTCCTCCAAGACCGCCAAGGAACAGAAGAGGAATGCAGCGCTCCCGTCCAAACCAGCACGCACGCGATTCGCGCCTTCACCGACGGGATACCTCCATCTAGGCTCGCTGCGCACGGCGCTCTTCAACTACCTCCTTGCCAAGAGCACAGGCGGCCAGTTCCTGCTCCGGATAGAGGACACGGACCAGAAGCGAACCGTGGCAGACGCCGAACAGCGCCTCTTCCAGGACTTGACATGGGCGGGGCTGCACTGGGACGAGGGGCCAGAAGTGGGCGGCCCCTACGGTCCGTACAAGCAGTCGGAGCGGAGTGCCATCTACCGAGAACACGCCCAGCGGCTGCTCGACTCGGGCCACGCCTACCGCTGCTTCTGCTCCACCGAGCGCCTCAACGCCCTGGCCGAACACAAGCACAAACTCGGCCTGGCCACCGACTACGACCGTACCTGCGAATCGATTCCCAAGGAAGAGAGCAATGACCGCGCTCATCGGCACGAACCACACGTCGTCCGCCTCAAGGTCCCAGACCAGTACCCCGCCTACAAAGACCTCATTTACGGCTCCTTCAAGCCCCTCCGCCGCCGCGGCCACGTCTCCGAATCCTCCTTCGAAGACCCTATTCTCCTCAAGAGCGACGGCCTGCCTACCTACCACCTTGCCAATGTTGTCGACGACCACCTCATGAACATCACCCACGTCATTCGCGGCAGTGAATGGATGCCCAGCACGCCCAAGCACATCGCCATGTACTCGGCATTTGGCTGGACACCACCTGAATTCGCCCACGTTGGGCTGCTCGTTGACGAGAACGGGAACAAGCTGTCCAAGCGCAACTTCGACACGGACATCACGGCTTTCAAGGACATGGACATCTTCCCCGAGACGCTGACCAACTTTGCCGCGCTACTAGGATGGAGCCACAAGGAGAAGAGCGACATCATGACCCTCCAGGACCTGATCAAGAACTTCAGCTTGAAATTCACAAAGGGCAACACAACCGTCACCTTTGGCAAACTGCACTTCCTGCAGCGCAAACATGCAGCCCTGCGCGCTCAAGCAGGCGGGCAGCCGCTGCAAGACATCGTCGACAACGTCGTCGCCTTGTTGATGAGCGAAGATTCACCCTACAAAGCCAACGACTGGCGGGGCATCACCGGCCCGAGCCCAGACGCCTACATCGAGCAGATCGTCAAGGTCGACGCAGAAAACTTCACAAACGCAAACGAATTCCTCTACCGCAGCTCCTTCTTCTTCGCTCCCCTGCGTCCTTTGGCGACTGCGTCTCTGACCTCAGAAATACCGCAGGATGTGGTGGAGCGCTCCAAGATGCTGGCAGACATTAAGGAGGCCGAGTGGAATCGCGAGACCCTCATGGAGAAAGTTCGCAACATCATTGACGGGCGGCCCGAGGGCAAGGCTGGCGGCAAGGATGTATATCACTACCTCAGACTCGCGTTGACGGGGCAAGAGAAGGGCATTCGGTTGTACGATATCATGTTGATTCTGGGGAGGAAGGAGACGCTGGCGAGACTGGGCGCTGAGGTGTAATAAGCCGTGTCTGATAAAGACGTGTATGATATGTATCTGTAAGAAAGATATTACCAAGCAAGCACTAGACGGGGTCTTGTAATACAAGGAGCTGCTACCAGGCTTGAGCCGGGTCAATATGATTGACTACAGCAATACGTCTCTGGTTCGCCTGGCCAACCATACGCCTCAATTCACTGGCTGGAAGACGCACAACCGACCCCCACTCGAGTGCCGCATCCGCGAAATCAATCATCTCCGTGCGCTGCGCTACAGCACGACTATCAGCCTTGCTCCTGATTCGATCACACCATACGCACCGTCCGTCATCCCACCCTGCCTGTGTAATACATCAAGGCGCGCAACGGTAGCTGGATTCATCTGCATGAAGCGCAGTGGATATCCAGGCTGCCGCTTCATCCTCGACACAACCGCCGGATACGTCCTCAGGTAGTCTCGTTTGCCCTCGCCTGTAAGTTTCGCCAAGTCGTAGTCGATGGGGAAGGGCGCCAGCATATGGGCGAGCCAGGCAAGGTCGCCGTATCGCTCGGGATACTGTGGAAGGCCCTCGATGAGTGTCTTTGTGAGGCGCAGGGCGAACAGACCGACGATAAGGAACTCGCTTCCTCTAGGTAGTGGTCGAGCAGGGGCGCGGCGGAGCTTGCGTGCAGCAGCACGTCTGGTGGGAGATAGGTGCCGGAGTCGTGTCGACGCATTGCTGGGCTTGTCGAGCCACTGTTGCGTTGCTCGGCTTGTAAGTCGGAAGAATGTCTTCTTTCCTTTCCAGGATGATGCAAGTCACCTTGACTTACACAGCTGGGTAGGCACAGTTGAGTGCCACGTGAGATACCTCTGCTCGTCAGTGACGACCCAGCAAACGCACTCGGTAGCTGCTTCTGGTCTACTCGGAGCAGAGTCTCGGTCTCCCATAGCCTTTTCCTTCCTTCCTGCAGTTGCGTCATTAGCCATGCCGAAAGCCGAATGGGCCTGCATTTGTGTGTTGACCTTCCTTCACCTGCGCGCCTCACAAACCAACACCTACGAAAACCTCGCAAACCTTTCACTTTGACCTTTCCAAGTCCTCGTGCCTCATAAAGATCCCATAATCTCTTCTCAATTCACTCCAGCTCACTCTGATCGACTTCAACGTCGTCCCTTCACCTACAAGATGCGATCGACTATCTCCATCGTCGCCTTCGTTCTCTCCATGGTCCCTTCCAGCTTCGCCGCCCCCACGCCAGAAGTTAATCCCGCGCCTCTCAACCTCTCTCCCGAGATTCTCAACTCCACGATCGAGTCCGCCAGTGCCCTCAAATGCCCCAGCATCGGCGGCAGCTGCGGCATGGTGAGCTACACCAGCGGCGACTACGTCTCATTCGGCCAGGGCATCTGCATGCCGCTCGGCTACAACATCCATTCCATCTACGTCGCCAACTGCTACTGCTCCCTCTGGATGTAAGTTGCTCCCGCATCGTGGTGGATGTTGGCTTTGTGGATGCTCATTACGTGACAGGAGGTGCACTGGCCACTCTGGCACGGATGTCTACGTTGGCGGCATGATGATGTGCGAGAGGCCCAAGACTGTAAAGGACTTTGACAAGGAGGTCAGGTATATCTCCTGTGGTGGATTGCAGTAAGCAGCTGCTTTTAGCCTCGAGCGTCGCTCCTGCTGTTGTTGCGTGTGTGGGTGTTTCGCGTATGTTGTAATGGGCCAGCCCTACATTGTGTGTGGATAATGTGGGTTGTAGTGTCCGTCAGTCTTTGTAGTGGATGTGGGCGTTTGGCACGTGGCGACTCGACTGAATTGATTTGACTTTCGGTCCTCCATGGATTCAGACTTGGATGTGGTAATAGGACAATTTTTGGTCTAGGGAATGACTTCAATGATAACGAACCTTACGTTTTCCCATCAAATGCATGCGCGACTAACGTGCGCCTATGGTTTCCAGAGCCATCTTTTCTAAGCGCAATTCGATCATGTGACGCAACTGTTTGACCAAATACGAGTATTTTGATTCGAGTGAACAGTGGCCGGGAGCTCTGTACCGCTTACTATGATTGACGAGGATACTGTGCGCATTTGTCATTTGACTTGATACCTACCACGATTCTCATCCCACGGCACTGTCTTGCAATCTGATACCTGCTCGATGCTTCTTAGTCAGTGCGGTAAAAGCATACACAACCTCCCCATCTAATTCCATGCATTTGATACTTCCCTCACCATACCTATTCCAACCCTCACCGAAACTGGCCCTGCTGATAAGCCAACACGCTCGGGCTGATCTTCTGCTCACCCTTCTTCCCAACCCTCTTCAGCGTCTTCGGCTTCACAACCACATTCCGATACGCGTCGCCCTCGTGCACGCGCGCACACCGCGCAGTCGTGCACGTCCCGGCAGCGAAGCTCAGACACTGCGGACGCTCGCAGGCTGTGTGGGAGCCCATGCAATTGAAGCAGGGTTCGCCGGCGTCGCAGGACTCGTTCCACCAGTTCTGGTGGCAGTGCAGACAGACTGCGATAACTGGGCCGATGGGGGCGGGGGTGGATCTTGTGGAAGGAACGGGCGTTGCGCGTGGTGATGCTGGGGGTGCTGGGCGCTTGCGGGCTGTGGGAGGGTGTGGTGGAGGGGCTGGGTTGGATGGTGGGTTGGAAGGCGGGGGAGCTTGGGGTGTCGAGTGCTGGAGGGATGCAGATTGATCTTGACGTGTGCCGTGCTCGTTCGTGACGTTGCAAGCTGGTACGTATCCGCTGAACAGCAAAGCCGGGTCGATGGCATGATCTCGAGACTCACATTGTTGCTGTAGCTGAACGCCAAGGGCTTGTTGGTTCCAATGACTTGCCACGGGTTGGCCCGCTTGCGTGAAAGGTGCTGATGGCATTGTTCCGCCAGTCATTGCGGGAAAGTTCTCAAAATTGGAGTTTTGCATAGATTGTTGCGAGTTGATACTGCTGGGAGCTGGTTGTGTGCCACCCGTGTTGAAGGAGACGCCTTCGTTCTCTGGCGCAAACGAATCCCACTCATGCAACTTTGCTTGGGAACAGCCGTTATCATTGTCTTGCATATGTTCTGAATCTTCAGGAGATGTGTACATGCCTGCACTTCGAAGCTGGAAAGCTAGCTGGGCTGCTTCCAGTTCTCCTATATCAACGATCGCTTGTGTTGGCGTTGCCTGGATGTGGACCGCATTGTTTGAAAAAGCTTTTGGTAGTGTAGCATTGCGATCAGTCGTTGAAGTAAATGATGCACTCGTTCGGTCTTGATTCGAAACCGCGGGTGATTGCTGCGTGTCTTGAAAACTATCTTCTTGTTGTTTTCCTTGCTCATATCGATGGTGCCCATGTGTTGGATGCACATGTTGCATATGCGAAGCACCAGCAGTCTGGCCCAGTGGTGTTAGGAGCGTTTTGGCAGGTAGTAGTGTTTGTTGACTTGGTGGTATATCAGCGCGTAGATGGGATGAATGAAAGTTGTTTCCGGAACTGTACCCCTGGTTGAACATTTGTCCTGGAGAGCCAGTCTGTTGAAACATTGATTGAAGAGTGCCGTTGTGCATTGACTGCGCTGTTGCTTGTTGGCTAACTCTATGCGCAACCCATTCGTTGAAGGATGGGAGCGCTTCCTGAGCGCTGAGCTGAGTTTGACCCTTAGCTAGTCTCTGGGCGTTCAGTTGCTGGAGGAATCGAGAAAAGAACTGCTCAGCTTGGGGGATACCCTGAAGATGTGGAGGCAACGACTGTGGTTCTCTCTGTGATTGTTGTGGCTTCTGGAGAGGGCTAGCCTGGACGGGGCGCTTTTGTTGCCGACAAGTCGTGCTTTGGCGATTCGGGGTCGTCTGCTGCTGCGTGAGCTGCCTTTGCTCTCTGGAGCCGGACAGTGACTTCCCCTTCGGCGTGGTAGCTGAAGCATCCGATCTAGTCGAGTTTGCGCGGCTTTGCTGACGTACCGGCGTAGGAATGCTAGCATTGCTGCGAGTGTTAGCTAGCTCTCTGCGATCTTGGTTGCGATAGACTGACCCCATGGAGTCAAGTCTCCTGCGCTTGTTGGGTGCCTCTTTCGGCCAGCCAGGGCTCTGTTGGGGGGCATTGGGAAGCCAGCATGAATGCCGGCATTCACCTGCTGGATCTGAAGGCCCGTACGCTGTGCAGTCTGCTGTTGCATTTGTTTCTTTTGCCACTCCAACATCTGCGTTGCCTGTAGAAGCTTTTGCTTGAGACCTTCATTCTCGGCTTTGCATGCCTCTTGCATTCGCGTCACGCCAGCCTGGGCTTTGCGCAAAAACTCGTCACCCAGCTGCTTTTTCATCTCTTCGACACGCACCTCCCAGTGTTGAGCAGCCTCTTTCCTGATTTGTGTCTGATCCGACTCAATCTTGGCGTGGAGACGACGGATCGTCTCTTCCGCCCTTGTCTGCTGTCGGCAGCTTGCTCCTTCTGCTCAGAAAGCGTAGCTTGCAGTCTAGCATTGTCGGTTTGTAACGTCTGGACATGCTCCGCACTGGAGCCAGCTTGTTGCATGTGCGTGCTGCCCGATTGAAGAGCGTGTATGGTTTCCTTGTACCTACAGAAAAGGTTGGTAGCCTTGGTTTGGTCGTCGTGTCGTTCCCAAATCTCCTTTTTGAGAGCCTGATCAGCGCGCTCGGCGTGGCGGTTTGCATGCATCATATCCTTGTAACGCTCCTCTGCTCGCTTCAGCGCAGTGTCTCTCTCGGCTCGTAGCCTCTTGTTCAGACGTGTGAGTTCTGCCATGTCCTCGATCCGCGACATGGCGGGCGAATTCAACGCGTTCGTTGCTGTAACAGCCACTGCTCTGGTGCGAATCAAGTGTGGCTGGTGAAATGCGGACGTTGACCCAAAACTCGTATAACGAAGCACCGGTCGGCGGTTACAAAGCGCTATGGATCCGCTGTGTAGTATTCGGTTGCGTCGAGATACACGAGGTCTAATTTGGTGGGGTAGTTGTATATTGTAGAGATCGGGTTGGCGGGGGTGCGGAGTGACAAGGTGCCGAGATCGAAGGTGAAGGAGACATTGTGAAAGCCTTTATGGAGAGGGTCAACACCTCCGGCCTCAAACTATCGAAAAGCAGGTCGATGCATGAATCTCTACTAGTGAAAAGACTGCTGAAATAGACTATGACCTACCGAGTTTTTGAGCTGCGCTGTACCTAGCTCACAACACAGGTGTGCGTGATGTGTATGAAAGATATACCGCCGGCAGTTAACTTGGTGCTGAGCAGACAGATCGCCATGGGAGGTCGACTGTGGAGCGCTAGACTTAGTAAGAGAGAGAGGGGAGGGGTTCATGTAGTGCAAGGCCCAGGTTCAAACTGTATACCTCGAGTTGTACCTGTCAAAGTTATTGATATGCCTTACTCTTCATTAATATGGTTACGATAACCCAGTGTCTACTACACATCCGCTCATTGCCTCTGCAGCTTCGCACAATTTGCGTTGGTGCTGTAATACTGTACCCGACAGGCGAGGTTTGCATCCTGCCAGTGCGCTATACGCAACGCCTTGAACCCTCGAACGTGATCATGGTTGTGTTCCAGATGGAATTGAATGCGGGCATCACTTATGCTCGTTCGCAAACTAGCCTCCCTTTACAGCCAAGACGGCGTCTACAGCAACGGGTAGATCGATCGGGACACGCGTCAATGATAGGATAAGAATATTGCTGCTTAATGCTGAGTAAGTTTCGGATATCAAAAACTCTTACACTGCAGGAAAGCCCGATGTTAAGCGCTAATCTTACGCTTACTCGGAAGCCTAAAGGTCCTCCGCAGATCTTGAACAGTGAGTTAGCAATGACTAAGTACTCTGCATTCTTGTACACGCTTGTAAACAGACACAGACAAGAAAGTTACAGCATAGCGCTGAATGCCTCATAATCTTTCGAGAGTCGGTGTCCTTCGACCCTATGTTAGAGAAAATGGGAGACAGGCTCGGAAGGAGAACGAGTGAACGCAGGCGATCGAATAGCCGTGAATCGGAGCCGGGAGGATGGATACGATCATGACAGTGCCCTCGTAGCTGGCCAATGAGGAATGACGGCTCCTGCCGGATGACACAGTGCAGACGCATTGTTGAAGGGCTTGTTCACTGGCCAGGGAAGGGTGGTCGAGAAAGCAAGCATCGCAAGCATCGACGCGAAGCGCAACGTGAGCGCCCTTCCGAAGATGTGCCGTCACCTCCACTTTCCCCGCAATGACCGACCATCAGTCTCTTTCAACACCAATGAACTTCGGGTATCGTGCTCCGTCGCGTTACCATTTCAGTGCCAACCGGGGCTTCTGCGCCGTAAAAATGCCTGCCAAGCGCAGATCGGAAATGCACTACATGCAGACCAATTGACGCCTGTCCACGCCTCGAACTTCGACTCTCATCTCTCGACGAATGTCAACTGCCGGCCGGTTTTTCCAAAGTGTCGACGAATCATGACCATTCCCCTACACCTTAGCTTCTACACGATCACGATTTCTTCATTCAACGGCCATGTGACGCAGCTCGGAGCAGAATTTGAAGCCTTAGCGATGTAGAGGGCGAGTCGAAGTACGCTACGTACCAGTATAATACCGAAAAACATGCGGTATCAACGCGGGGTACAGCTCTAAAGCCATGTATAAGAACTGATGTACTAGCACAAACAGTCAAAGGTAGCAAGATCCCGATTCGCGTCTGACTAGCACCTGCACAGACTCAAGATGTTACGAATATTAAGTCTGCTCGGCTTTGCCTCAGCTGTCGCAGCCCAGTTCAATATCAGACACACTCAGTATGGAACGAGTCCTCCGGTATATCCGTCGCCACAGATCAGTGGCACAGGAGGTTGGGATGCAGCTCTTGGAAAAGCTCAAGCTTTCCTGGCCGAGCTAACAACTGAAGAGAAGGCCCAAATAGTGACAGGTGCGCGACCACTTCGTATGCCCAATATAGTATTCCAAGGACTCCCTTTTTGAAGGTACCGCTGGTCCATGTGTTGGCAACATCGGACCGATCGAAAGACTTAATTTCAGTGGCCTTTGTTTGCAAGATGGACCACTTGCTATACGTCAGGTGATCCACGTCTCTGTATTCTCTGCAGGCCTTTCAGTGGCAGCCTCTTGGATAGACCCTTAGTTCGACAGCGTGGAGCCTATATAGGCGCAGAATTCAAGGGTAAAGGTGCTCATGTCGCCTTGGGTCCAGTTATTGGCCCCCTTGGCCGCTCGCCTTTCGGCGGACGCAACTGGGAAGGGTTCAGTCCAGACTCTTACCTCTCCGGTGTACTTGTTGAAGAGTGTCCAAGCCTGCACGAAGCATTACATTCGTAAGTAAACAGCATCACCAACATCGAACCGTATTCCAACATGCCTAGTCAATGAACAAGAGATCCAAAGAAACCCCACTACCGTCAACGGAACAACTATTGAAGCTGCCAGCTCTAATGTCGATGATAAGACTGTGCATGAGACTTATCTCTGGCCTTTCGCAAACGCTATCCGCGCTGGAACAGCTGCAGTCATGTGATCGTACCAGCGCATCAACGGTAGTTATGGTATGTTCGATCAAAGACTCCACCACAACAGCGGACTGACCCACGTGTCTAGGCTGTCAGAACAGCAAGACCCTTAATGGGCTTCTCAAAGATGAACTCGGCTTCCAGGGCTACGTGATGAGCGATTGGCTTGCGACCCACTCCGGTGTCGCATCTGTCAAAGCTGGATTAGACATGAACATGCCTGGCGGTTTCGACTTCGCCAGCTCCACGTCATCATTTTTTGGCGGCAACATAACCACGGCTGTTACAGTCGCGCGTCAAAAGTTAGTTCCACTCTAGCGTCTCTCCAACGTGTTAACCCAACCACCTATATATTTTGACCACCCACAACTTCACCACTACCACACCTTTTTCCTTACTTTCTTGACCTATAGATGGAGAAACACCGTCGCTTGAATTCTACAGAGCGAGATCAGGCAATTGGGTGGCTACACGCAGGTGTAGGTACCTATGAAGTTGCTAGTCATTTTGGCTGTTGGAGCGTACTATTTAAAATCCTTATACAGTGACCGTGCACGCCGTGCACACCTTCGCGCCGTGCACACCCTCACCAAAAATCCACTATACTCCTCAACCCCATAACTCAACACCACGATGTCGTTAGAAGAAGCGCTTAAAGAGGCAGATGTAGCAGATGCACAAGGCAAACTTTCATACCAGGCGGTTGCAAAAAAATACAATGTGTGCCGCACAACTTTGTCGCGACACCACCGACACGTTGTCGCGTCGCGTGCTAACGCTGATCAACAACTGCTTAAACTCCACCCTACACAAGAGCGAGAGCTTTGTGAGTTCATAGTTGAGCTTACTGAGCGAGGCCTACCTCCTACAAGGCAGATGGTACAAAACATGGTTTCTGAATTGGCTGCAGATAGGGTCTCCAACTCGTGGTTACTCGCTTCCTAGACCGTCACCGCGACCAGCTCCTATACAAATGGGCCAACGCTATCGACGCACAGCGCCTCCACGCCGATAGCAGCGAGAAGTACACACGATACTTCAAGCTTGTGCACTCCAAGATCACCGAATACTCGATTGAGCCACGGCACACGTACAATATGGATGAGAAGGGCTTCGCAATTGGCGTACTCAATAGGCGCACCAAACGAGTGTTCAGTAGGGCTTCTGTGGAGTCAAAAACAAGGCGCCAGCCTATGCAAGACGGCAACAGGCAGTGGGTGTCGATACTCGCAAGCGTCTGCGCTGATGGTTCGGCACTGCCTCCAGGCATCATCTATCCAGGCGCTCCTAACGAGATACAATCGACCTGGGTAGAGGATATAGAAGCAGAAAAGCACTCAGTATTTGTTACTGCAACGCCCTCAGGCTGGACGAACGACGAGGTCGGCCTTGCGTGCTGGAACAAATCTTTGATCGCTATACTCGAGAGAAGGCGCGCAGAGTTGGCGACTACTTATAGTAGACGGCCACGGCTCGCATATAACCTGGTCCTTCATCAAGTACTGCGATAGGAATAGGATACTGCTACTAGTGTTCCCTCCTCACAGTACCCACACGCTGCAGCCGCTTGATGTAGCACTCTTCTCACCTCTGGCTACAAGCTATACAAACCAGCTCACTAAACACGTTTACACAACTCAAGGCCTAGTAGGCGTGAAGAAGCGTGACTTCTTCCACCTATTCTATAAGTCCTGGACGGAGACCTTTACCCCAAGCCTCATCCTCAAGGCCTTCGAAGTCACAGGCCTATCGCCACCCAACGCAGCTGTAATCGTCGATAGGTTTCGGAATAAAGCGCAGGCAGCTGCCTCGTACACCTTCACCAATTGCAGCAGATAACTGGAAGCAAGCTATCCAAATTCTGGGCAAGGTGGTAGAGAATCAGGACGCAGAGGAGGTGCAGGCGGTTTGCGGCGTACTATCTCTCACCTCTCCGCCCACACTCAGCTTGTACAGCTTGAAAAATGAAGGCCTGCGCAACGTAATTGGAGAGCTTAAGCCCTCTAAAAACAAGCGGAGGAGGCTTGACCTGCAGCATGATAAGGAGTTCTGTAGTGCAGCTGTTCTTTGGAGCCCTCACAAGATCCGCCAAGCCGAGGATCGCTATAAAGCCAACAAGGAGCAAGAGCTGCAGAAGAAGGTAGATAAGGCTCATCAGAAGAAGCTTCAGGCCCAGAAGAAGCTTCAAGATGAGCAGGACAAGCAGCAGAGGAAGGCAGAACGAGAGAGGGTGAGGGAAGAGAAAGCCTACAGGGAGGCTGCTAAGAAGGCTGAGAAACAACAAAAGAAACAAGAGAGCGACGCTGCCAAAGCTATCCAATTGCCATCAAGAGGCAAGCGCAAGGCTTTAAGTAAGCCTTGTACAGAGCCTGCCAGCCAAAAAACAGCGTAAGCGTGGTGCAACTCGCGTTGTAGTTGAAGCGTCGCCGTCTCCCAGCACCTCCACCAGTTACCACGCGCAGCGGCCGCGCAACAAGGCCAAATAAGAAATGGGAGCAGGGCATGCACTGTAGGACCTAGTAGACTGTTATAACGAAAAACCTCGCAATAATATCTATTGTATGTGGCTCTGCAGCCTCATTTTTCGGGTGTGCAGGAGGCAGGCGTTGAGTACAGCTTCTCTAATGATTGATTGATTGATTAGTTTAACGTCCTATGTGAGTCGAAGACTATGGAAGACGAGAGCAGCTAAGCTGCTCTGGTAATACAAAGGGTGTTTTTGCAGGAAGTGTTTCTATCAAAATACAAGAGATGGTGAGGGCTTTAGCCCTAAGCAAGGTTGTTAAGAAACAAAGTTGCTGCGCAGTAAAGAGATATAAAGGAAAGTTATTCCTCTACGTGCTGGTTGAGATGCCACTTGCGAGTGCCTATCTTTGTGCTTGTTATAAAGGCTAGAGTAGCCTTTATTCCTTGTGTTGTGTGTAGGAGAAGAGGCAGAGTCAGCCTTGATTCTCTCACGTACTTTTGGAGGATTTTGCGGTCTTGTTTGTACCACTTGCAGCTTAGTAGTAGATGCTCTACTGTTTGCTTAGCTCCGCAGCTGCAATAGGGGTGGTCTGCTTTGCCTATCTGGAATAGGTATGCTTTGTTGTATCCGTGGCCAAGTTTGAGCTGATAGTAGGCGCTAGCAATCTCTCTTCTTGTTCCTGGTGGGACTCTGACTCTCTTCTGAATTGACAAGCTGTACCTAGCTGAGTAGGTATTTGGATTGCGTAGTGTTGCCTGTGAGGAGTAGTTTTTGAGTTCTTTTGTCCATTCCTGCGTTGCTAGCTTCTTGATCCTGGTACTAGTCATGGCGAGGCTAGTAGAGTTCGTGGCTGGCCTCTTTTTGGCAGCTAGTTTAGCTAGACAGTCTGCTCTTTCGTTGCCTGCTATGTCTTGGTGTCCAGGGACCCAGTAAATGCTGATAGTAGCTCCTTTGCTGATGACCTGTTTGGCTGCTTTTACGCAGCGTATCTGCCACGCTTGTCCAGGTAGGTTAGAGGGCGTCTTCAGTCTATGGATAGCAGCCTGGTTGTCCGCATAGATCTGAATCTCCTGGTAGGGGGCAGCTACAGTCGCAGCGTGTTCAAAGCCTCTAGTGATGCCTTCTAGCTCGCCATTGTATACAATTTGGCCTTTGCCGATGTTGTGCGTCTCGTAGTGTGTTTCTAGAGCTTGTTGAGCGTAGTCGAACGCTGCTAGGCCAATGCCAATTCCTGTCCCTTTTTGGATTGACGATGCGTCTGTGTAGATAGCGAGCATGTTGTCTCCTAGTCTTGATAGCATGTAAGCCTTGTGAGCCTCAACACGACAATTGCCGGGTCAGCAAAATCGAAACCAGCGCCTCCAGCATCCCAAAATCATTAGAATCCATCGCAGTACAACACAGAGAAGCTCTCTTATCACTCTCACAGCCTCTAAGCTCGTGGTAGAGGAGCGCAGCCAGGTGCAAACCTACAGTTCACGCTCTTCTGAGTTTTCACGTTCTGCGCACAGACCGCTCTTATCTTATCAGCAAAAGCACGATCCACCACAAACCACCGCAAATTGGACCACGCTCTTCTGAGTTTTCACGTTCTGCGCACAGACCACTCTTCTTATCTTATCAGCAAAAACACAAGAAACGGCACAAAAAGGTCTACTGGATAGGACCACTACCTGGACCTATGGACATCCCGGACCTGGATTATATCAGAGCTCTAGAATCTCGCCAGCTTCTTACTCTGGACCCTGTAGACACAGAGTCTATAGTAGAGATGGACCTAAATGTCCCTAGCTCTCCCGACCCTCTAGGAGAGCTAGACCTTCAACACACTGCCCTACACAATCCAGCTACGCCTTTACTGCCAATGCAGCTACTGCTACCTCCCACAAAAGAACTGCTAGCA